>BPTQ01000008.1:142956206-143154690 GCA_019973895.1 Chrysanthemum seticuspe
ATCGTGATACAAACTTGTATGCTATCGACATCAACAAAATGGCCTCTTCATCACCAATATGTCTTATGACACGAGCATCTGGAACACAGTCCTGGTTGTGGCACAGAAGGTTATCTCATCTCAATTTCGACACCATCAACAAAATTGCCAAAGACAACATCGTCAACGGACTTCCAAAGTTCAAATACACCAAGGATCACCTATGTCCATCATGCGAACAAGGAAAAAGCAAAAGAGCATCATATAAACCCAAATCCGTACCTAGTTCAGAAGCAAAGTTGCATATGTTGCACATGGACTTATGTGGCCCAATGAGAGTTGAAAGCATTAACGGGAAAAAGTATATTCTTGTTATCGTAGATGATTATTCGAGATATACATGGGTTAAGTTTCTGAGATCAAAAGACGAAGCACCAGGCATCATCATCACCTTTCTGAAACGCATTCAAGTACTTCTTCAAACTCAAGTAAGGGTTGTAAGAACAGACAACGGCACAGAATTCACTAATCAGGAGTTAAGAGCTTATTTTGAAGATGTTGGAATTACTCATCAGACATCAGCTGTTAGAACTCCACAGCAGAATGGGGTAGTTGAAAGAAGAAATAGAACTCTTGTGGAAGCTGCTCGCACAATGCTAATTTATTCTTGTGCACCGTTATTTCTATGGGCTGATGTTGTTGCCACAGCTTGTTTCACTCAGAACCGATCCCTAATCCATCCAAGATTCAATAAAACCCCATATGAAATAGTGAACAACAGAAAACCAGATATCTCTTACTTTCACGTGTTTGGCGCTTTGTGCTATCCTACGAATGACAGAGAAGATCTTGGAAAACTGAAAGCAAAAGGTGATATTGGAATCTTCATTGGATATTCAGATAACTCGAGGGCATTCAGGGTGTATAACAGAAGGCTAAAGAAAATCATGGAGACGATGAATGTGAAGTTTGACGAACTTTCACAAATGGCTTCTGAGAGACTCGCTCTAGAACCCGCACTAAACCGACAGACTTCTGGACACATCAGTTCAGGACTCGTACCTCAAAGAGCTCAATCAACTTCGTTTGACAATCCGAAAGAACAAGAATGGGAGAATTTCTTCGAGTTAATGTTCGATGAATACTATGGTGGAACTTCGACAAATGCATCAAACCATCATTCCGCTGCACCCGCTCAAAATCATCCTCCACCACCAACAGAAGATGCATCTACAACAGTCGAAACCAATGCACCAACTCCATCAACATCATCTACATCTACTCACGTTCTTGAACCCGTTCTACCAGCAGTTGATGAGCAAAACCAAAACCAGAACGATGCAACGTTAGATGACGATTTATTTGAAAACCCGTTTGCTACGGAATCAGCTGAATCATCCTCAAGCTTACGAGAACCATCTAACTCGCATACGTTTAACCAACGGTATCCTTCTACTCTGAAGTGGACAAAAGACCACCCAATTGAACAAGTTATTGGTGAACCTTCAAGGCTAATTCAGACGAGACGCCAACTTGCCACTGATTGCGACTTGTGCATTTACCTTTGCTCAAGACCAAAGAACATTCGTGAGGCAATGGCAGATCCCGCATGGATAGAAGCAATACAGGAGGAACTTCTTCAATACCGTCTACATGACTCGTGGGAAAAGGTTCCAAGACCCATTGACGTTCGCGTCATCGATCTTAAATGGTTATGGAAGAACAAACAGGATGAAGAAATGACTGTAATTCGCAACAAAGCTCGTCTTGTGGCCAAAGGATACAGACAGGAAGAGGGAATAGACTTTGAAGAGTCATTCGCGCCGGTAGCTAGACTTGAAGCAGTAAGATATTCTTGGCCTATGCAGCTCACAAAAACATCACGGTTTATCAGATGGACATTAAGACCGCGTTCTTGAATGGAACTCTGAAAGAAGAAGTGTGCGTAAGTCAGCCAGAAGGCTTCGTAGACATGGAACATCCAGACTACGTCTACAAACTCAAAAAGGCAATCTATGGTTTAAAACAAGCTCCGAGAGCGTGGTATGACGAACTGTCCTCTTTCCTTATCCAAAACAATTTCACCAAAGGAACAGTTGATCCTACCTTGTTTACACAAAAATGCAAAAACGACATTTTGATTGTTCAGATTTATGTGGACGACATCATCTTTGGGTCCACTAATCCGAAACTTTCAAAACATTTTGAAAATCTCATGAAAAGCAAATTTGAAATGTCCATGATGGGGGAACTAAAATTCTTTCTTGGTTTACAAATACATCAGTCCCCTCGTGGAATTTTTATAAATCAAGCTAAGTATACAACTGAGATTTTGAAAAATCATGGTATGGATAATTGTGACTCGGTCGGAACGCCAATGGTAACATCACCAAAAATTGGAGCCGATTTGTTTGGGAAACCTATTGATCCGAAGAAATATCGGAGCATGATTGGTTCTCTCATGTACCTCACTGCTAGTCGACCAGATATTCATTTTGCTGTTTGCTTATTAGCACGGTTTCAGGCTAAGCCTACCGAACTGCACCTCAAAGAGGTTAAACGGATCTTTCGGTACCTGAAGACATCCACTCACATGGGACTTTGGTATCCGAAGGAATCTGGATTTGATCTAATTGCCTTTTCAGATGCGGACCACGCAGGTGACCAAGTTACAGCAAAAAGTACATCTGGAGGAGCACAATTTTTGGGTGAAAAGCTAGTCAGCTGGTATTCAAAGAAACAAGATTGCACTGCACTATCAACCGCTGAAGCTGAGTATGTGTCTCTATCTACGTGTTGTGCTCAAGTTCTATGGATGAGAACACAACTCACAGATTATGGCTTTACTTTTGATAAAATACCTATGTATTGTGACTCGAAAAGTGCCATAGCCATATCATGCAATCCTGTTCATCACTCAAAGACTAAGCATATCCGTGTCCGCTATCACTTCATCAAAGAGTACGTCGAAAATGGTACTGTTGAATTATTCTTCGTGAAGACAGATTACCAACTCGCCGATCTATTAACGAAAGCCCTTCCAAAAGAAAGGTTTGACTATTTAGTTCGACGAATTGGAATGCGAAGCCTAACCCCTGAGGAGTTAGAACGTCTTCTCGATTCTTCTTGAAAATGATTTTCCAAAAAGCTTCGCTGTAAAAATTTTTGAAAAACAAAATACAAAATTTGAAAAACCAACAAAAGCAAAATATAAAAATATAAAACTTTCAAAAAATTCAAAAACAATATAAAATCAAAAATCCTAAAATATTCTTCTCACGACATGTCTCTTGTATAATCGATATTCTGTACGTTTCTAGAAATGTCATTCAACAATGATACGGGCATGTACAGATGCTTGAGCGAGAGTTCTTTAATTGTTTTCTAAAACATGTCGTTTCTCAAAATTTCTTCAAAAATGGCTTTCGTATACATCAGTACGAAACCCGGACCGAAATGATGACTTTTGATAATTTTCAAATCAAAACTCGTGCTTTGATCGAAAAATGAGGTGTACGCTTCAGTGCACTACATTTAAAAATGGTGAGAAATCATCATCATCTTGAGCACCTTTTCAAGATTGTGCAAAAAGATTTTCAAAATCTTTCAAAATATTTTGTGCTCAAGATAACTCCCTCTAAAACCCTTTAATTGAATATGCTTTATTAAAGGGGGAGTATAAAACAAAAATGTTCCAAATTCATGCTTAAATCAAATCCGTTTGTCTCCCCAAAAGATTCTAAAATGTTTTTAATCCGTTGATATCAAAAATATCACGAATATGCTATTTTTGAGGGGGAGGAGACGTGATTAAAATGTGATAAAAAAAGTTTAATGATCGTGGTTTGAATCTCAAAATGAGCTCGACTCAGACGGAACCAATGAATTGACGGGAATTAAAGTCAGGAAATGTACCATCTCGAGAAACTTTCTATGGACTTGACCAGGACGGGTAATAATTTCAAGCTAGTTCTCTAGTGATGTAAACGTGTCTCGAATCGGTCTTGTTCATTTAAAGTCGATCAATTCAAAAAGTGCGAACTCTACCCTCTATGTGCAGATTTCTGTCAAAACTTATAAGCACATGTGAAGGGGGAGTGTTTCTGAAAATATAAAACTCACGGAGTGTTGCAAACATGTTTTCTATCATAAACACTCTGAGAGATTTTCGTGAAAAACGGTTTTATGGCAACAATAGGACAGTCATGGAGTTATAAGGTGACTAAGGATAGGAAATCAGTCCTATGATCCGCCAGAGCCGGAGGGATCTACCCAAGGACATCACAAATAGTTAGTATTAGAAGTCCTCAGGTATGATTGAAAAAAGGAGTAATGTGAGAAAGGAGAAAGAAGGGGTTGAAGAATTAAAAAGAAATGTAATGAAAAAGGGTGAAAAGAAATAGCCCTCCATATTCAACCTTAGGGCAGAAACCGGGTTCAATTCATCTGCTACTGGTTGTCACTAGATGACACTGGTATTGAAGACAAAGACGTCATGGACCCAGTGACGCACTGCACTAAACCTTCTAGCCACTCAATTCCTCTTAAAAGGACTCGTTTCATTCTTACTGGGAACCCTACATAATCTATCGACTTTCTCTTAGAGATCGTTGGTATTGAAAAAGGAGACCCTCTCCCTAGTCTCCGCTCAGGAAAACCAAAATGCACTTATTGAGTCTAGAGCCACGAGATTCATCAAAAGATCTCATAGGAACACTTGACATGACATCGCTTGTTGTTCATCAATAAGGACACAAGTGATATATTTTAGAGTCCTACGCAGATCTTAGCAATCCGCCAGAACATTTATGAGAAGTTTCACTTCTGTGATCTTCAGTGATTGAATGGAAACTCCTGCCAGGGTCAACATCAAGCAGCCCTGACAGCAGGTCACTTCGGTAATTCTTCGTGGATTACGCTTAGTGTGTCTCAAACGGTCTACAGTCGTGGGGTGATGCTTCGGTGTACCTCAGCGACTCATCTGAACTGTAGATGTACTTCGGTATATCGCGTTATCACACTTGTGGGACTCCAGTTCAGGAACGGCCTTTGTAAGAATTAGAGATGTGTTTTCACACTATGCTGTTAACACCCTCGAAATTCAAACTTGTAAGTGCCGGAATCCGCTTATTACTAACAATGTTTTATGTTTTCTTCTTATGGAAGCTCTGGAGCGGATGGATCGTGCAGACTTGCCACATGCTCATACCAACAACACATGAAAGTTCTCATCATAATCAAAGGAGATGATTCTTCGTCAATGTCAAAGAATCTACAAAGTTTAAAGACTCCAGAACTACATCATTGGTAACCAAAAGACAAATAGAAGTGTGAGCATGGTGGAGAAAGAAGTGGAGAATGACGTGGAGACACCTAACCAACGAAGTTGACAACGGCAGACAACACCATTATCTGATCACAAAGCATGAAGGAACAAAGAATCAAGACTATTCTATATCTACACGCAAAGTTCAAGCTCAAGGAAAGTAGAGACCTAATCAAGTGGAGCATCGTTTGAATGACCACCCCTTAGGGGGAGATTGTTAGCCTTAATAGTTTTATTAGAAGTGATGGTCATTCACGTTTAGGAACTTTGTATCGTGTGTTAGATATCGTGATAGAATAGTCAATGGGCTCGTGGATTGGACTAAGCTAAATGGGCTTTAGTTTAGTTAAGCTAGCATTGAATAATGGCGTGTAACCCATGTCCAAACCCAAGTCCACGAAAAGCCCAAGCCAAGCCCATAGGAAAGCCTTTTAGGTTTTCATGTATTGTACTATAAATACCCCTCAAATGGTCATTTGAGGGGTGTGCTTGAAAGTGAGTGTGTGTGTGTTTTTCCTTATTGAATATACAACATCTTGTGTTTATCTTGTCTCACATCATACACGAATTTAACATCAAGTCACCATCTTTCTCATCTTATTTCTAAGCTTTGTTTGTGTTTGTTTCACGTGGTTATACTTGTATACGTGTTGGGTTTGCTTGGTAAAGTGATAAGGTTGATATATCGTAGTGGTCCTACATCATCCATAAACACCTCCATTGTTTCCCCGATCATGTCGTGGAAAATGGCCATCATACATCGTTGGAACGTGCCAGGAGCATTACATAAGCCAAAAGGCATACGTTTGTAGGCAAAAGTTCCGTATGGGCAAGTGAATGTAGTCTTTTCTTGATCCTTTGGATCAATGGAAATCTGAAAGTAACCCGAGAAACCATCAAGGAAACAATAGTATTCATTTCCTGCTAATCTCTCAAGCATTTGGTCCATGAAGGGTAGAGGAAAATGGTCTTTACGGGTAGCGTCATTCAACTTACGATAGTCAATGCACACACGCCATCCCGTCACCAATCTAGTTGGAATTAACTCGTTATCTTCATTTGTGACAACAGTTATGCTACCCTTTTTAGGAACACAATGAATTGGGCTAACCCAAGGACTATCTGAGATCGGGTAAATTAATCCTGCATCGAGAAGTTTGATAACCTCCTGTTTGATAACATCATGGATTTTTGGATTTACTCTTCTCTGATGTTGAACTGCTGGTTTGAAGTCATCCTCCATCAAGATTTTGTGAGTACAAAATTCAGGGTTGATACCCTTAATGTCGGAGAGTTTCCAAGCAATTGCTTGCTTGTGTGACTTCAAGATCTTTATGAGAGCAGCTTTTTCATCTTTACTCAAATCTCGAGCAATAATGACAGGTAATTTATCATCACCTTCAAGAAATGCATACTCGAGATGAGGAGGTAAGTCCTTAAGCTCAACCTCAGGAAATTCTTCAGTTTTCTCAACTGACTTGACTTCCTTGTTATGAAGCTTGACGGGAGGGAGAGGAGGAGAAGTGTCCTGATTTAACAACTTCTTTAGAAGAATATCTCCCTCCAGATTAATCTCATTTTGATTAATCTCAGTTGGAATTGAATCACTAGTGTGAGGGGTTGATGATGGATCACCATTAAGCAACTTCTCAATAAGAAGTATGTCCCCCTCAATATCAATTGGAGCGTGATCAATTTCCCATGGAACAGAATCACTAGCCAAGTATGCTTCAATCTCATCTAAGATGAAGTTGCTTCCCTCAAACGGAGTGAGAGAAGGAGTAGAATTGGCTATGATAGGTTGAGAAGATGTGGTGGGATCCCCACTCACAGAATTATGAGAGTAACCAAGAACTTCTTGAGAGTACTCTTCAGAAGCAACATCAATGATATCTATTCGGTTAACCGATTCAGAATCATAGTTTGCGGAGTACCTCGAAGTTTGATCAAGGTTAAAGGTAACAGCTTCATTACCAACACGTAATGTGATTTCTTGCTCAAATACATCAATGAGAGCACGGCCCGTTCTCAGGAATCCTCGACCAACAATGAGAGGAACCCGATGATCGGCATCAAAATCAACAACCACGAAGTCAGCTGGAAAATGGAACTTTCCTACTTTCACAAATACGTCCTCGGCAATGCCAAGAGGACGGGATATGGAACGATCTGCAAGCTCGAGAGTCATGCATGTAGGAGTGAGTTCCGGAAGAGAAAGTTTCTTCCATACTGAATAAGGCATCAGATTGATGCTTGCACCAAGATCTGCTAGGGCAAAGCATTCAACCATTCCTGGGAATACACAAGGTAAGAGAAATTTTCCAGGATCTCCAAGTTTTTTTGGAAGCTTCTTCAAGATAACTGCTGAGCAGTTCTCG
Organism: Chrysanthemum seticuspe; assembly: GCA_019973895.1. Classification (NCBI taxonomy): domain Eukaryota; kingdom Viridiplantae; phylum Streptophyta; class Magnoliopsida; order Asterales; family Asteraceae; genus Chrysanthemum; species Chrysanthemum seticuspe. The sequence goes on from BPTQ01000008.1 coordinate 142,963,890, forward strand.
TTAAGAGGAGTTTTTTCCATTTCAAACAGCTTTTCCATGTTGCTTAACATGTGTTTGAGAGTTGATGCAAACTTGGGCATCAGCATGATAGCATCCGCAAAGCTTATGTCAAAGTGTAGTTCTTGGAAAATTTGAAAAAATTTGTCCATTTGATGACTGGCTTTTTCACGGAGCTTTTGCTCATTCAAACGTGATGGGTAAGGAATAGAAGTTTTGGATTTGGTATTTTCAACGGGAGCTACAGGTGGTTCAAAAACAACTCCTGGATTAGACTTGGGTTTCTGGACAACTTGAGGATGGACATCATTGGTTCCTCCGTTATTAACAGGAAGTTCCTTGTCCTTTGTCGCCTCAGGTTCACTTTCCACTACCTTCGGGAGAGAAGAAGAAGAGGTAGTAGGAATAGCGGGTCCATTGTATGAAACACCACTTCTGGTTGTGATCGCCTTTGCATCGCCCCTCGGGTTAGCGATCATGTTGCTCGAAAGTTTTCCTGAGCCCGAGGGTTGATCATTTAAAGACTTCTTGAGATCAGCGATCTGACTGACCAACAACCTGTTCATTTCATCTTGGGATTTCATGAACTGCTTCAATAACTCATCAGATGATGGTACTGGAGGATGTGGAGGGAAATTCTGAGGTCGGATGTTTTGATTATGACCTTGTTGTTGAAAATTCCCTTGATTAGGATTCACATTCCCTTGAAATTGATTCCCTCGATTGAAATTGTTTTGATTAAGGTTCCCTTGATGTTGGAAACCTTGATTTGGTCCAGAATAGAAATTACCTTGGTTTTGATAACCTTGGTTCATTCTAGGTTGGTTCGGATTCCGGTTTTGCATGTTATGATTCTGGTTAAAACCGGGTGGTGCCTGATTAGTGTTAGCACGGTAGTGTGGTTCATTTTGAGGACGGTATTGATTACCTCCCTGATCTGAACTACCGGCTAGAGCATTGGCTTCAAATGGACTACCATCGGTGGCAGTACAGTTGTAGTATGCATGAGGGCCACCACAGGTAACACAACTCTCAACTTTCTTCACTTCACCATGTGTTGGTGTCTGTGTGAAGGTCACTTTCTTCTGGTTAGCAAGAACCAAAGCCTGAACAATATCTGTGAGTTTGTCAATCTTAGCATCGGTGCTAGATGTACTCATCGGAGATGAAGAAGAAGAAGGTCCAGCATGAGACTGATATGTCTTTGCTCGGAAAGGGCGGACCTGAGATTTGTTCTCAATGATTTGCAAAGCTTCTTTGGTAGTCTTGCTCAGGAAATTACCTCCCGCGGAGGCATTCAAAGAGTCTTGATTAGTCTGGTTGAGACCATTATAGAAAGTATCCATTTGCATTAACTCGGTAAAACCATGATGCGGACACTTGCGAAGCAACTCTTTGTAACGATCCCATGCCTCCCCGAATGATTCATCAAATCTCTGAGAAAATTTCATTATCTCATTCTTAAGACTTGTGGTTCGTGATGGAGGATAGAACTCGTTAACGAACTTGGTGACTAGATCTTCCCATGTCTCAATAGAACGAGGGGGTTGTTTCTCAAGCCAATTCCGGGCTTGTCCCTCTAGAGAAAATGGGAACAGAAGAAGCTTGATAGCTTCATGTGGGACATTCTTGTACTTGATGGTAGATGCAATCTTGTTAAACCATCGAATGTGTGCATGAGGATCATCCCGCTCAAAACCATAGAATTGGCTTTGGGTTACCAGATTAAGCAACCCGGTTTTGAGCTCGAAGGTATCAGCCACGATGGCTGGGACACCAATAGCATCTCCGTAACCCTCGATGGGTGCTTGGAGAAGCTCATTCATGGGCTTATCTTCTGCCATTACGACAGGTGGTGGTGGTGGTAGACGTTCCTCAGTCACGGCTGAAGGAGCAGAACGTCCTCTACGTCTACGAGGAATGTTTCCAAGCTCAGAAAGTGGACTTGTAGAACTGGAAGAACGAGTGCGCATGCACTATGTATAAAAATCAGTTTTCAAAACAAATGCGAGGAAAAACGACAAGTGAACTTAACCAATAATCACAAATGAAATGGCTTCTTTGAAAAAGGTACACCAAATCACAAGGACACAAAGGCAAGTTTTAAATCTGTTGTTCGGGAACTTATTATGGTTACACCCCCAGTTAGTAGGTGTACTGCCTTGATTTGCGGTGGTTGATTTTTATGTATATATTAATTAAGTACCACTGAAAAGACGTAGGTATAGATTTGTGCTGATGGGTTTAAAAACTTTTGGACAATATTTTTGGATCGTCTCGTTTAACCAAATCGTATCTCTTTAAGAATCACCTCAAAAGAAACACAAGCTAGAAAACGTTACGATTGTTTTGTTGTTTTATATTGTTTTTGGTGTTGTTAACACTTTAGGAAAAGTGCTAATGAACTTTTTTTGAGATTTTATATCTTTACAAAAAACTTTTTACAAAAGATGGTATATGTGCAAGAATGGGTCTGAAAAAAGGTTTAACACACGCTAAAGCCTCCCCGGCAGCGGCGCCAAAATTTGATTGGGTCTGAACCGTCAAGCTTAATCACACAAGCTAGCCACTTGTGAATGGCTAACCGTAATAAACTTAAAATTGCTCAGAAACCAATACAATGAAGATCAGAGAATATAATGAATTCCCGGGTCGTTAAGTCCCACGGAGACTCAATGGTGTGTAAACACTTGATCAGATGATAGAATGATCACTAAGGATAGTGATCAGTAAAGATTTGGATTGGAAATTACACTACTGATTGATTGGAATGTATTTGGACACAGAATTGGAAAGCACAACAATCAGATAAAAGAAACTAAAACACGTACGTTTCAAAAACTACGTAAACGTACAAAATTAAAAATGAGATCTGAGAAATAAAAGACCTAAAAATATGAAATTGACATTTTTGAAATCCTAAAAATAAAAGAAAATTATCAGAAAAAGAAAATTATTTTTACAACTATTTATTTAATTATTATTAATTAAAAACTATTTTAACTATTTAAAAATAACCTAAAATAGAAGAAAATACAAAATAAGGCTAGAAAAATAAAATTATGATTGAGAAAAATATTATAAAACTAATTTTAAAACTAAAAATATATTTTTACACTTTTTATTTATTTATTACTAATTATTTACTATTTAAAATTCACTTAAATACTAGAAAATATAAAATAAACCTGGAAAAATGAAATTATAACTTAGAAAAATCTAAAATATGATAAAAGTAATTTTAAAACTGAAAAAATATTTTTTATGCTTTTTAATTATTTATTACTAATTATCTAATACTTTTAACTATTAAAAATTATAATAAATACTAAACAGATTAGGAAAATTATGAAACTTTTTCTAAAAATAACTTAAGGTGACAGAAAACTAAGAAAAATATTAAAACCAGATTTGCTTAATAATAAGCTAAAAAGAAAAATCAAAAAGCTTAATTCTATTAAATAAATGCTATCACTATTTTAAAAATGATGTTTTTCTGGATTTTCTTTTTGAAAACTACTTAACTACTGATTATAAGCTACTTTAACAAACACAAAAATTTTACAACTCAAAAATAAGCTATTTGAGTGAGCTTATGAGCAAACAGTGGGCTTAAGAGCTTATTTTGGTGAAATAAGCTCAAACAAGCTCACAAGCTGAAACAAAAGCTAAAATAAGATGTAAATAAGCTAGGTGAACTGAAATGAAGCTAAAAGACACAGACAAGCATACTGATAAGCTACTAAAAAGATGATAAGCACTTATGCTAAACTGAAAAATGGACAGAACAAAAGACCACTTGCAGCCCTAGCAAACAAGCTTCAAAATGGAAATTTAAGCTTGGAACTTCAAGATGGCTTGGTCGGCTACCCAAAGAACCAAAAATCACAAGATTTGACCAACAATTAAGCTCTGTGTGAGCTTATCAAGTTGGACTACCCAACTGTGCACAGGGCACCATTTTCAGACAAGTACTCAAAAGAAGCTAGTAAATAAGCTATTAAAAAGCTGATTAAAGGAGAACTAGTATTTTTCTAATTAAGTTTAGCAACTAAACTTTAATAACCCAGAAGCTTATATCCTAAATCTCAATATTAAACACACAGTGAAATCCTAAAGTTTATTCAAAAACGACCAAATGAAAATTTGACTTTTATAAAAAACAAAGAAGTTGACTATTATGAACTTTAAATTGATCTTAAGCACTAATTATGTTATGTTAAGGTGAAATAAGACTTGTTTGATTGATTTTAACAACTTGTACACATGAAAACAAGATCAATGATCATGACAATCCAACAGTTAATGACAGAGATAAGATCAAATGCAATTTTGACTTTTTGACAAATGACCACTGTTTTTTATGGTTTATTTGAGTTATAAAGGACTAGTGTGACTCAGATCAACCAAGAACACAAGCTCTAATACAGTAAATCAGGTTAAACCAAACACCTTTTTATGAGACTGTTTTGGACTTTATCAAAGCAAAACTCAAATTAAGTCCATGACACTGATTGCAGAACTTATATTATCACTTAATGGGACTAAATGAACATTAAACAACCATAATAACAACATTAAACTAAGAAATGACCATGATGCTATTTTTACTGTCAAAATGAGATTTTTATAAACTACAAATTTAAAAGAACAACCAACTGATTTTAATGCTTAAACACACTTAACTATAACTAATGAACATAAAGAAACAGAAATTCAAACTAATGAACACTCCAAACAGTAAAATGCCAAAATGATCAAAAGTGCTTACAAATAGCTATCCAACTGAAAACTGAGAACCAAAGGCCAAGATCACTCCTACAGGCTTACCACTAAGCCACTAACCCAAGGCCATCCAAAATTCACCCTGCTCCAGCTGTAAACACCATTTCCATGGGATTTTTGAATTTTCAACTATTTATGAGTATTTTTGGTGATTTTCTCTTTTTGCTTCTAAACTGGATTTTAATGTTTCTAAAAGCTTGAATAAGCTTTATAGGAGCTTACATGTGCTATATCAGTCCATAATAACACCTAACAACAACATTTGAATCATATGAGATTTTTGAAATTTGAAAATACACAAACTTAAATTGGAACTTGAATACTGAATTTTATTACTGAAAAGGATTGAAAGTACACTAAGAATACTTAAGAAAGTATTTGAAAGCTAAGAAATATACTGGAAACTTGAAATTAACTAAAACGACATAGAAACTTAAATTTTACACTAGATACATTGATACAATGCCTCTCTGCTCCTCTTTATAGACTTTTGAGACTCTTTGATGACCTCTAAAACAATCCTAATTCATCTGAGCCATTGAAATTATCCAACTCATCATTTTTGACAAATGGCAGTTTTGGCGCCAAAAGTCTCATAGCAGGTTTGAGATATTAATGGGGTGGTTTGAAGCAATTAAAGGTCTTTGGGTGTTAGTGGAGGTGGAGGGGACAAGGTAAGGAGGGGGGATGGAGTAAATCATGGAAACCACCATGGTTTCTGGTTTGGCGCGTATGTGAGGGAGAAGCACAGTAATACTGGTTTTGGGCGGGGGTTGACTTTGTTTGACCAGTTATTAATATAACGGGGGTTGGTTGGGCTAAAGACTGGGCCAAGGTTGGACTGGATTGGATTTGGGTATTTAATAATAAAGAGGTCCGTTTGGTTTAGTAGCTAGATAACCACAAGGACCAAAGTTGTAATTCCACCAATCTTGAAGGACTGATCTTGCCAACTCTCCAAACTTATCACAAGGACCAAACTTGACAAACTTTGATAGTACAAGGACCCTTATTGCATAAAATTCCATTTTAAAATATCCAAGGACTAATTTTGCAATTTTTCAAAGTTTAGGGACCTTATCTGCCATTTGACCAAAGAATCATTCAAGGACCATTTTTAAACAACTTAGAACATTTCAGGGACCTTGAATGATAAAATTCTTGATTTTTGAATTCCAGGGACTAGATTTGACAACTTTTAAAACTTGGGGGACTAAAACTGCCAATTTTGCAAACTTGATACATTTTTCATCTGATTTTGATCTTTTTGCATTTAAAACACATAAAACACTGATTTGTGATATTTTCATCATTTTGATGCGTTTTTGAGTGTTTTCAGATGATTTTGCAGTCTAGATAGTACAAAAATGATGAGTATTTAGACACTCATCAGTTACCATCGTATTTAACAAGGGTTTATAATAGATTAAACCATATCTGTCCATAATATATATAGTTATATAATTCAATAGCAGCTTAGTTGTGAAAACGGAATATTTAGCTTTATCGCAAAGCAATTATACTAAACTCATTTAAACCAAAACGTTTAATAGAGTACAACACACTAATTAATATGAATGTTATCAACAATTTTATAAAAGGTATTTTATACTTATAAGACATGATTTATTATCGTAGTCCACAAAGATTTTATAATAAATAAAGCTTTATTTGTCGACAATATGAATCTAAACATCTCGTCATTAGTTACTATGAGAAAATAGAACATTAAGCATATCGCAAAACAAATACATCAAACTCATTTTCAAATCCAATATATCGTACTTGGTTAATTCAAAATAATTAATAAGGTGCATCTTATAATCAATATAACTCGTAAATCCAAGGTTACCCTAATTTATAAAACGTAGTTGGTTCCTATATCATATACGTAATATACGGTATTAATTTTTAATAACGTATTAGATTCTCAAATGTTTATCACGCCATATAATAAATAACTAGCCCATTATTTTCTAGTCTTAATATCGTTTATCTAATAGTTTTATCCTGTTTATAAATAACTTATTCGTTATCCAATCAAGTCTTATGTCTTATATCATGATAGTTTCATTCCGTTCTAGTCGTGTAGTTAAATTGCTACAATTTACATCATTAAGTTTATATATCACAAGTTTACCGTTTCTTTAGTAATTGATATAACTCACTCGATACTCATTCCAAAGTGTCTAATGTCTTACTAGTTCATTTGTTTTGCTAACTCATGTTAACATTATTTTATGGCTTATAAACTATTATCGCGTTTAAGTGGAATGGAACCCCATAACAAATTTTATCAATGCCATATCCGACTTATAAACCAAAATAAATCAAACACCAAGTATTATCCGGGTCAAACGTGACCCGAGCGCAACGTAACACATCTTAGCGTGACCGACCCACCTGACCCGGGGCTCTAACTGACCCAACGACACAACCAAGTGGGTCTTTGACCCGACCCGGTTTCAGTGACCCGACTCTTTTCTGGGTTTCTGATCTGTGACCATAGCAACACAAACACCACCACTTTTCCAGCCTCAGTCTCATACCACACGAACATAATGAAAGGTTTTATTCAAGTTTACATCATACCCAACACATGTTACCTTAACGTTTCCAAGACCCATTTCATATCATCTTTATTTAGGTTAAGGTTTGTACCCACGAATCACAACACAAACAGTATTTATACGATTTATAATGGTAAAAACTGAAAATAAAATGTTATAACCCCTTGCCACTCGAGTTTACCACAAAAAATGTTTATTATACGTATTAAAAGAAAACGTGTATAACTCATTTTAGTATTTCCAAATCCACGAAAACAACACATGTAATTGTAAAAATAAAAGTAGCAAGGATAAGGGATGGGTCGTGTTACCGAGAGAGAAAGAGGAGAACGAGGTTGTTGTTGTTGGTGTCCCATACGAGTATAACTCGTATACCAAGCCAAGCTAGAACCATTTGACTCGTTTACCTTTAAAAACCCTAAAATACGAATCTTGAAATCAAGATTGGAGGCGCGTGTGGGTGTTTGGATGTGATTATCTTGCATAAACGTGACCACAAGACACCGATCTATCGTTTGGGATAGGTGGTGTAAGTAGAAGAGATGGCCGGAATTTGGCCGGATTCCGGTGCCGGCGCCGGAACCCTAGCTTGGGGTGGCCGGATTTTCTAGAGTGAGAAAGGAGAGATATGTGTGTGTTTTTGTAGTGAGAGAAAGAAATGGTAAAAATGAAGGAGTGGTGAGGAGGTAGGGTATTTATACTCCAAGGGAGAACTAGACTTGTACACTCAAAACTACAAGGACGAAAATGAAACTATCTCAAAGGACCCTAGATGAAACTTTATAAAACTTTTGATATATTTGTTTCGGGTCTCGTTTAACTTAGTAAACGGATGATTCGTGACACGAGAGTTACGCCAATGTTCTTAAAATATTATTTCCAATAAAAACGATATAAATTATGATTCGTAACTCAAATTAAATCAAACGATCGCTCTAATCGACGTTTCTCCAATTACGACGCATCGAGGAATTTACGAGTTGTCACAGTTACCCCTGTATAGCATTTCCTTAAAGTTTTATAATCCCACTAGTTCTTACAATTACACCAGGCATATCATTTAACTGTAGAAATACTAACAGTTCATTTAGTTCAATTAGATATGCCACTAAATTTTCCTACTACTACAGTTTATTTTTATGAGCTTCGACCTACTATCTAAGATAAAATGTAGATGTATACGGTCCAACCAACTAAGTTCAATAAAACCACTAAAATTACCATTGCATTTGCCCATTTGTCCAATCTTTTTCATGGTTTGGGATAGTATTCCAAGTCCAAAATACTCAAAACTAGATTTAACGGTTTTAGTTTTACCTTATGATGTAATTTCGACACTGATCTATCTATCTATCACATGTATAGTAGAAAATATGACAACAAGTAATGACAAATTTTATAGTATAGATATGCTAAACTCTAAATATTTTTTTGGATTAGGGCGACATTTAGTCATGTGAACTTAATTGCTGATAGCTATTGTCATGTACAACACTGATCAAGATCTAATTAAATTGTCATAGATATTTAGAGTTTAGACTTTAGATAAGTGAGGTCTCAAGCTTAAGTTGTGATTAGCCTATCCTATTGCTTTACTATGAGTAGAGCTTAGCCACACTGACTGACCATTAAGCTATGCAAACTTACTGTTGATTGTTGTTGCATTACAGTTTATGTGTTGAAACGATCAACGACAATCTTGTAATTTGTTTGACATTATAGTTTATGTGTTGAATTATTGAAAGATTGTGTCTAAGAGCAAACTTGCTGTCAATAACGATCAACAACAACTTTTATCTGATTATATATGTGCAAGTTTGACACAATTGGTTAAATAGTATTGTTAATTTTTTATCTTTTTTTTTTCATACAGCTATTTTGGTTTGACATCGAACTACGGATAGAGTTTTAAAATGAGAACGGATCGGGAGTGGATGTATAATAGTAGATTTTTAAAAGGACGCAAGAAAATAAATCCTGCATTTATAGACCGGGTTGTATAATTTGTAGATTATGCTTGCCAACAACCAACAACAGATAAGGATAATGATAAAATAAGGTGTCCGTGTCATCTTTGTAGGAATCGTGCATATAAATTACCAAACCAGGTAAAGGAGGATGTTGTATCATAGGGGTTTGTTAAGAATTATTATCAGTGGACCTCTCATGGGGAACCTGAAGTGGGCTCAAGTTCTATGCAATCAAATTGCAACACCTCATCTAATGGAGATGATGACGGGCGATATCGTAACATGATCTTAGAAGCAGTAGGTCATGACTTTAATCCAAACTCACATGACAATGTATCTGAGCCACCAGACCCGAAGACTAAGAGGTTATATGACTTTCTTCATCAAGCTGATGAACCATTATGGCCTGGTTGTACAAAAGTCTCAAAGTTGTCACTAGTTGCAAGGATGTTAAACATCAAGTCGGAGTCACGTATGACAGAGAAGATCTATGACGATGTTATGCAAGTTCTCAAAGATGCGTGACATGTTTGAAAAAGAGGAAAACTGAAATACCACATCGGTTTATGCATTACTTTCCTCTCATACCTAGGCTACAGAGGTTGTACGCTTCCAATGTCACAGCCAAACATATGAGGTGGCATGCTGAACATGTTCAGGAGGATGGCGTCATGTCTCACCCCTCTGATGCCGAGGCATGGAAACATTTTGATCAAGCAAATCCTCCATTTGCATCAGAGATACGTAACGTAAGGTTGGGGTTATGTATAGATGGATTTCAACCCTTTGGGCAATCAGGAAAGCAATATTCTTGTTGGCCTGTCATTTTAACTCCGTATAACTTGCCTCCATGGATGTGCATGAAAGATCCATACATGTTTTTAACTATTATTGTACCCGGTCCAAAGAATCCAAAGCAAAGAATAGACGTTTTCTTACAACCTTTAATAAAAGAATTGACGACTCTTTGGAAAGGTGTAAAAACTTATGACATTTCAAAGGAGCGCAACTTTACCATGAAAGCTGCACTTTTGTGGACCATTAATGATTTTCTAGCCAATGGAATGTTGTCTGGGTGGAGTACAGCCGGGAAGAAATCTTGTCCATATTGTATGGAGAGCTCAAAAGCTTTTAGCTTAAAAAATGGTGGAAAGGTTTCGTGGTTTGATTGCCATCGTCAGTTTCTACCGCATGATCATCCTTTTAGGCGAAATAAGAATGACTTTATCAAGAACAGGGTTGAACTATCACAATCTCCAGTGACATTGACAGGGGAGCAAGTTATTGAACAAATTGATGAATTTGAATTAAAGGAAGTTACAGAAATAGGAGGGGCGGTATATAACGCTTCTATAAGCAATACATGTGGTTGGAGAAAGCGTGGCATCTTTTGGAAATTGCCTTATTGGAGTACTAATCTTATTCGTCATAACTTGGATGTCATGCATATTGAGAAAATGTTTTTGAGAACGTATTCGAAACGGTAATGGATATTGAAGGAAAAACTAAAGATAATGCTAAAGCAAGAGAGGATGTAAGAATTTATTGCAAGCGTAAGGAGTTGGAGAAAAATGAATCAACCGAAAAATATCCAAAAGCCTGTTATAGCTTAGGGAAAGAGGAGAAAAATGTTGTTTGTGATTGGGTTGCAAAACTCAAGTTTCCTGATGGGTATGTTTCGAATATGGCAAGATGTGTCGATATGAAAAAGTACAAGATGTTTGGTATGAAAAGTCATGATTGTCACGTGTTCATGCAATGATTGATCCCAATAGCGTTTCGCGAATTGCTGCCATTGACAGTGTGGAAAGCTTGAACTGAGTTGAGCTTGTTTTTTAAAGATCTTACATGTACTACGCTTGAAGTGGACAACTTGATAAGACTGCATGCAGAAATTCCTGTTATTTTGTGCAAGTTTGAAAAAATATTTCCTCCTGGCTTCTTTGATTCAATGGAACACCTACCTGTTCATTTGTCCTATGAAGCAAGGGTTGGAGGGCCTGTTCAATATCGATGGATATACCCGTTCGAAAGCTACATTAAATTTTTGATTGTGATATAATATTTTTGGTAATTTCTGAGTTAAAATTGTTCTAAGGTAAAGTTTTATGATCAATTGTTCAACTCAATTTAGTTTATGTCCAGTTTTTGTTAAGTTTCTAAGTTTTAAAATACAATTCAGAATTATGGGAGTGTTTGGATTTAACTGAGTCTTAATGTTTTAATGATTGTAGTTAGTGAAATTTAAGTCTATTAAGTGTTAAAATTGTTTTCAAAAGCTTTGTCAATTTAGTTTTCAAACATTCAAGTCTCATTTGAGTTTTCAAGTTTTGCCAAATCTGCATACCATTTCTGTCCTGTCCCAAAAAGTGTATTTTGTCAGTTTTCTCGTAGCTTTTTAAGTCATTTTAGTTGTTATAAAAATTATTAAAAATTAAAAATAGCAACTTCACTATCTCTTTTAACTTGTCTCAAAAGGAAAAAAATCAAAAAAATCCCTATCTAGGGCTGGTTGGAGCTTGAAGTGAATGGTATTGGTATGATGTTACCCTGCACCATCAGTATGTTTGCTGTCCCAAGTAGTTAAGTTCATAGCTTATTATCTGCTTATCCAATAGATGTTATTGCTTGATTTTTTTATCACACTTGTAGTCTATAGTATGTAGTTTACTTGTTTTGCCTTTATAAGCCATTAAGAGCTTAATTGGTAGCTTGTTTTAGTCTAGGAAACTACTTAACCGTTGTTATTATTCTGATTATTTAGAATACTTTTAGGATATATGGCTTCCTTTTATCTATGATAATAACTGTAACAAAAGCTATGTTCCAACATTGTAGGTTCTTGGGAAAACTAAAGAAGAAAGTGACTAATAAAGCGAAGGTTGAAAGTTCAATTGCCAATGCCTACTTAATTGAGGAAACATCAATGTTTTGTTCACATTACTTTGAACCTCATGTAAACACAAAGATGAATAGAGTGCCTCGAAATAATGATGGATGTGATGAGGAGCTTTATGAAGGAAGTATATATGTATTCAAGTGTTCCGGTCGATTGTCTGGGCAATAAAAAAAAGACGTTTAGGTGATCAAGAGTATGATGCGGCGAGAACTTATGTGTTACTGAATTGTGCTGAGATTGAACAGTATGTCAAGTAAGTATCATACATACATCTTTTTTTTAAACGTAATTTTGAGCAAGTCGTTGTTATTAATTTAAAATTTATACTCAAGGATATTTGTTGAAGAGATAAAGACAATTGAGCCAAATTTAACTGATGTGCAAGTTGACACTAGGCTGGAGCGTGAATTTGCAAATTGATTTAATGAATATGTAAGTGTTTTACCTTTTCAACTCATATGGATACCACTTATAATTATATGTAAATCGAGATTAACTTCAATTTCACTATTAATTATAGGCACGCGATTCAGATAATGTTGATAGTCAAATTATCAAAGATGTTGCTTCAGGGCCTTTGAGAAATGTGGTCACTTATCCGGTATATTTTGTTAATGGTTACAAATTCCACACTAGTGAACATGGTTCGGGTAGATTGACATACAACAGTGGAGTTTGCCTAAAGGGTTCTAATTATAGTGATGAGTCAACTGATTATTATGGCATTTTAGTGGAGATTGTGCAATTAGAGTACCCAGCTCTCCCGATTAAAAGAGTTTTATTGTTTAAATGTGACTGGTTTGATCCAACGCCAAATGTTGGGATGAAGGTTCATAAAGGGTACAATCTAGTCGATGTTAACCATAAAAGAAGATTTAACAAATATGAACCTTTTATTTTGGCTAGCCAGTCATCACAAGTATATTATACGTCATATCTAAGCTTACGGCGGGATAAAGTTGATTGGTGGGTTGTGTCGAAAGCCAAACCTAAATCATTTATTGATCTCCCTGGTGACAGTTTGGCTTTCCAAGATGATGAAGTCAACACACATTCACTTGATGTTGTTGATACAGATGATAGTGATGATGTTTCTTTAGGAGATGACACAGATTGAATTATGTTTTCTGGCATTTAGCTATTTGTGTTGTTTATACATATTGCTTTGTATCTTTTAGTATCTAAGCGAGTGGATTTCGAGAAAAATAAGCATGACTACTCTTGTGAATTATTTTATGTAAGTGTTATTTCATTATTTGGATAAACTAGAGCTCAAGTGGAGCTTAAGTCGACCTTTTCAAAAACTAAGTTCAATTATCTCACGAATAGCTTCTTTCATTTACAACTTTACTTGTATTGAATATTATTATCCCTATGCTTATACGAAACTTGAAGTTAAGCCATTCAAGACATAACATTTAGGATTTAGTATGCTGTAAAAAAAATATTAATAAGTAAGTATATTAACTCTTAACGAGACAACTCATTTATAAAAAAAAGAAAATTGATATGCAACTCATGTATGTTCGTGAACCCAAATAGGTGAGTAATTTTCCTTGTAGGGTCGGTTGCGGGTGCAAAAGTGATCGAAACATTTAAAGATAGCAGATTTATCTAATAACTAATATTGATATCAAAATAATAATAATAATAACGATTAGCTGTATGAAGCTCGAGCTCGGGCAAGTTAAATCGATTAATCTTTAAATTAATCTGGAGCTCAAAAACTAATTAAGCTTTGAGTTGACATTCAAGCTCGAGTTGAGCTTATTTAACTAGAGCTCAAGTGAAGCTTAAGTTGATCTTTTCACAAGCTTAGTTCAATTATCTCGAAAATAGCTTCTTTCATTTAAAACTTTACTTGTATCGAATATTATTATGCCTATGGTTATACGAAACTTGAAGTTAAGGTATTCAATACATAACATTTTGAATTTGCTTCTGCTGCAAAAAAGTAGATTAGTTGGTAAGTGTATTAAATCCTAACGAGATACCCATTTACAAAAGAAGAAAAAGATATACAACTCATGTTTGTTCCTAAACCCACGTAGACGAATCTGTTTTCTTATAGGGTCGGTTGCGAGTGCAAAAGTGGTCTAGAAAAATTTAAAGACGGCAGATTTATAATAACCGATATTCATAATATAATAATAATAATAATAATGGATAGCTGTATGAAGCTCAAGCTCGGGCAAGTTAAATCAAGTAAGCTTTAAGTTAATCTTGAGATCGAAAGCTAATTAAGTTTTGAGATAAAATTCAAGCTCGGTTGAAGCTCATTTAACTAGAGTTCAAGTGAAGCTTAAGTCGTCCTTTTCACAAGCTGAGTTCAATTATCTCGAAAATAGTTTCTCTCATTTACAATTATCTCGAAAATAGCTTCTTTCATTTACAACTTTACTTGTATCGAATATTATTATGTCTATGCTTACACGGAACTTGAAGTTAAGGTATTCAATACATAACATTTTAAATTTGGTTATGCTGCAAAAAAGTAGATTAGTCGGTAAGTGTATTAAAACCTAACGAGATACCCATTTACAAAAGAAGAGAAAGGATATACAACTTAGGTTTGTTCCTAAACCCATCCAGACGAATCTATTTTCTTGTAGGGTTGGTTGCGAGTGCAAAAGTGGTCTAGAAAAATTTAAAGACAACAGATTAATTTAATAACCGACATTGATAAAATAATAATAATAATAATAATAATAATAATAATAATAATAATAATAATAATAATAACAATAATAATAACGGGTAGCTGTATGAAGCTAAAGCTCGGGCAAGTTAAATCAAGTGAGCTTTAAGTTAATCTTGAGCTCGAAAGCTAATTAAGCTTTGAGTTAAAATTCAAGCTCGGTTGAAGCTCATTTAACTAGAGCTGAAGTGGAGCTTAAGTCGATCTTTTCACAAGTTGCGTTCAATTATCTCACAAATTGCTTCCTTCATTTACGACATTATTTGGATCGAATATTATTATGCCTATGCTTATACGAAACTTGAACTTACGCTATTCAAGATATAACATTTTGGATTCGGATATGCTGTAAAATAAGTAGATTTCTCGATAAGTGTATTGAAACCTAATGAAGCAACCTTTTTGTGAAAGAAGAAAGATCTATACACAACTATTGTTTGTATGTTAGTAAATAGCCTAATAACTTGATTGACCCGGACCCGAAAAATCCGCTTAATATAGGTCTGATTTAGAGTTAATCTTTTTTCTTTGAACATCATATAAACCCGATAATATAATTAGCCTGACTAATCCTAATTCATAATAACAAAAATACTAATGAATAGGTAAATAACAATGATATTAATAATAAGTAGGGGTGTTACTCGGGTTGAGCCAATCATACTCGGGTCAATTCGGGTCGAAGCTAAAATAACATCCCGAACCCTGATATTTTAAAAATCAGGTTAGTCGAGTTCGAGTCAATTTGAGTCGGGTCAAATTGGGCTGGGTCAACGTGAATAAAACTAAAAATGATCAACAAATTGCTTACTTCAACATTTTTACAATGTAAAATTGTTAGTCAAGTCAGGTTGGTCGGGTTTGGGCAATTCGAGTTAAGGCCAAAAAAATATACCCGAATCCGACCCTATTTAGAACTTAGTATAGTCGGGTTGACCCGAATTAACCCGGTTAAACTTATAGACTCGAGTAACCCGACACAATAGGCTTAATCGAATTTGGGTCATGTGTGTTTGACACCCTAATAATAATAATAATAATAATAATAATAATAATAACAAAAACGGTTTCTCTCTCGTTTATGTGGGCGACTGGGTTTTTTTCACGATCATGGATCTACATGATCTCTTTTAATAATCATCTGTTTCTTCCATTCAACATTCACAGTTGAATCGTGTTTCCATTCTACCTGGTATATATATTTCTTTTAGGGTTCCGTTTGGTGGTGTTATCTTCTTCGTTTATTTTTATTTTTTCTTCTAGGGTTTCGTTTTGAGACTCGATCTATTGCGTGGGTTTCTGCTTCTATATAACGTTGTGGTGTTCGTTGTGAATCTTTTTAACGGTTATTTAGCATCATTGGTTTTTCTGTGGGTGATCGGTTTATTCGTATCTGGTAGTTCCTTGACGCCGGTTTTGAGTTTATTCGAAACTGGTAGTTTGAAAGTGGGTAGTTCGAAACTGGGTGATCAGATTGGACCAATTGGGATTTTGGCTTGGCTTCTTCATGCAGGTACGATTGTGGGGGCATTGTTGTGGTTTTGGATTTGCTTCTGCATACATGCATGTACCATTGTGGTCCTTCTCTTTGTGGTTCGTTTTGGCTTCTAGTGGTATTTTTGGAGTAACAGGTGTACGTGTTGTTATTTTCAACTACAAAAGGTGACTCCCAAGATAGTGGGTCTTCTTTTGTTAATGAGGTGATTCTCATTGTATTTACAGTTTGGTATTACTTTGGTTTTCTTTGTTGGCCTTATCCTTTGAGGCTTGATTTTGATTGTCGTGGTGGTTGGCATTGTTCATGTTGTGATCGTTATGGCTATTGTACGATTTCATTGCCCTTTTGTAGGCCTTTGTGGTTGTCATGATGGTAGTGGTAATGGTCTTACTAGAACTTCATTGATCACCCACCTTCGGGATCGTCATTTTGTTGGGGATGCGTTAGCTATCACTAAACATTCACTGGCCACTAGTATTGTTGTTTTTGAGGCGGCTGAAGTTACGTTGAGACGTATGGGTCTTTGGTTATGTGGCGTTTGTTTTAAGACGCATACTCTTCGTTCTAAGTGTCGACATGGTTCTGATTTTGTGTCACCCCCTGATTGTGGTGATGGCGTTGTTAGGTTTGTGTTGTTTGATCTCACCAAGCCACAAGCTCCTTCTTCTGTTCAACTTGCCCATGTTGAAGATTTGGTTTTGGAAGAGCATCATGGTTTTGATTTATCTCTACTTGACACTTTACTTTCTAGGGGGTTGCGCACTGTCAAATCCATCCCTCCTAGGTGTCGCTTGGGGTTTTCTCGCATATTGAAAGGAGCTCTTGACAAGGTGATTTGCACACCTTATGACATTTCTTTTTGGGTTAGTTTGTTAGTCTTGCCTCTTTGTCTCCTTAAAGTATTTTGCCCGAGGAGTAATATTGAGTGTAGGTCTGCTATTAAGCGTCAACGCCAAGAAGAGTATATTTCTAATGCTATTCGATCTTGGGGCATGCCTGGTGGTAGTTCTTAGCTTGTTAGAGAGGCTTTAGCTGAACCCTCCCCATCATGGTGTAATATTGATGAGGAAAATTTGGACTTGGGTGAGCGTAGTGTCAAGCAGTGTAAGAGGAAGATTTGTGATGGACATTATACTGCGGCTGTTAGAGTTCTTTCTTCTTCTGGTGTTGCTCCTTATAATGATGCTACTCTTGAAGACTTAAAGGCTAAGCATCCTTTCAAGTCTGCTCCTTCTTTGCCACATATACCTATTGATCATCATCACCTCATTGTATCTCCTGTTGTGATTCTTGATATGATTAAGAGTTTCCCTCGTGGTACGTCTTGTGGTCGAGATGGTTTGCGTGCCCAACACCTTTTGGATTGTTTTAGTGGTGCTGCTGTAGCTATTTCTGATGAGTTGATCGCTTCTATCACTCAGGTGGTGAATCTTTTTCTTGATGGTAAATGCCCTAGGTCATTGGGTGAGTATATTGCTAGTGCTCCTCTCACACCATTGGTCAAGCCAGGAGGTGGTATTCGTCCTATTGCTGTGGGGACTGTTTGGAGGCGTTTAGTCTCCAAGGTTAGTGCTTCTTTGATTGGCCATTCTTTGGATGATTATTTAAATGATCTACAGTTCGGTGTTGGGGTTTCCGGAGGAGGATAAGCTATTCTTCATGCGGTGAATCGGTTTATTAAAGACCGTGGTGATGATGTGGGTCTTTCGATGTTGTTGGTGGATTTCAAAAACGCCTTCAATTTGGTGGATCGTGAGGTTATGTTACAGGAGGTTCGCCTTCGTTGTCCTGCTATTTCACATTGGGTGGAATTTTGTTACTCTAGCCCAGCTAGATTATATTATGGGGAACATACTTTATGGTCGCACCAAGGTGTGCAACAAGGTGATCCACTTGGACCTCTTCTTTTTGCTTTAGTGTTACATCCTTTGGTATGTAAGGTTAGAGACTCCTTTAACCTTTCTTTTCAAGCTTGGTATCTGGATGATGGCACTATCATTGGAGATACTTTGGTCGTGGGGAAGGTTTTAGAGCTTATTATGATGGATGGACCTCGTTGCGGTTTACACCTCAATGTTGATAAAACTAAGGTTTTCTGGCCAAAAGAAGACCCTAGAAGCAGGCTTGTGGGTGTTTTTCCACCTAATATTTCTCGACCTTTGCACGGTGTTAAATTATTGGGTGGGCCTGCTAGTGCGGACTTTGAGTTTAGTAGTGAGCTTGTTATGAAAAGGGCTGCTAAAACCATTGAGCTTATGGGTGCTGTTGCTAAGCTTAATGATCCTCAGTGTGAGTTGTTGCTCCTTCGTGCATGTGCTGGTATTTCCAAGTTATATTTTTCTATGCGTACATGTTCTCCTCGGGTCTTTGAGTGTGCTCAGGTTTCTTTTGATGCGGTACTTTGTTCTTCTTTGGAGCGTATTGTCACTGCTTTTGGGCCTGGTTTTGGTGATTGGCAGTGGAGGCTTGCCACTTTACCCTTTACTTTTGGGGGGCTTGGTGTATATTCTGCAGGTGATGTCTTGAGCTATGCATTCCTCGCTTCTAGACTTCAATCTGCTAGCTTACAGTCTAAGCTCCTCCGACATTCTGGTATTGTGACTTCTGGGCCTTCCTTTAATGATGCCTTATGTACTTTTAATGAGAAAATGGAGATTGACCTTTTGAGTAACCCAAGTGAGATCGCTGCCCCCAAACTCATGAAGAAATTGGCAGATATACATTTCACACGTGTTACCCAAATGGTTGAATCTACATTTTGCCTATCTACTCGACATATGGCGCTATGGAGTTCGCAAAAGGAGGACTACACTTCAGATTGGCTTCGGGTGGTCCCGATACCTGGGTTGGGGCAGACTATGAACGCTAGGACTTACCGATGTGTGTTATGTTATCGGCTAGGGGTTCCTCTATTTTCTGTTCAGATGCCGTGCTCAGCTTGTTCCAGGGTCTTTACTGGGATATTTATGGGGACCATCCTGTTTCGTGCTCGGGTATTATTGATATTAAACATCGGCATAACGTGGTACGTGATGTTCTTGTTGACATATGTTCTCGGTCAGGGGTTTCCGCTCGTAAGGAGGTTGATATTGGGCTTAGTGGGGAAAGGGACATAGCCTTACGTCCAGCTGATATTTTGCTTTACTCGTGGGATGGTGGGCTTGATGTATGTGTTGATCTGACAGGGTCATCGCCCTTGACGCAAACTGGTATGATTGATTTTATGCCCGGTCGTGCGGTGATTGAAGCTGCACAACGTAAACGCGTCAAGTACGAGGCTAAATGTGCGGATATTGGATATGGGTTTCTCCCCTTTTCATTTTCCTCTTTTGGGGAACTTGAGAAGAATGCTGTTAGCTTACTGAACCGTATCCGAAGATTCTCGATGACTCAAGACATTGGAGCACGTACTGCTGCTCATATTTTTAGTAGGATTAGCTTCGCTATAGCTAAAGGAGTGGGGGCCCAGTTAGTATCTCGGCTCCCTACTAATTTTTTGTAAATCCTATGATTTTCTAATAATGTGATGTTATAATAAAAAATAAATAAAATAATAATAATAATAATAATAATAATAATAATAATAATAATAATAATAATAATAATAATATTTACTTATTCATCAAACTATACTTTATATTATATAGATAGTACAAGAATAATAAATCTATAGTCTATAGTTAATTAAACTTTACCCATTCCACACTACAACAATACATACATACTACATACGGTTACTCACTTATCTGAAGATTTTGGCGCCATTCTCTGAAATTATTTGGCGCCCCTAGATATGTGGGGATCATGGAGCAGGAATAACTCCTTCTACAGAAGGTATATGTTGCGGTTTATAAGATGCAATAGGCTTTCAGGAAGCAGTATGTGGAAAACTAGAAGGGGGGGGGGGGTTGAATAGTTTTACCAATTTAAAACTTCCTTTAAAATATTTAGATCGACTTATGTCAATCTATTTGGTTGTTTATGTTGGACGTTGATAGATAGATATATAAACGTGTAATGAAAGATAAAGAGTAAGAAGCACATCACCACGACACAAGTATTTATAGTGGTTCGGCTACAAGGACACCTTCCTTGCCCTACTCCACTCCCCGAGTCACCTACTCGAGAGTTCGTAAACACTACACCAATCTCCTTATGGCGGAGAAGCCTTCACAACGTCGCTTACACCTTTTTCCGGTACAAAGCTAAATACCGAGTTCTTTCACACCAAGGCGAACCACACCTAACACAACGTCGCCTACCCTTTATACGGTGCTAGGCTAACCACCGAGTTCTTTCACACCAAGGAGAACTAATCCTATCACAACGTCGCCTACCCTTTATTAGGTACTAGGCTAAGCACCTAGTTCCATTACTATGGAGGAACTACTACCCTTCACAACACAACACCTAATCTCAAGGAGATCCACTCCTTGTTACAACACCATCAAGGATATCACTATCCTTGGAAATAAACAAATACTTATATGTATAACGATGCACCTCATCGAATATACGACCTAGGCATTCTTCCCTAATGCCACTTGATTTGATTCTTAGGCATCATTCACTAATGCCTTTGACACAACGCTTGGCACCCTTCACTAATGCCTTCGTCTTGACACCTTTAGCATTCTTCACTAATGCTTTTGACACGGACGATAAGCACCTTTCACTAAAGCTTTCGTCTTGACACTTTCGGCATCCTTCACTAATGCCTTCAACCCAACATCTACGGAGGAAGAAAGAACTATCAACAAGAGAACCTCAGTTGTCTTGATGATGACGAAGCATGGCAACTCATGGACTTGAGCTTGCTCGACTTCAAGAAGTGGTGATCTCGCCTTTAAGAGGAACCTAGAGAATCACACAAAAACCAAAGACAAACTACATAGATCTCTTGGATCAGAGGTTAAAGAGATATAATACTTTGGAGAAAGTATGTGTGAAAGTGGTGAGTATAAAGGAAGAAACGGCTATCTATTTATAGAGGAAGTTTTCTACTGTTCCCCGGATCCCGCGGATCCCTCCCACAAGGGATCCGGCTAGCGTAAGGCTAGGGATCCGTGGGACGCTCCTCTTTGCCCATGGGTATTTTTGGTTATGGGTCATGGGTCATGAGTTATGGGTTGATCCATGGGTTTCTTTCTAGATACAATGTATCTCTAGAATACATTGAACTTGGCTAAGTGGTTTGGACAAAACCATGGGTTATGAGTCAATACCATTTGCTAGTTTTTACCCATTTTGTATATACATGTTTTTACCCATTTTAGTATATACATGTTTTTACCCATTTTGGTATACACTTAGTTAAGTATATATTAGCCCAATATGTAAACACTATTTGCTGTACATATGTATCTCTAAGACATAAAATCACTTATACTTGTTTTAGTGTTTTATGTGAAAACGTAAGTGTGTTAGGAAACTATTGAATTAAACTATTTACATATTTTATTTATTTCGTTAAAATGATTTTACGTTTGTTATCGACAAAACATTAGAAGATCGTAAAATATAAATAAACGTTTTTACGGCTTATTTGTATTAACACAATAGAATAAAGGTATGTTCATACACCATTCACTACTTTAGATCATAATTTGGGGTAATTAGTTTTTAATTTACCTTTTAATTTAATGTTAGGGTGCTTGATTCATTGAGTTCTATTGCATGATTAGGGTTAATTAGGTTTATTTTTACTTTACACTTTCATGTAAAAAAACCTAGGGTTCTTTGAATTAGCTTTGATAACTGTAATTGGGTGGGTAAATGAACCACATATTCGATTGTGTTTACCATTAATTTCAATTGTTAACCCACTGCTTGAACCCACTATTATAAATCCTAATATCAATTGGAATTGGGGAAATTATAGAAAAAGAGATTAGGTTGTAAATATATTCAAGAGTTTTATAAAGCCATCTAACAGTAGGTACTATAGGTTTAGGGTGTGTACTTTTGCTCTTTTCATTCAATGTTAAATGATTGTATCTGGTTACGACTGTGGGATCTTAATTTGGACGTGTAGAGTGCATGGGAGGGGCCAATATGGGTGTTTGGATCACCAAATTAATTCAACACATGCTCTTTGAATTCTGGTACCAATCACTGGTATATCCTGAACTAGTACCGTATCGATGTACCAGACCTTTTCAGCTTGTTTGATAGTCCTGGAACTAGGGGTGTTATTGGGTCAGGTTGAATCGGGCTTTCAGTTTTTGAAAAGTGACCCACAACCCGACCCGATAAGGAATCGGGTTATTGGGTGGTAGTCGGGTCGGGTGATTCGGGTTATCGGGTTATACTACAAATAAGCAAATAATAAATTGTCAAATGTTACTTTGATCATCTACTCTTATTTATGTTTGGATCAGTTAAGATTTGGACAATTATAAAGTGATATGTAAGCTGATATGTTTTAAACATTCTCATTTGTTTAACATTGAGAACGTAAAGTTTGTTTGTGAATTACTTAGATATACTATGGTATTATCAATCATCAGTTATGAAAAGCAACTACATGCTACTATCATTTCTTAAAGTTCAAAACTTAAGCACCTAAAAGGAAAAACAAGTATTGAACATGTTTACAAGTCATGCTATAGACAAAGATATGTTTCAGGTCAACCTGACCCGTATTGGAAAATTACATTTTTGACCCATCATATAGTTATGACCATGTGAAAATTGCTTCATGCACCATTGGTTATAACTGTGATCTTATTTCATTAGTTTCAACTATAGGTGGTAAGACAGGCGGGTTGGTATCAGTTTAAAAATGTGTTTGGGTTGAAAGGAGGCATTTTTTTGGTATGGGTCTAAATGGAGCGGGGCAGGTTGCCGGTCAAACACTTTTTCGTTGAACTTTTTTTACAAGTAAAGTAGCTGGCCTTGATTATGATGACAAGCTCAGTACTTTCACAATATTAAATTGAGTGTTAATTAAAATGAGTTAGGAGGTTGTATGAATTGAAAATATATATTGGACGACTTTCACACAGTGACCCTACTGATGCCCCTACCTGGAACCGTACCAGGTATCATGAGCCGATACCATTTCTGTTCTAGTGTAGTCCCATTTTTCCGATACCATTACTCATACCTAAATTATATATGTGTTAAAATTGGTATGTGTTAGGTTGATGATGATTTAAAGCACATATATCTAGTGACAAATCTTTTTTAAAGTCTAATGTTGGATATAAATGTCATAAGCTAACTAGAGCATAGGATATCATTTGGAATTTACTTTTGCTGAGTTTCTGATGTTGTGTTAGGATTTACTTATGCTATGTTAATAGGAATGTATATATGTGCTAATTACTCATGTTTAAAAGTACATATATCTTGCTTTAAAGTATGTATATCTTGTTTTAAGTATGTTTTAAAGTCTAATTTTGGATATCATTATCTTAGAAATTTCAGAAGTTTCTCACATTTCTTTATACTTAAAAACTTTCTCCTTGTAGACATGGCTAGACGAAGGAAAAGGCTTGGAGCAGGAGAGAGTAGCCCTCATGCCACTGAAGGACAATCAAATGACATCCCTAATAATTCAACGAGGCAAAGGCTTGAAGCACGAGAGAGTAGGACTCATGCCACTGAAGGACAATCAAATGATATCCCTAGTAATTCAACGAGGCAAAGGCTTGAAGCACGAGAGAGTAGGACTCATGCCACTGAAGGACAATCAAATGATATCCCTAATAATTCAACGAGGCAAAGGCTTGAAGCACGAGAGAGTAGGACTCATGCCACTGAAGGACAATCAAATGATATCCCTAATACTTCAACTATCAATGACGATACCGATCAAACGAACCCTGTAAACATCATTGAGAACTTAGATAATCCATCGAATGGAAGAAAACAAGTGCAAGTTGTGAATGGATTGTAAGTACTATAAATTTATAATTTGAGCATCACAAATTCTTTATTGTTACTTCATTCTATTTTTTCATCACTATAACAGATTCGACAAATCAAGTGCGTGTTCACGAGAGATTACAAAGATATTTAAAGAAAGAATTGATGATACCGGGTACACTTGGACAAAGGTGTCTCAACCTACAAAAGACTTTTATTTTGGAGAATTTAAGGTATTGCTTAGGTTTTAATTGTTTTTAAGATTTATATTTCTGTTTATAAATGCTAATTATTTAAATTTATAACAGAAACATTTTTTATGGGATCCAGAAGCCGAGACAAGTGTGAGGGTAGCATGGGATGCAAAAGCATCTGGACGCTATACTGATTTCTTTAGATAGATAAGAGGTAAAATGGTGAAACCTGTATTCATGAGTGAACACATGGACAAATTTCACATCTTATTGGGGAACATCAAAGTATAAGGAGATTCAAGAAAAAAATACACAAAATCGTCTAAAAGGAGAAGGTTCCTCAACTCATACCGGAGGGTCAATCTCATTTCGCGAGCATGCAAAAAATCTAGTAAGTATATTAATAAGTATTGAATTCATTGGGAATTTGCTTAACATACGATGGTTGCATATAATTGTATCGAGTTACTTGTATGTGCAACTAGATATTACTTAAACTGTTCCATAGTTGATGCGTAGATTGTTAATTCTATTAGGAATTTTGAAGGTCCTAAGAGTTCTAAATCATAGTTTTATGGGCATGTGCATGTGTGAAACACCTTCTCTAAGTTTTATGGACTTACTGTTACACGTTTGGTTTTTATATATTAGTTTTTTAGAGTTTGTTACTTAAACGTTTGGTTTCCCAGTTCTGATAAAACGTTGCCTTCTCACTTTGGGATTCTTGTTTACTTTGTTACTTTGTTACTATGGTGATTCTTGTTTACTTTGTGATTCTTGTTTACTTTGTTACTTTGATGGTTGAACTTTGTTTATGATCTTTGGGATCAGATTCTTGTTAGATTATAGGTCTGCTGTACATGTCTATTACATGTCTGTTGTTACAGGTCTGCTATGAGCCTATGACCATGGTGCAACTGTTATGACCATGTTAGATTATGTCAGATTCATGTTAGAGGTCTTCTGTTACAGGTTTGCTATGACCATGTTATCGGTCTATTACAGGTCTGCTGTAATTTGGGATCAGGTCTGCTATGACCATGTTACAGGTGCAACTGTTATGACCATGGTGTAACACAGATTCTTGAGTGAAACTGTTACTTTGAGGTAAAATTAGCATTTGTTACTTTGGTGAAACTGTTATGACCAACTGTTATGCAACAAATGATTAACATGTCTGCTATGACCAACTGAAATTACATGCTATGACCAATTGTTATGACCAACTGAAATTAGCATTTTTAATGCTCCTTTCCATGTCTGCTATGTAATTTACATGTTACTATTGTTACTTAACAGGTCTGCTATGTAAATTACATGTTACTTACTGTTATGGTGATTCTTGTTATCTTGTTATTTTGCTATTACTGTTATGGTGATTCTTGTTATGTTACTTACTGTTATGGATCAGATTCTTGTTATTCGTGTTCTCTTTGTAGTGTAATAAAATTGTTGCATTTCTAAAAAAAATAAAAATAATACATCATTTCTATTATCGCAATATGTATCTAAATATTATTTAATCTCTTTTTTATGCATATGTGATATAGGAATCTATATACAAGCGTCCACCTACGGGATTTGAGCTTTTTTTGCATACTCATACCAGCGGCAATGACAAGAAAACATTTATTAATGAGAAGTCAAAAACAATCAATGTAAGTTCTGATTTCCTCATTATACAATAATGTTCTTATTTCTATCATTACTCATGATTAAATCTACACACTTATAGGATAGCGTGTCGCGTCTAAGGCAAGAAAGGGAGGAAAATCCAGCTTCTACAGAAAGTCAGGTTGATGAAACGGCACTTTACATTAAAGCAGCAGGTGGTGCAAAGAGAAGAAGCATGTATGGTGCTGGGTCAAAGAGAGTTGATTATATTAAAGATGTAGATTCTGGAAATACAACAACTGTAGTTACCAAGGTAAACGACGGGTGGGAGAAAAAGTATAAAAAAATGGAGAGAATGATCAATAAATTAAATAAGACTCTTGAGATTGTTTGCACTCGTTTCAATATAACCCTTCCAGATTGTGATTTTGACGGTGAAAGTTCTGATGGAGGAGATGCTCGTCCAGGTCCCACTACTAGCCACTCCCGAGCAGGTGGAAGTGAGGAAGATGATCATATGATAGCCGCATGATTGTGAGTTGATAAGTCAGATTTATTTTTATATTAAATGTTTTTAGACATCTTTATGATGATGGTTTGTTCTTTTCAGTTTATTTTATTTGTTTTGAGACATCATTAGAATGATGGTTTGTGCTAATTAGGAGACGTAATATTTATGTAAGATGGATCTATTTATTATCTTGTGCTTTGTATTTCAAGAATATTTGTGTTAAATGTGTCGTTTTTATATTAGATGCTACAAATTTGTCACATTCTAAATATTAAAATAAAATCATAATTTGCCCATAAATTTACCCATGCATTATTCACAGTATGACGTAAATATTTAGCCACAATTTACTCACAAACAGTAGTGGGTAAGTTAGCTACGAATATACCCACAAAATATTCATGGCAAAAAGATATCAGGTTTGCCCATGACATTTACACACGGCCATATGCGTGGGTAATTTTCCCACGGATTATCATGGGCAAACTTTCCCACGTTTTTTACACACGACTATATACGTGGTTAATTCTAGTAAAGGATTCTGGTGGGGGAGTTGACTTTTACACACAAATAGTTTTGTGGGAAATGTTACCCACACAATACCCACGAGTATATCTATGGGTGTTTTCTGGTGAGTTAAAAGATCCCACAAACAATTTACCCATGAATGCAAAACAATCACCCACCAAGAATGACGTGGGTAAAAGTGGGCAAACATTTAGGGTGTGTTTGTTTCATTAAGATGTTTTGGGTCTGAATCTGACTACCACATCTTACTGGTAAGAGATGGCTAGAAAGTCTAAATCTGAACGAAATAATGTTGTTTATTTTTGTATTATTGCCCGAATGATTTTAAGTGCTCGTTTTTGCAATTTTTTTATTAAACCAACGCAATGCGATAATAAGTAACTTATATAAATATAAAACAAGACTTTTTATCATAAATATAACATAGTTAATAAACAATCAAATATATTATATAAAGTTTACAAAACGAGTAAGAGGCAGTAAGACAAGTCCCCCACCTCTTACTGAGTAAGATGTTATATGTCTAACTGGGTCTTACACAAAAGAAAAAAACAAACAAGCAAAACGTCTGCCCTCCTCTTACTGGTAAGAGTAAGAGGGCTAGTAAGACATTTTAAAAAAAAACAAACACACCCTTAGCCTCGGATGTTTTACCCATCTATATAGAATCATGGGTAATTTGTGGGTACTACCCAGTTACCCACTAAAATATGGCTTTTACCCACAAATTCTGTCCGTGGCTATTTGCCTGAATTCTTGTAGTGCATGACTTTATTTCTCAGATATACCATGAACTTTTTTTGCATATTATTTCCATCTCGAATATGAAATTGCTATCAGTCTAGTTCATTTTTTACTCTGGATAAGCAAAATAATAAAACATGTTTAAGTTTAAGAAAATAATGGACTTTATGATTCATCAATGGCATCTAAAATAGGATTAAAAATTGTTTTCGCTTCATTTTTTCAAGCAAAAGTGAAACCCGGCCGGTTCTAGTGAACCGGTTTGACCTGGGTTGAGTGAAATCCGACGGTTCAATCTGAGTTTCAAATCCTCATAAAACCGGCTAATAAGGGCACGGTAACATCACCGGTTTTTGGTTCAATCGGTTAAACCAGTCGGATTAAACTGGATTCTAAAAAATTGGTTAAAAGAGAATTATTATTCAGAAAAAAGAAAAAAGAAAGTAACGTTGTAGTAAGGTTTTGCTATACTCTGAGAAGAGTAACATAAAACAAAACACTTGGTAGAATTTTAATAATTGTACAACAACCTTAATTATTATGGTTAACGAGATACTCCCCGTCCTAATTTATAAGTCCATTTTGATTTTTTTAAAGTTTTTTTATTTTAATTTTGACCTTAAATATTTTTTTTAGTGTTATATAATAATTGATGATTGTACATACTCCCTTTTCTTTATGCTAAGAATATTGTATGTATCATTTTTAATACAACCGACCGTTGGGATTATATATATGGATTTTCCCGGATAGCAGGGACGACTGATGGCATAAAATCCACGTACACTTGAAAAACTAAAACGTAACTAATGACGTCAATCCTCACATACAACAAGATTCCTTCCATATATAGACGACTATAAACTAAAACTCTAATAATTCACATAACGACACACACTTATAAATTGTATATCACACGCTCATTCTAACCACCCACTCCGAATTTGTTGCAAAATTTTCTTTTGTAATGATGTGTTGGTATCATAAATTGTGATAGGTACAATCACTTATCGTCACTGTTTTTATATAAATTGATACGTCAATTGAACATTTATAATTGTTAAGGATGTATCATGGTCATGGTGGTGGTGGTGGTGGTGGGTTTAGAGGTGAAAGAACACCCTTACTAAACAGAAATGTAAGTTACTTATCTTAACTCAGACTTAGTTATAAATAATTAGTACTAATTTTATATATATGCAGGGTTTAAGGAGAAATGAAAATGGTGAACCAGGAGGGGACCTTGAGCATGGAGATGCTGTGCCGGTAATCGAGCCTTTTGTATGCACACCAATTGTTTGATTAAATGTTTGAGTAAATTTTAATTAATTTGGTTGTTGATGATTGTACAGGCTGCTAATGTCAGTTATGTTCGAGTGCTTTCACTGGTAAGTGGGGTCTACTTTCGCGGTTTTAGATGCGCAGTTATGAATATTCATATGTGTTTGTCAAGTTACAAATGTTATTTATTGACAGGCGAAGCCAGAGGCAGGGAGATTGATTGTTGGTACTATCGCTTTGTTGATTGCGTCGACTTCAAGTATACTCATTGTATGTTTGTTTGTTTTCAAATTTATAAATGCTCATGTGAATAGCATGTATACTTGGTTATGTGTGATTTACCATTGTAATTTTTATGAATGTATTGCAGCCAAGGTTTGGTGGGACGATAATTGATATTGTGTCGGGTGATCTCCAAACAGCTGAACAGAAAAGTGAAGCTGTAAGCGCCGTTAATAGAACTATTCTAGGAATCTTTCTGATTGTCATAATTGGGTATGGGCATGTTAAAACTTTTAGTAACTCAACTCAGTTTTACTGTCGACAAATGACTCAAATTTTTGTTTTCAGTTCAATCTGCACAGCACTTCGAGCATGGTTATTTTCTTCTGCAAGTGAAAGGATCGTTGCTGCCTTGAGAAAGAATCTGTTCAGCCATCTCGTTAATCAAGTAATATCACTTCCTTTTAGCATATAAAAAGCAGACGTAATTTTCCCCTTTGTCACCACTTGACCTTTGAAATTTTAAAATAAATGCAGGAAATAGCTTTCTTTGATGTTACACGAACAGGGGAGCTGCTCAGCAGGCTTTCCGAGGATACACAGATCATTAAAAACGCTGCAACGTCAAATGTTTCTGAGATTCTTAGAAATCTTTCTACTGCATTTATCGGCCTTGGGTTCATGTTTGCTACATCATGGAAGCTAACACGTAAGACCACCTTTTCGGAAAACTAAATTAAATAAAGAATATTAATAATGTTAAGCAGGCAACTTATGTTCTTCTTCTTATCAGTACTGGCTTTGGTTGTTGTTCCGGCCATTTCAATTACTGTACGTCAAGTTGGACGTTATCTTCGTGAAGTTTCCCACAAGACTCAAGCTGCTGCAGCTGTTGCCTCTTCAATTGCTGAGGTGTGTTTTTGTGTGTGTGTGGTATGTAGTATATATATTTACGTATGTCTAATGAACTTATTTCTTGGTTTATAGGAAACTTTTGGTGCAGTACGCACTGTGAGATCTTTTGCTCAGGAGAACTATGAGGTATCCCGGTACTCTGAGAAAGTTGATGAGACGTTAAAGCTTGGACTTCAGTATGCTGTAAGTACTTAATCAACTTTATCATTCTATTTTAGACAACAATGATGAAGAAAAAGACTAATTATTTTCTGTTTCTTCTGGTGCAGAAAGTAGTAGGTCTCTTTTTTGGAGGTCTGAATGCAGCGTCAACGCTATCGGTTATCATAGTAGTGATATATGGAGCTAATTTGACAATAGCAGGCACTATGAGTCCAGGGTCTCTTACTTCGTTCATTCTTTATAGTCTCACAGGTATTTGATTTATAAATTATTGTTCTTTTTCGTTTTCTTAAAGACTAATGAATCCGAGTAACAAAATTTTTTGTTTAAACTTGATTGCAGTTGGAACTTCTGTGTCCGGGCTGTCTAGCATTTACACGGTGGCAATGAAAGCTGCAGGAGCAAGTAGGAGAGTATTTCAGCTTCTGGACCGTGTTTCTTCGATGCCAGAGTCAGGAAAGAAGTGTCCTATGGGGTTAGTTTCGTAATTTTCCTCCTCTAGATATCTTGTCTGTGTCAATGTTCTCCACATTTAACTAATCACTAGGGAAAAAACAACCCTTTTATGCTTTATTACCTACTTAGAAATAGATCAAAAGGTGTCATACCAAGATTTTTGTTACAGATAGATCTCTGTTTTTGCATCCTTGTGTTTCACTTTTCTATTACAAATAAACCATAATGCCGTTAAAGAACAAAAAATGCAGCGCACTTTGCAAAATCAACAGTTTCAGGTAAATGGTGTCCAAAATCCATCATTCTTGCAAACTTTACCATTCTGTTGGTAATTTTGTGTTTATGTTTGCAATCAGCCAACCATATATTTTTAATAGCAATAGGAGAGCACGTGATACTAGAGTTATCATATATAAATGTTAATTGTATACCATCATGATTATAGCGATGGCGATGCTGAAGTGGAGTTGGATGATGTCTGGTTTGCCTATCCTTCTCGTCCTAGTCATATGGTGCTAGAGGTAATTATATCGTACAAAAACACAAGAATGTATAATCAAAGCACAATGGACCTTACCTTACTAAAGAACGACATGTGTTTTGATTTACTTTTATAATTTCAGGGTATAAATTTGAAACTACTTCCTGGTTCAAAGGTTGCACTTGTCGGTCCTAGTGGTGGTGGAAAGGTAAATATTCTTGAGCATTCTTTATGTCCATTTGAATTTGGAAAACTATAACTTTTAAGATGTCTTTAGTGATCTATGGCCAAACGTTCTTACTTTGTTTGCTTGCAGACGACCATTGCAAATCTGATTGAAAGATTTTATGATCCTGTTAAAGGAAGAATTTTGATAAATGGGGTTCCTCTAGTAGACATATCACATGAACATCTACACAAAAGGGTAATGACATAAAACTCCTCATGTGCGATTCTTGGCTTCACATTCTTCTAAAGACTTGCCATAACCCATTTTTTCTTCATAAAATGCAGATCAGCATAGTAAGCCAGGAACCTGTACTTTTCAATTGTTCTATTGAAGAGAACATTGCTTATGGACTCGATGGAAAAGCAAGCGACGAAGAAGTGGAAAAAGCAGCTGTAAGTCCAAGAAACTATTTCAGTCAAATCACTACGAAAGAAAACTTAATTCTTACTTCAGTAATTTTGATTATTTATCTGCACAGAAAATGGCGAATGCCCATGAATTTATATCGAAGTTCCCTGAAAAATACAAAACGTTTGTTGGAGAACGTGGAGTGAGGCTTTCGGGAGGTCAGAAACAGAGAGTAGCGATAGCAAGAGCTTTGTTGATGAATCCAAAGATTCTTCTTTTGGATGAAGCCACTAGCGCTTTGGATGCCGAAAGCGAGTACTTGGTTCAGGTGAATTTATTTACTTATGGGTTGTGTTTTATATCAAATAGAGGTTAGGCAAAATATTTATGCTTTAAGAGAACTGGTCAAAATTCCATCTAATTGCACAGAACATCTAAAACCAATTGTATTCAAACATCCTTATGTATTACATAATACTAGCATGGTACCCGAGCAAAGCAGCGGGTTTGGAGGCGAATTGTGTTTAACGATTTTTTGATTTACCTTTTTTCTTTGCCGAATATTGTTTAACGATTTTCTAAGAAAGATGATAGTTTCTAGAAATTGTGTGTTTGTGTTGTGAAGCTGAAGAATTAATATGTCATATTATCATATATGCAAATAAAAAAAGTTATTAATTTTAACTATAAACAATTAAATTCATTATATTAGTTATATTCAATTATTGTAACATGCATTCAATTTAATGTCTTAATTTAATGTGCAATTAGTGTGTTTTTAAAATTTTAATTTCAAAAATTACTAATACTAACAAATGTGTAAGCTTAAAATTTGTAAGACTTCTAAAAATAAAAGTCTTAAATGCTTCTAAACAAGGATGGATAAAGATAAAGATAAAGATAATAAAGGACCTGGCCCTTTTTGACATGCATTATAAATGACCCGTTTTGACGTATATCCATTGCACAATCCGACCAATCTGCTATATCTACAAAGAATCCTAGAGTCAAAATTGCCCCCCTACTTTATTCCCAATTATACTTAACTACTAGTTTCAACATGTTTTATAAATTTTTTGGATTAGGATGCAATGGAATCTTTAATGAAGGGAAGAACGGTGCTAGTGATAGCCCATAGGCTTTCAACAGTACAAAGTGCAAATACAGTGGCGGTTGTATCAGATGGAAAGATAGTTGAACAGGGGACTCACGATGAACTCTTAAGCAAGGATGGAATTTACACCGCGTTAGTGAAAAGGCAACTCCAAGGGCCTAAAACTGAAATCTAACTACACTGCAAAATTAATAAGAAATGCTTGGTAGATACTCAGTTCTCACTCTGTTAAATTCATAGTACTTGTGTTTCATCAAGCAACATTAATATCAAAACGGAGAAACATTCCTTCATGTCTGTTGGTGTTTATAGTAGTCAACATGGTCAATGATCCCTTGAAAAGTATCTTACATGGTTTACTTGGGTATACAATACAAATCTCTTTGCAGAGATGTGTCAAGAATAACAGTTAGTTATCTTGTCATTTTTATAAATTTTCTCTCGGGTTATGCATAATTATATCAACTAGCATTTTTTCCAGTGTTCTAAAAGGCGCGCCATGGCGCCGTCAAGGCGCGAGGCGTGGCCTCGGCGCCACGAAATGAGCAAAGGCGCGAGGTCTAGGCGTCGTGTGAAAAGGCGTGAGATAAGGCGCGGAAGGGCGTGAAAAGGCGCGCCTTTTGGTAAGGCGCGACGCCATTTTTAGAAGAATTTAAAGGATTTACGGATTTTGGTTTGAATTTCTAGTATTTGGGCTATTTCCTTCTTGAGCCTCGTTATTTCAAAACTTAATTCCTATTTTGGCATCATATTTGGGCCTGGTTATTTGGGATTGGGGCTTTAGTTATTGAAATTGCTCTTAAAAAATGATACAAAATTATAAATACATAAATCTATAAATATTTATTTGCCGCCTTAAACACGCCTCATGAAACGCAAAGGCTTGTAAGGCTTGAGGCGTGGCTATGCCGTCATGCCACGCCTCACGCCTTTTAGAACATTGATTTTTCCCCAATGAATGGAGTCCACAAACCATATGAATAGAGTCCACAAACCATATGAATGGACTCGACTCACTAAACCAGTGGAAACTCGAACTCCTTACATGATGGATTACACGAGTTCTACTACGAACCAAGATCTCATGCCTAACAGCTAGTTTTTATAGCCGTTCAACGGCTAGTTTTTTCCACAAGATCTCATGCCTCAGCGGCAAACCATCCCGAGCATGGTTCAAACCGTGCCATACAGCTAAAGTGGCGGCGGTGTTGCCGCTCGGTATCGAGCCAAACCGAAGCCATGCCGCAACCATTGCCAGTACCCTAACAAAGTCACATAACTTAAACATTAAATGGCAGGTCCGGTGATCACATATGGCAACAAAACCACGTTATAAAACTTAAATTTTCTAATAGCCTGACGTCGTCAGGATTTAATCCTGACGTTGTCAGGTTGTCCTGACAGAAAATGGTCTGCTGTGTTTTTCTGGAAAAATTACATCATTAAAACCTGGAAAAATTCCTGTAAAACATCCATTATGACTCGATACAAGTATTTGACTCTAACAAACACACAAATATATCAATTTCACTAATTGTAATTCTCATGTTCATGTTCTTCAAAAACGTATGTGATCTTCCCTACACTTATCTTTTTGTAAAATACCTTTATATGTAATTAAGACGAGGTTAATGACAAAATAAAGTATTTTCACAAAGTCTAACATGAGAATAAACAACAATGAAAAAGATATAAGACACACAAAAATTGAAAAACAAAACAAGCAAATAATTAAGCATGGGTTGCCTCCCACGAAGCGCTTTTCTTTATTTATGAGTCTTGTAGCTAGACTCGAAGTTGTGCTCCTACGTGACTTCCTTACCGTCATCATTTTCATTCACTAAGTGTTCATCATAGGGTTGTACACGTTGTATGCTTACCGTGAACTCCCTCCCATCTTCGTCTAATATGATAATGGTTTCACTTCTTATATTTGTTTCTTTCACCGTATAAGAACCAAACCATTTTGGCCTATTCTTTCCTCTTAATGCTTTTAATTTTGATCTATACAAGAACACCTTGTCTCCTTCCAAAAATTCTTTAGGGTTCTTTTAAGGGAGTGTTTCCGTGGTATAGTTGTACCCTATGTTTTTATCATGTTTCCACAATTTCGAATCCATCCCCTCACTCACGAAATCCCTAATCCTTTTTTCCCATTCGACAATTTTCCTCTTAACTATTGGAGACTTGCGAATTCTTATTCTTTATCTTCTCCTTAATCTTCAAAGGATATCTCGGAGCAATAGGTATCCTAACTTTTTATTTGCCACTTTTGAGTATCATGAAACCCTCACCGCATTTGATTGTTGCCTTGGCGGTGGCCAGGAAAGGTGTTCCGAGGATTAATGGCATGTGTTCATCTTCCTCATTGTCTACAATTGCAAAATCCACCGGATAGATAACACTTACAACCTCAATTAAAACATCCACCGCTATTCCTAAGGGATAAACATATGAATGATTTGCTAACGAAAGTCTAAGATTGGTCTTGGTTGGTTCCTCTTTAGTCAACTTACTATAGACTGATAGCGGCATTATGTTTTCATCGGATCCCTGATCGGCTAAGGCTTTTATATTCTCTGAGTCACCAATGTTACATGGTATTATGAAGTTCCCACAAATCTCTTGTTTCTTAGTTATTGGTTTCTTAAGAATTGCCTCGTACAAAGGTCCCATAGGCATGGTGTCATATTCTTCCCCTTTTATTTCACCTAAGAGGGCTTTCCTAAGAGCATCATTATACCTAAAGTTGTTCACTTGGTTAACAATTGTTTTTTTATTGATCTCATGCTTAAGGTACTGTTCAATGGTTTTGGGTTTATCATCATTCTGAGCCTTATCTTCATCCTTATTATTCTTGTTGTTTTTGGTAGTCTCAACCTTTTTCTCAACTACCCCACCCTTATCGGGAGAAATAGAAATGGCGTTAACAAACAAAGTGGGGGTAGCGCGGTCATCATTTCTCACTAACACCTTCTCAGGAACCTTCGTCTTAGTGTACTCTTTCACTAAGTTCATCATCTCCGCCATTTTTGCCTGTATTTCTTCCCTTTGCCTATAAACCTCTTCCTCAAATTTGGCTAATCTTTCCGAATGGGATGCCATGTATTCTCTCATTTGTGTTTTGAAGCTTGGTGAGAGTGGGATTGGAGAGGTAGAATGGAAGCGTCGTAGGGAATTGGAATTTTGTTCACGGTTAGGTGATTCAGAGAGGGGTGTTGGGCTGTTGGCAGAGTCAGTGAAATTAACCGTTGCTCGATGGATTGGTCTAGGTGCTTTCTTTTGCTTCTCAACTAGATAGTTGATCTTTTTCTCAAGAGCACTAACTTGCTCTTTGGTGAGGTTGGATGGCCCATAAGGTATCGATATGGCATTCACCGTTCTTTTGGGGGTTTTATGAGATTAACTCCAATCTTCGTAGCTCTGACTGGCGAGCTCTTCTATGATATCCCATAATTCTTCCGCATTGAGATTGCTGAGCCTTCCACCGGCCGCTCGGTCAATGGATCGCTTGGTGAGGAAGTTGGCATAATCGTAAAAGATTTGGACTTGAAGCCAAAGATCGATGCCGTGATGAGGGACTTTATGGAGCAAGTCCTTGAATCGAGTCCATGCCTCGTGGAGAGTTTCGCCTTGACGTTGTTGGAACATCAAGATGTCATTCCTTAGTTTGGTAGTTCTCCCCGGTGGGAAAAATCGGGAGAGGAAACGAGTGGTGAGATCATCCCAACTTGATATGGATCCGGCGGGAAGTCGCTCAAGCCAATTATTAGCTTGGTCCCGTAGAGAGAATTGGAAGAGATGCAAGTGCGTGGTCTTCCGTGTGGTAGCATCAAGGTCGATAGAGTCAACGATTTTAAGGAAGTCCTTGAGATGCTGATTAGGATCTTCGGAACGAAGTCCATGGAATGCACATCCGTTTTGCACCAACCGGATGGTGTCGGATTGTAGGGCCGTAGTTTGAGCTTGATCGGGGAGCTCAATGGTGTTCCTATAGCCTTGATGGCTCGATCTAGAGTATTCACCAAGAGTACGGCCTCTTCGCGGGTCAATTGGTGGTGGGTTGATTGGAAGTGGTTGATATGGTGGTGGGTTATCGCCTTCCATGATGAAAAGTGACAAGGTTACGAATAAAAACACGAAGAAGGGGGATAGACTACAAGGAAGCTAATGAAAATGAGAAAAAAAATCTTACTTGATAGGAATCAAGCAAGGGAACATAAACGAGATATAGATCTAACTAGCTATTCTATTCCCCGGCAGCGGCGCCAAAAACTTCGTGCGCGCGAAAGGCGCGTTTGGGGTCAAGGAAACTTCCTTTTCTACGAGCAAGTTTTTCAACCTCCTAGGCAGTGAACCTAATTATTGTAGTGTAGTATGGGTAAGCCTCGGGGATTGATATCGTTCTCTAGGGGAATAGGAATGCTAGTAAGAAATATATGACGAGAAGGTGGGGTTGAGGATGATTCTTTTTTTTTATCTTTATTATGGTTTTTTAGAAAGCTAAGGTAAAATCTCGGGGCAATTGGTTGGGGGGTGGTACTTCTACCGTTTACTCTACTTTAACTAATTATCTAATTATCTACTTACTACGGATAGCTATGTCTAATTGAGGTGTGCTCGTATGAAAATTAAAGATGTGTTCACTTAGATACTATTACTCTCTAGTTATCTTTTATTGGTTGGTTGAGTAGTCACGTCCTTTAACTTAACGCGTTGTATTCCTAAAGGTCGTATGGTATGCGTAGTCCCTAGTTCTTTGAGGTTATCTCTCGTATATAACTCACGGAGTTGGCAAGCCTAAGCTATTTCATCCATGAACCATATCATCATAAAGCATACTCAAGCATTAAACACAACGAAAAGCCTAGTTGCACTCCTAAGCCAATTTCAATTAAGACAATAAACAACCTAACAACAATCAATAACTAGGTTTCATAGATCTAAGCAAACACACAAGTAATTTAGCTAGACATGATAGACAAACAAGCATACACATAATCAATCGAAATAGAGGTAGACATAATGATAAATTGGATTAACAAACTTATCTTGATGTGCAAAATAGGGTATGGGACCCTAGAATACTGTCCAAGTCGGACTACAACTGAGTTAGGGTTTGCTCTCCAAAATCCTACCTCTTAAAATACAGAAAAATTGAATTCTATATATAGATTTACAATCGCGACGACGTCACCTTTTGCATGGGACGCCGCCAGATCGCCGTCATTAGGGTTTCGTCTGGGCCAAGTCATCGATGGGACGACGTCACTTTAGATTTGTGACACCGTCGGTCTTTAGTTGAGACGTCGTCTTGATTCTATATCTGGGCCGTCTGGGTGAAAACTGTGAGTGACGCCCTTCATATTTAAAGCGTAACACCGTCAGGTTATATGACCAGAATTTTCACTGAGCCATCGTGTTCATGTTTTGATCAAGTCTTCATAGAGGGACGGCGTCGCCCTTTGGATGGGACGCCTTCAAGTTCTGCTGATCAGTTTTGAGTGGCTTCGATCTTGACTTTGCCATTTTCTTCATATTTTCGTTCCTTTTCGTCCAAATGTGCTTCATTCCAGCATTTTACTTCCAAAAGACCTAAAAAGTAAAAAATGAACAAAATTAAGCAGTAATGGATATAAAATGTGTCGAAATAGGGCTTAAATGACCCCCTAAAAGCGTACGTTTTAAATCCTTATCAGATCCCCAGCAACTCACCGGCTCCGGAGCTCGGTTCCGACAACTCACTAACACTTTCAGTTACGATTTTAAACAAGATAATAATTAGATATTTTGTGTATGATACCAGATCTGTAATTTTTAGTTATTGTAATTTTATGTAATGGATCTAGAGATGTTTTTTGATAGTGATTATAGATCGAATGACTGAAAATGTGGATTTTGTTTTGTTTGGTTAAGGCAAAAGCCCTTGAATTAGCTGATTTTGAGAAGAGACAGGTGAGTGTTTTATAGCAATTACTAGATTATATCTCCAAGAGCAAAATTGGTCAGTCCTAAAGGTGTCTAAACCTAATTTTTTACTGCATATGAAAATGGGTCAGGTTGGCGTACCAACACTAGTTGTCCACTTTTAATTTATAAATCATAAATAGCATCAATATGATTACAGTTGGAATAACAATATAATGTTCTTGGCCGGATATGAAAATGTGGCTTTTGTTCTTGAT
Organism: Chrysanthemum seticuspe; assembly: GCA_019973895.1. Taxonomy (NCBI): domain Eukaryota; kingdom Viridiplantae; phylum Streptophyta; class Magnoliopsida; order Asterales; family Asteraceae; genus Chrysanthemum; species Chrysanthemum seticuspe. The sequence goes on from BPTQ01000008.1 coordinate 143,003,163, forward strand.
GTTCTTGTCCGGATCTATGGTGGTGGTGTTGATCATGGCCGGATATGTGGTGGTGGTGTTGATCATGGTCGGATCTGCTGTGGTGATGTTCTTGGGCGGAGTTGTGGGTTTTGAAGTTGTGGGTGTTGATCATGTGGTGATGGTGGTGTTGATCGAAAAAGAGAGAGAGAGAAAGTGGTGACCGAAAAAAAAAAGTGGGAGATAAGAGTGGTGACAGGAAAAATAGAGAGATGAGTGAGAAGAGTTATTATATATAAATTATGGGGTATTATGGTGTCACACCCCGCCAAAGGCGGAAACGCGAGGTGTAACAAGAAAGGAACACAGCAAAAAATAATAGAACATACCAACGTTTAAGATTCAAAAGAAATGATACATTATTACAATACCAGTTTAGCCGACATCGGCAAATATAATATAAAGTTTAGATCCCAAAAGATTACGTTTTATTACATAATGATTAGTAGTGACATGTGAAAACTTCATTATGCAAAGACCTTGAGGAAAAGCTTACAAACGATCACCTGAAATGCATGAGAGAAAACGGGTCAACTATGAAAATAGTTGGTGAGTATACACGTTTTATATAATATGAAAACTCTTAAGAGAGAGTCAAAGGTTTCGGTCATTGAGAATAGTCCACAAAGCAAAGGCGTTGTAAATCCACTCAGTTCCAAGTTTCGTCCATACAAAACTTGCAACCTGTGTGTTCACAACCCATTGCACAAAAATGGTATGTCTAGTAGTCAAGTATACGTTGTCATAATAGTTCACAATATAGCACCACGTATATAATAATGTATGCCAAGAAAAGCCCCTAGAATAAATAATATGCGTCCCGTAACATAGTGAACGAGAGGTTGGCCGACCTCTAATAGCGCTATCCATACTACCTACTAATAAGAGACTAACAATGCGAATGTACGAACGGTACATCATACAACTATTATATACAATTAAGAACACTCCGAACATGGGAGAATTTGCACGCTCCACCAATAAGGCGAGACTTGGTATTGCTCCGTTCACATAGGGAGACTTTGCACACTCCACCAATAAGGCGAGAATTGGTATTGCTCCGTTCACATAGGGAGACTTTTAGGTCATAGCACATACGGTTCAATAAGTTCAAATAAGTTATAATTTCGTAATTAAGTTCAAGGGTTTGATTCAAGTTCAAAGGTTAAAGTCAAAAGAGTTCATAAAATAGAAATCAATTTAGTTCAAGTATGGTTCATGCATTTCGCCCCAAAATATAGTAAAACGCTAAAAAAGGGATTGTGAATACTCACCTGATGCAATAATTATGATGACAAAATGGATACACAGAAATGAGGTGCAATCTCTATCCGCAACCTAATATGAATGATATGCTCTAATATAAGTCATGAAATAATGTTGTGCATGCAAACTCATATGATATCCATACCACTTGTGCATTTGAAAATAAAGTTTATCGTCGAAAATAAGTTTATAACGTCTTATCAAGTTATAAATTACTTTACAAGTACTTACGTTGAAATGATATCCTACGATAGCCGTTTAGTGATTTATTAATAAATTATAGTTTTTCGTCATAAACAATATAATTTGACAACTCATGAAAATGGCCAATTTTGAGTGATTGTATATTATTCGTTATACCTTCGTTTGACAAACGGTTGAACATTTTGGAAAATAAAATAGGCGAACTCACTTTTACTTGTAACCATCGTTTTCTCAAAAGTATCCTATCGATATGAAAAATAGCTCCAAACATGGGCACTTGCGATAACCATTTTGGACTAATAAAAATATGTAAGTGTTAATATTTGTGAAAAATAGTTACGATAGCCATATTTAAAATGCGTGTAACTTAGTCGTTATAAGTCCGTTTTCTACGTTTATATATCCTTAGTTTCGTGTTAATGTATACTAATATATTTTTAATAAATCGACTCATTTAGATAATGTTTAAAACTCATTTTTGCCCCTTAAATAACCCTTGACAGCAAGTATTATTTCAGAAAATTAGTTTTCGTCGTTAAACTTGAAAATAGCGTAACTTCTTCGTTATAAATCCGTTTTAACCCGTTCAAGCGACCACAGTTTCGTTTTAAAATCTATTTTCTGAAAATATAAACCAAAATAGTCCATAACCTGTCAAAATTTCTAGATTTTATAAAAATGGACAGCAACTATTTTATTATCGTCTAACTTGATTTTTCTTGCGTAATACTTGTTTCAATCACTTCAATCAACACCAAATCTATTCTAAGCTCACCATACACCTTCTTAAGGTGTCATGGGTTCCTAAACTTTATCAACAATGATAAGTTTCATGAGAATATTTATAGGATGATTAAAACTTATAATATGAAATAAAATCAAGTAAAAGTGGTATAAATACATATGATACTTGCATGTTTTTGTACCAGCATGATAAAAATAGCTCAAGTAAGATGATGAAAGAGTAGTAAAAATATTTAGAACACTTACTAGTAGTATGATGAGGTTTAAGTAACTAGGTTCCTAATTACTCATTGGTTTTTATTTCAAAACCTAATATAGAAGTAATCTAGAGTTGTATTAACACTTGATCCTTGAAAAACTTATGTTTCTTCCCTTTTTTCTTGCTTGGCCGAACCTCAAAGAAGGAAGGAGAGGGTTCTCTTTTTTTTTCACCTTTTGATAAGTGTTTCTATGTGTTTTTACTTTGTATATTACTAATATTTAGTCAATACATGAGTATGTGTCCATTTAATTTGCAAGATATTTTACAAAAATGGTGACTAGTATAGGGAGGTCGGCAAGGGGGTTTGGGAAAGGGTTTAAATGTGTTTTTGTTAGTTAATTACATTTAAAGTTAAGTATAGTGTGTATTTGGTACATGTAATTAATTATTTAATGTAGCGTTAACTAGAAATCGATTTTAACGGAATAAAATAAAATATATTGAAGTCATAAAAATTATAAAATACATTTCTCGCAAGAATTGAGTGAATAAATAATTATCGAGTTGAATTTACGAAAACCGTCGTAAATATATATATATAACAATTTATATACAAAATAAATTCAAAATATCGGGTAAACTAATAATATAATTTTTATAGTCTTAAAATTAATTTAAAAATATATTAGGATAATTGTTGGAAGTGTCGGATCAATTATTCAAAATAAATGATCGTGCGATAGCGTTTATTTAATAGGGAAATATACGTTAATGAAATATGCAAACGCATGCATGAACTAGTATAAAAATAATGTTACTGAAGATATGTAGACTAATCCTAGTCTATATGAAATGTCTTCAATGATGTTTCATGAATACGCAGCTAAACCCTTACGGTTACGCGAATTTGACACTCGTAAACCTAGTTTACGAAAAATGATGAATAAAAATCACGACTACAAATTTTCTCCGGAAATGAATAGTAAAATTTTGAAATAACCTCTCAAAATATCAACTCGACTTTAAAAACGATGAATAGTAACCGATGAATAGTAAAACAATTTAAAGTTTGCAAAATGACCTGAAATTAAGAATTGTGACATATGGTCTTTAACATCTTTAAATATAAGACAAAAACAAGAATATATGGGAAAACACCCACCTACCACTGTACTTTAATAATAAATAAATGGACACGTGTCGCACATCTGATGGAGTCGCACATTCGCACAATAGAGTCGCACATTCGCACATGACCATTTTGAGAAGAACTGTTTTTTTTTTTGCCTAAATGGTGACCTCTCCATGACTTTTTGTCCCTTTTTAGGAATTTGCTCTTGTTTTTTTATTGTTTGCTATTGTTGTTGCATTCCCAACCAACATTAAGAGAATAGTTGTTTGGCTACCAATTATTTAATATTGCTTAGTAACCTGCTTTTCATATACTGTGCTACACGAATTCTGAATATGTTGCCGCAAGTACCACTCGTACCTTACTATTATTTTCAAGCGGGCCATGGCCCTTCCATGCCTACAACCCATAAGTTGTTAACAGCCATGCCACTTAGTCCAATTTCACTGCTCCCATCAGCCCAGCATGCTAACTTCACTACTGTTCACGTGACCCAGCAGGCCCCGTATCCCACTCAGCCTAATTTCAAAAAACATTTAACACGGCAATGGAGTATTTTTATTCAGGGACTTTTGCTTATACTGTATCTAGTTCTTCTCCGACTCAGGGTACTTTGCTTCCTCAAGCTTTTCAAACGATGCCGTTTCAGGATCCTACCTGTTACACATACTGAAGATAGCTTATTTTACACCTCTACTAAACCACTGCAACTTAATCATATGCTTGTCACACCTCACATAATTAAAAACTTGATTTTCGTTCGCAAATTTACGCGTGATAATGACGTGTCTGTTGAATTTGATGTATATGGTTTTTCTGTGAAAGATTACCAGACAGGCCGCCTTTTGCTCGGTTGTGATAGCACGGGTGATCTCTACCCGGTTACGCAACAATCATCCACATATCCTCCTTTTTCTTTTCTTTCGTTTAGTCATACTACGTGGAACAGACGTCTCGGGCATCCCGAGGAAGATGTGCTTCGTCGTTTGGAGTCTAGTAATTTAATTTCTTGTAATAAGTCAAAGTCGTCCGCTTTGTGTCATGCTTGTCAATTAGCTGAACAGATAAAGCTTCCGTTTTATAGTTCAGAGTGACATGTTGCTTCTATTTTTGATATTATCCACTCAGATTTGTGGACACCCCCAATTTCGAGTGAAAGCGGTATTAAATATTATGCTATTTTTTTGGATCATTTCTCACATTTTGTTTGGGTTTATCCTTTGCATAAAAAATCTTGTAACACCCCCAAAATGGCTTAGCGGAAGCATACAAGTATTGGGGTGCTACTAAATTGATACCACAACATAAGCATAGAACAACGGATTTTCATAAACAAACTTTTATTCATTTCTTAAAAACAATGTTTACATTATTGATTAGTGCGGAAAATGGCCCATTATAAACAAGTGGTCCCAATACATAAATCAAAGTTGTCTATGACCATGCCATGCCTTTGCTTTGCGCCTCCAAAGATAAGCTATCACTTCAATACCTGAAGATACATGCTAAAAGGGGTCAGCTTACGCTAGTGAGTTCATAGGTTTATTTAAAAAGGGATTTCAGTACACTGTTTCAAATTTGGTTTTTGATGATCATTACGTCTTGCATAATGTCATAAAGTTTATGGTTTCAATTCATATAAGGATTTCATAAAAGAGATTTCATTAGTGGACCATAAGTAGGGTATATGTACATTACAACGAATATAATGTCATATATTGAATCTATTACGCTAGCACTAAGTTCATGCAACCGAAGCTACGACAGTTTATGTATGCACAAGGAAGTCATACCAATAAGGAGCCCATGGCGAGTGTTTATCCCAATACACTCGGTCCCGACATGCTATATGTTACGCCTTGACCCAAGCGGGGTCAACCGAACAGGGGAGTCACCCCCAATAGATCTAGTTATAACATTCGCGCTTCCCGGCAAGAATTGACGGTTCATGAAAAGGGCAATTTGGGATCTAAAGTCTTAGGCTAAGCTGCGTAGTATTCTAGGTCAAAGATGTTGGGTATGGTCCATAAAACATCTAGGTATGATGTATCTTAAAACATGTTAATAAAAAAGGTATAGTATGCATGGAAATGTACCATTAAAATCATTTAAGTAAAATGAGTATGTAAAATGAGCATGTATCTTCCCTCAAAACAAGTATAAAACAGATTAAAAGTAGGGGCTATGGAACTCACCTTGGCAATGTGCAATATGAAGTCTAAAGAGAATTAAATCAAGGAGTGATAGTGCACGGCTCCGACACGCAACCTAATTAATACGGCAATTTAGTCTTTATGTTTAAGACTCGATAAGGTTTAACTAACTTTATAAAATTTTCAATGTTTTTGTTGTTGTTGTTGTTACTTGTGTGGCATTATTTAAGTTTAAAACAGTCTCTTAATTCTTTGTAAGTATTGGCTCTCTGAGTGGAGGCGGGAAAAGTGTATACAAAACTTTTGTATACGGGGTTGGCTCGATTATTGGCTCAAGTGTTATCAAGAATAAATAATTACAAGTCGAATTGTATTCGTTTGGTTTGGAGGTGTGAAAGTATAAATTTATTGAAATCGTGGTTAAATAATATATTTGGACAAATATAGTATTGAAAGTTTACGCCGATGAGGTTGTCAGATAAAGATATGGGTTAAATATATTTACTTAAACGAAAAAGTGGTAAAATGTATAAGTTTATGGAACTTACCAAAGTTTTGGATAAAAATGTCAAAGTGTTCAACAAAAAGGGGTTAAAGTTGTAAAGGTTTAATACAAGTCTCAAAGCTTATAAGAAAATTATATCAAATGAATTAAGGTTGGGGGTTGAAAGTGTAAAAGGTTTATATAAGTTTTAAACTTATAAAAGCTTTTAAGAAAAATGATAAGTGTTTGGAAAATGGAGGGCCAAATCTGTCAGAAGGGCGAAACTTGCAAAAATCACAAAAATGTAAAAACTACCATGGACCAGTTTCGAACTCTAGACCACTCGTGTGAAAAGCAGTGACATAACAGATTGAGCCAAAGGCTCTTCTTGGTTAATTTTTGCGCAACATCTGTATTTAACCAGTTACTAACTGTATAGTCTTTTAGTTAAATGTTTCACAGTTAGTGTTATACATGCATGGTTTATGTTTGTGTTTCATTTTCAAAACTGTTTTTGTGTCATCTTTTCAAATGAGTATTACAATAAGCTCTTAGTTAACGAAAAGGGGGAGGGGGTCGAAATAAGCACAAGTAAGTCCTCCAACTCATTTGAGTTTTTAACGATTCCAAATCCCAACGAGTCCAATACCACAACCGATTTAGTTCATAAGTTGTAGGTTTACTTTTAGAACTTAGAAAGAGTGTAAAACAGATTGTTTCTTTAATTATTCAACCACACAAGAACTTAAGATACAACATGTTGTTTATGTTTTTAACTTTATACGTGACATAAACATTTAGACGGGGAAATGAAGTGAGATGGAGTCGAAAAGAACTTACAACACCAATGAGGTGGTAGAGAGACTCGATAGAAGTGTGATACGAAGGAAAATGAGAGACGAGGCACGAGCTAACAACCTTGCACTCCTTCAAATTTGCAACCCACAATCAAAATACTATCCCGACGAGACTTAGTTGATCTTGAAACGTTCACCAACACTCTTTTCTTTTCCTTTGTAGCTCGACAGTGGAGATGAAAGGTAAGAAAGAATAGAAGTACTTGGACTTGTATGTTTTTGTGGAATGTTGAAGAAGAAATATGGGTGTATGTTTCTAGGATTATTCCATAGGGGTTGACTTTGCTTTGGTGATAGAGGGAAGGGGTAGGAGAAAAGAAAAAAGAGGAGGAAACAAAAACAATCATGGTTATGGGTGTCGTTTGAGAGGATGAGGGGGAAAGCAAGACACAACCTTCCCATTTTTGATGATTTAGTCTTTTAGACCTACTCTAAGGTAGGGATGAGAGGCTGTGTTTTGACGGAGGCGTGGCGAGAGAAACAAAGAAACAGAAAAAGATAAAAAGAAAAGTCTAAGAGGGTAGTGGTTGAATAAATGTGGTAATTATTTGTAGATTTGAGGGTATTGTGCACTCCGTGTCCCGCTGAGTTAACTGAATCAGTAATACTTTAGTTTGGTAATATTTTATGTGGTAACGTTTTATGAACACGTTATATAATTATAACATTCTCCACTCCGGGAATTTAATAAAGTTTTGTTTTGCCCTTACAGTAGTGTCGGTACGCGCGCGGTGCCGTGATTCACTAAATTAACGAGATGACCTCTTGTTTTTAGATCTAAATATTGACAACTGTCAGAAAATAGCCGATTTGAATTTTCTTACGTAATAAATATTATTATAATAATTCAAAATTTTACGGGTTGTTATAGTCTACCCACCTTACAGGAGATCCGTCCCGGATCTCAGTTTACGTTACCCGATAGGGTGTCGGGAACGAGGTGATAGTATTTGGAACAAGTTTTGAATTTTTCCTAGGTTGTTTCTAGGGTTTCCTCTTTGGGTATGGGTACCTAGGTGTTGTGCCAGGAGCACATCCTCAATCTCAGGGGCCATGAATTTTTTTGGGGTAGGTTCATTGAGTGAAAGTTATAATTTTTGATGCCATGAGGTTTCACTATTTTGTGAGCATCTCTAACTTCTCATGGTTTTATCAAAACGTACCTATTTCTGGCGTTTCATGATTCTAAGGTATATGGGTTGATTCTTAAGGGATGAAGAAACATTTGTTTTCGAATTTCTCTTTCGACTAAATGTTTATACAAGTCTGACTAAGACCAGATTTCAAAATCGATAATGTGTAAAAATCACACATTTTCACAAGATTGTAAAACCGGTTCTTAATTATGGGGTGTATAAGGAAGTTTTGCGAAACTTTTAGTGTTTCAGCATTTTGTCTCGTTTTAACGAGGGATTTGGAAAGTATTATTGTTGGGTTTTAAAGGAGAATTCTCAAAGTTTAGACAATATCGTAGCAAGGATGTGTAGCAGGATATAACATTTACCCATAGCTACTAGTAGAGTTTAGTTGTCTAAGTTGGGTAAGGTTAGGGATTTAACAGTTGACGAACCTCATGGTTATCTATGGTTTTAGGCAGAGGTGTAGGATACATTCTAAGGTCAGGCCTAGCTACCAAGAAGGACATTGATCCTTTCTGTTTTTGGGGTATTAACTTAAAACACTTTTCGAGGAAGTAAGTAACTAATAGAGTGGTTCTAGAATACTTTTCAAAGTATTAAGAAACACTTTGTTCTTGTGAGGTAGTAGCGAAATTGTAGTTTGCTTTATGGTGAAATGGTAGGGTGGTAATTTGGTTTGTAGAGTAATTCATGGAGTGGTTCATAAGGTATTTTGATTATAGTGGTTCGCGGGGTGATCGGAAACAGTTTGTATGGCAATTCATTTATTTAGTTTATAGGAGGGTAACAAGGTAGGCACTGTTATTCTTAAGAGGTGGGTGGAGCTTCTAGGTACCAAATTTTCAAGGTAGGGCGTAAAATTTTCAAGTTTCTGTGGGATTATATGTCATTTACCGTGCCTTTCTAGATTTTGCCAAAGGTTTATTGTTCTTTATATTTTTTGGGTAAAGGGATTATACCCGGAATGTAAGGTTTGGGGTAGGAATGACTATAACATAACCCGATTGTGACATGGAAATATTTTATATAGGGAAATAATAGCGTGATGCTAGTGAGTGGCTTACAATTTAGGAATGCCAGTGAATGGCTTCTGATTTAAGGAATGCCAGCGAGTGGCTTGTAATTAAGGAATGCCAGTGAGTATCTTGTTACATGTTTATTCAAATATTAACATTAATTAAATTTTACTGGACATAACGCTATTGTAACTATCCTAAGTATTGCAAAATTCACCTCTAAGTCGGACATAGGTGATCAGGCTATGTCCCACTGTCCGTGGTTGAATATAGGTGATCAGTCTATATTCACCCGAGGTTTAATGAATTTTGAAATACTTAGCTTAGTTATGCTAGTAATATGTCCTAATACTTTTAAAGGTTGTCTTGAAGGATTAGAACAATTATTCTCTTTATCTGAGGGAAAGGTGTAGTGCTGTGATACGTAAATATACGTATATGGAAGATAATTGTAACCTATAATGAAATTAGGTGAGCAGTGATAAAACATGTATCTTATCAAGTATGATCTCAACAGGATCATAAGTGAGGCATCAGCTCGGCAGGCAGGCACGTGTCGGTCATAGGGTTTAGTTTTTGTAAAAGTGGTTATAGTATAGGTTTTAAAAATACCCAGTTCTCTATAACCTAGGCTCTGATACCAATCTGTAACACCCCCAAAATGGCTTAGCGGAAGCATACAAGTATTGGGGTGCTACTAAATTGATACCACAACATAAGCATAGAACAACGGATTTTCATAAACAAACTTTTATTCATTTCTTAAAAACAATGTTTACATTATTGATTAGTGCGGAAAATGGCCCATTATAAACAAGTGGTCCCAACACATAAATCAGAGTTGTCTATGACCATGCCATGCCTTTGCCTTGTGCATCCAAAGATAAGCTATCACTTCAATACCTGAAGATACATGCTAAAAGGGGTCAGCTTACGCTGGTGAGTTCATAGGTTTATTTAAAAAGGGATTTCAGTACACTGTTTCAAATTTGGTTTTTGATGATCATTACGTCTTGCATAATGTCATAAAGTTTATGGTTTCAATTCATATAAGGATTTCATAAAAGAGATTTCATTAGTGGACCATAAGTAGGGTATATGTACATTACAACGAATATAATGTCATATATTGAATCTATTACGCTAGCACTAAGTTTATGCAACCGAAGCTACGACATTTTATGTATGCACAAGGAAGTCATACAAATAAGGAGCCCATGGCGAGTGTTTATCCCAATACACTCGGTCCCGACATACTATATGTTACGCCTTGACCCAAGCGGGGTCAACCGAACAAGAGAGTCACCCCTAATAGATCTATTTATAACATTCGCGCTTCCCTGCAGGAATTGACGGTTCATGAAAAGGGCAATTTGGGATCTAAAGTCTTAGGCTAAGCTGCGTAATATTCTAGGTCAAAGATGTTGGGTATGGTCCATAAAACATCTAGGTATGATGTATCTTAAAACATGTTAATCAAAAAGGTATAGTATGCATGGAAATGTACCATTAAAATCATTTAAGTAAAATGAGTATGTAAAATGAGCATGTATCTTCCCCTAAAACAAGTATAAAACAGATTAAAAGTAGGGGCTATGGAACTCACCTTGGCAATGTGCAATACGAAGTCTAAAGAGAATTAAATCAAGGAGTGATAGTGCACGGCTCTGACACGCAACCTAATTAATACGGCAATTTAGTCTTTATGTTTAAGACTCGATAAGGTTTAACTAACTTTATAAATTTTTCAATGTATTTGTTGTTGTTGTTGTTACTTGTGTGGCATTATTTAAGTTTAAAACAGTCTCTTAATTCTTTGTAAGTATTGGCTCTTGGAGTGGAGGCGGGAAAATTGTATACAAAACTTTTGTATACGGGTTGGTTCGATTATTGGCTCAAGTGTTATCAAGAATAAATAATTACAAGTCGAATTGTATTCGTTTGGTTTGGAGGTGTGAAAGTATAAATTTATTGAAATCGTGGTTAAATAATATATTTGGACAAATATAGTATTTAAAGTTTACGCCGATGAGGTTGTCAGATAAAGATATGGGTTAAATATATTTACTTAAACGAAAAAGTGGTAAAATGTATAAGTTTATGGAACTTACCAAAGTTTTGGATAAAAATGTCAAAGTGTTCAACAAAAAGGGGTTAAAGTTGTAAAGGTTTAATACAAGTCTCAAAGCTTATAAGAAAATTACATCAAATGAATTAAGGTTGGGGGTTGAAAGTGTAAAAGGTTTATATAAGTTTTAAACTTATAAAAGCTTTTAAGAAAAATGATAAGTGTTTGGAAAATGGAGGGCCAAATCTGTCAGAAGGGCGAAACTTGCAAAAATCACAAAAATGTAAAAACTACCATGGACCAGTTTCGAACTCTAGACCACTCGTGTGAAAAGCAGTGACATAACCGATTGAGCCAAAGGCTCTTCTTGGTTAATTTTTGCGCAACATCTGTATTTAACCAGTTACTAACTGTATAGTCTTTTAGTTAAATGTTTCACAGTTAGTGTTATACGTGCATGGTTTATGTTTGTGTTTCATTTTCAAAACTATTTTTGTGTCATCTTTTCAAATGAGTATTACAATAAGCTCTTAGTTAACGAAAAGGGGGAGGGGGTCGAAATAAGCACAAGTAAGTCCTCCAACTCATTTGAGTTTTTAACGATTCCAAATCCCAACGAGTCCAATACCACAACCGATTTAGTTCATAAGTTGTAGGTTTACTTTTAGAACTTAGAAAGAGTGTAAAACAGATTGTTTCTTTAATTATTCAACCACACAAGAACTTAAGATACAACATGTTGTTTATGTTTTTAACTTTATACGTGACATAAACATTTAGATGGGGAAATGAAATGAGATGGAGTCGAAAAGAACTTACAACACCAATGAGGTGGTAGAGAGACTCGATAGAAGTGTGGTACGAAGGAAAATGAGAGACGAGGCACGAGCTAACAACCTTGCACTCCTTTGAATTTGCAACCCACAATCAAAATACTATCCCGACGAGACTTAGACGATCTTGAAGCGTTCACCAACACTCTTTTCTTTTCCTTTGTAGCTCGACAGTGGAGATGAAAGGTAAGAAAGAATAGAAGTACTTGGACTTGTATGTTTTTGTGGAATGTTGAAGAAGAAATATGGGTGTATGTTTCTAGGATTATTCCATAGGGGTTGACTTTCCTTTGGTGATAGAGGGAAGGGGTAGCAGAAAAGAAAAAGGAGGAGGAAACAAAAACTATCATGGTTATGGGTGTCGTCTGAGAGGATGAGGGGGAAAGCAAGACACAACCTTCCCATTTTTGATGATTTAGTCTTTTAGACCTACTCTAAGGTAGGGATGAGAGGCTATGTTTTGACGGAGGCGTGGCGAGAGAAACAAAGAAACAGAAAAAGATAAAAAGAAAAGTCTAAGAGGGAAGTGGTTGAATAAATGTGATAATTATTTGTAGATTTGAGGGTATTGTGCACTCCGTGTCCCGCTGAGTTAACTGAATCAGTAATACTTTGGTTTGGTAATATTTTATGTGGTAACGTTTTATGAACACGTTATATAATTATAACATTCTCCACTCCGGGAATTTAAGAAAGTTTTGTTTTGCCCTTACAGTAGTGTCGGTACGCGCTCGGTGCTGTGATTCACTAAATTAACGAGATGACCTCTCGTTTTTAGATCTAAATATTGACAACTGTCAGAAAATAGCCGATTTGAATTTTCTGATGTAATAAATATTATTATAATAATCTAAAATTTTACGGGTTGTTATAAATCTGACTTGTATTATAATTTTGTTGCTTTTCGTGCTTATGCTAATCAACAATTTGGTGTAGATATCAAGGCTTTACAGTATGATCATGGGGGTGAATATGACTACCCGCTTCCATGACCTTTTTCGTAAAAACGGCATTCAATTTTGCTTTTCTTGCCCGAAAACCTCACAGCAAAATGGCAAATCTGAACGTATGTTGCGTACCACTAATAACCTCATACGCACCTTGATATTTCAAGCTCATATGTCCCCCTCCTATTGGGTCGAAGAACTTAATATGGCTGCGTATATTTTAAACATTATTCCTTCGCCATTCAAAATGAAGTACCTTACACTAAAATTTATAACAAATCAGCCTCCTATGACAATCTAGGTGTCTTTGGGTGCCTTTGTTATCCTTATATAAATGTGGACCATAAACTTCAACCGCGATCCACTCCTTGTGTGTTTCTTGGTTACCTCGCCAACAATCGTAGATATAGATGTCTCGATTTATCCACAAACAAAATCATCCTATCACGGCATGTTAGGTTTGATGAAGACACCTTTCCTTTTGCCAAACTACACGAGTACACGTCTCTGACTTACGACTTTTTGTCTACAATACCACTACTTGTTTCACCAATCCCAACGGTAGCCCATGAACATCCCACCACCACCTCGCCTACTCCTTCACATACTGGCCTGACGAATACAATTCCCCCAAGCCCAATACAACACGCCGCACCCGAGCCCATTAACCATGCGACACCTCAGCCCGATATCACGCCTCCTATCCAGTCCCCCACCACCGAGCCTAATAACGCCACTACAACCCAAACGCAACATCCTACGCAATAGCCCAATATACCCACTCAAACCGTTAACACTCATCCCATGGTCACACGTGCTAAGGTTGGCATATCTAAACCTCTTGAGCATATGAATTGTCATGTCACCACCGTTTCTCTGCTTCCTCGGTATCATGTTCATGTCCTTCGTGATCCTCAACGGAAACAAGCTATGTTAGATGAATACAATGCTTTAATTACTAACGGTACATGGGGTACTTGTGCTCCGTCCAGCTAATGTGAATATTGTTCGTTCTATGTGGCTTTTCAGGCATAAGTTTCATGCAGATGGTACTTTAAGTAGTTATAAAGCGCGACTTGTTGCAAATGGTCGCAGTCAGCAGCAGGGGATTGATTGTGATGAGACTTTTAGTCCCGTGGTCAAACCAGCTACTATTTGCACTGTACTTAGTCTAGCAGTGTCTCGTGATTGGACTATTCATCAGCTTGACGTCAAGAATGCTTTTTGTCACGGTAACTTATCGGAGACAATTTATATGCATCATGTGCCTGGGTTTGTAGATCCTGCTCACCCATATTATGTTTGTCATTTACAATGATCATTGTATGGGCTTAAGCAAGCCCCCAGACACGGTCTACTTGTTACTATATGTGGATGATATTATATTGACCGCTTCTTTTACTACATTTTTACGTGTTATTACTGCTCTTCAAGGTGAGTTTGCAATGACGGATATTGGCTCTCTTAATTATTTTCTTGGTGTTTCTGCTACCCGCACAGCTTCTGGTATGTTTTTTTATCGCAATCCAAGTTTGCTGAAGAAATTCTTAAGATAGCTCATATGCATAAATGTAATCCGTGTCGCACTCCTGTTGATATTGAGTCCAAGCTTGGACCTGATGGTGACCTTTTTGCTAATCCCACTTTATACCAGAGCTTAGCTGGTGCACTTCAGTATCTTACCTTCACATGCCCAGATATCGCATATGCGGTTCAGCAGGTGTGTCTTTATATGCATGACCCTCGTGAACCACATTATTGCTTTGAAGCATATATTATGCTATATTTGTGGTACTCTTGATCATGGCCTCCAGCTGCACGTTTCCTCTATTGCTCAGCTTATTGCTTACACGGATGCTGATTGGGCAGGTTTCCTGGTCACTCGCCACTCCACTTCAGGTTATTGTGTTTTTCTTGGTGACAATCTTTTATCTTGGTCTGCTAAGCGACATGTGACATTGTCTTAGTCCAGTGTTGAGGCCGAATATTGTGGTGTTGCTAACGTGGTGGCTATGACAGCTTGGATTCGCAATTTGCTGCGTGAACTTCATCACCCTTTGTCTACAGCTACTCTTGTCTATTGTGATAATGTCAGTGTCGTATATTTATCGACGAATCCTGTTCAACATCAACGTACGAAACACATTGAGATCGACATTCATTTCGTTCGTGATTATGTTTATTCAGGACAAGTCCGTGTGCTTCATGTTCCCTCGCGGTTTAATTATGCGGATATATTTACTAAAGGATTGCCTACTACGCTATTTCTTGATTTCGCTCCAGTTTGAACATTCGAAGACCTCCCGCTCCAACTACGGGGGTGTATTAGTATATTATTATTAGCCCATCATTGTGTTTATTATTGATATGGGTTTAGCCCGCGTTTCTTTTTTCCCTTAGTGAAGGGATTGGACCCACTTGCCATTTAAATTATTACTCCCTCCTCAAAATTATTGTCATGAGAGAGAAATCACCAAGTTTAATAAAAATGGGGCCATTATAAATCTCAACCACTCAAAGAGAATATTACCTTAATATATTTTCTAGTTTTTATTAAAAATACGAAGTGGACAATCTTTTTGAGACATCTCAAAATGGAAATATGGATAATTATATTGAGACGGAGAGAGTACTTTTTTAGGTGGGGCCCATAAAAATCCCTTATTCCCTCTATATCCACAAGAAATAAAAATTGAGACCCTCCCCAACAAGAGGCATTAACAAACATGAGACCTACTGAACCTTTAGCTAACAAAACAATAAACAGCCCCTTACTTAGCTTATTCTCTAAGCATTGTAAACTATATATGATGGTTTAATGTTTATGAATGAGACATGGAGAATAACCTAATTCCAAAAGAAACCTTAATGAATATTATAAACCCACCCTCTTAGATGGGTTTGAAGTATTTCTAATTCTATGGGTGTGATATATAAATTTGAAACCCATTCATACATACCAAACACCTACTATGACTGTCATTTCCAACCCCATTTCCTTATCCCGTGAACCAAACACACCCTGTCTTTATATCTAAAATTGATACATTTTTATAACCAAAATTGACTAAGTTATGCGACATTTTTCAATAACAAAAGCAAAAAATAAATAAATAAATAAATAATAAAATCAATAATTTGTTTACCCGTCACGAAGCATGGGCGATTGCGATTAAATTCTAGCAAGACAAATGACATTTTCTCTATCTTCTTCATTAGTGAGGTCATCAAATATACATGATGGTCTTTTTAAATGATAATGGCATTCTTTCGATTTACATAGAAATTCAAGACAAACGAGCAACAAACGAGCCCTCAAAAGATCATTTTTCGCTATCATGTCATTGTAGGCACGCTCATACGACAGTTTGTCATACTTGCATTCCTCAGTTTTTCGATCAAGTTGTTTAAAATATGATACATTTTCTTTTTCAAGTTTTTCAAGAGCTTTTTCATATTTTGAAACAATTTCGGAGGTCTCAGACTGGAGTCTTTCATGATCTTCAACAGAATATGTTTGTAAAATAATGGACATAATATCAGTAGTCAGAACATCTTCGAAGAGAGAATCATTTAAATTTTCCAAAACTTTGATGTGTTCAACACTTTCTTTAGCTTGCTTTACCAGGGATTTATGGTCCTTGACAAAGTCAGCTGTTTCTTTCAAAAATGATTGTTCAAAATGAATTACCCTTGAGTTGATGTTATTCAGCTCAGGGGCAATTTGAGTTTCAAAAAACTTTTTATTTTCATTATCAAAACTAGAAAACCAGATGTTAGTTGTAATATGGGTTTTAGTTTTAACAGTCTCTTGAAGTCCCGCAATTCTAGTTTTCACATTGTCTAAAATACTTCTAGCATCACTTGTGTTAAAAGGATTTGTTCTTGGAGTCATTTTGTCACTGTTCGGTGAATTGATTTAGATCTTGTCACTTTGACGTAGGCTACAATGAACAACTGGATGAATTATGCATGTTATCCGATTTTCTTTACAAAAAATTTAGGAGGCATAATTTGATAATAGTTGATATTAAGAGATAATGGTATTTTTGGTATGGTATATTTTCACGGAGGATACATAATTCACGGCTTGAGCAAAGATCTGAAAAATGACAACGGGGTTTTTGTACGGTATTATTGATGCGAAATTGATGTGACATTTCACGGGTAGAGATATGAATAATTCATCCAGTTGTTCATTGTAGCCAACGTCAAAGTGACAAGATCTAAATCAATTCACCGAACATTTCACGACTAGAAGTATTTTAGACAATGTGAAAACTAGAATTGGGTAGAGATATGAAGTATTTTAGACAATGAACAATTGATGTGACATTTCACGGGTAGACATATCAAGCAAGTTCTCATGGCTGAGAACATTTCCCTCCGGAACACAAAGATCATTTATGTCTAGATCAAAGTGGAAGTTATCATACTCTGGTAGAGATATGATATGAGTGAGTTCAAAGGAGAACTCATCGTAAAGAGAATCATTCACATGAAGTGAGTTTGTGAACTCTTGTTCCATTGTGGGCTCATCACTATCCTCAATCTGAGTATCAAAGAGTAGATTCTCATAAATTAAAGTGAATTCAGAGTCGAATTCAAATAGAGGATTAGTGAGAGTTTTTTTGAACGCTTCAGGAACAAAGTGATTAACATTCTCTATTGGACTGTTGGGATAAGAAGTAAGTGAACGATCATTACAAAGGAGACTTTCAATTTCTCCTAGGTTGGTTTTGAAATCAAAGAGATCATCATCACTTTCCGATGAAAGTGGAATGATGTGAGTGAGTTCATCGGTGAACTCCTCAAGAAGCGGATCAACATCAAAATGTGAAAGTGATGCCTCAACATTCTCAATGTCTCCATAAGATTTACAATCATCGCTAAAATCGGAGAAAGTCTCAAAATGATCTTTTAAACACTCAAGAGGGGAAGGGGTATCACACATATGGTCAAAAGTTCCCTGTGACTCTCTCGGGATTAGGACAAGGTCCTCAACACTAGACTTTATGAGTTCGTCCAATTCCTTTTCAGGAACAGTGTCAAGATGCTCATCCCCCATGTTCAGAGAGTGAGTGGGAATATCGGGTGTGACAACAACAGACTGAGGGAGTTGAGAAGGACTAGCATACATATGTTTTATACTTTCCATTTGTTCTTCTGCTAGTAATTCCATCATAGTCTTTTCTCCCTGATTTTTCATGGAAGGAATTTCAACTGATGAACTTGATGAACCTGTACAAAATCGACTAATATCAAGGGTACCTTCATCATCATCGTCATCAGGAATGAAACGGAATCGAGAGCTAGATTTGGCTGCTTTTTCTTTTGCAATTGATTCCCTAATAGATTTTTCAAAGGCAATTTGGGAATTTAATTTAGCAGCCCGCTCTTCGGCTAACAATTCTTCCATGGATTTCTCATTTGGATTATCTTGGGAATGTTTACATTCCTTCAAATCTTTCACTAAATCCAAAAGATTAAGGAGAAGATTTTGAGGAAGTGGCTCAGGCCGAGGTGGTGCCTTATTCACTTGGTACTGTAGAGGTTGGTCATGATACGAAGAGTCGTAATTGTTACAAGGAAATGGATTCCTTGTTTGACAATCCGAGCTAGAGTGAGGACCTCCACAATACTCACAACAGTAAAACTGATGTGGCTGTGAGTCATATGTGTTGTAGTCATAATTGTTGTCAGGAACCTTCTCATAGACAAGCGTGTTTCCCGATTGACAATCAGAACTGGAGTGTGAACCACCACAATACTCACAACAGTAAAATTGCTGAGTCTCACAGTGTGGTAGCTGATGGAATAAATCAGTTGTGTTATGGTAGGAATAGGGATCCTGGTTATAGACAGACCCGTTTCCTGATTCCACCATGCTACAACTGGGGCAATTGCCACCATTATAAGGACCACCACACCATTGACAACCAAGAGGGTGAGGATAAGACATAGAAAAGAATCAAAGGTTTACAGAGGGGTTGGGATGAAGAATCAAAGATGTGAGAGGGTAAAGATGGATATTTTTGGATTTTTGAAAAACATGTTGTAAAAATAAGAAAGAAAATCTTTTTGGGTTTTTGTGTTTGTTGAAAACTGATTTTAAAATGTTTTTGGAAATCGATCCGTCAAACGAATTAACTTCACGATAATTTTGGTTTTATATGAAAACAAGGAAATATGGACAAAGATGGAAAATATACAATGGGTGTATATTCAATAACAATGATGCTTCAAATTCGTAGAACGCAGCACACCTCCCCGGCAGCGGCGCCAAAATTTGATTGGCTTCCAAACGGTCAAGTTTAATCACACAAGCTAACCACTTGTGAATGGTTAACCGTAATAAACTTAAAACAGCTCAGAAGGCAAATGCAATTAAGATCAGAGGAATATAGTGTATCCCCGGGTCATTAAGTCCCAACGAGGTGTGAACACTGTAGTACAACGAATCTGTGATCGGTGATATTGAATAGAAAAAGGGTTGTAGATTTGGAATATTTATACCTAAAAAGAAAGTTTATAAATTACAAGGGGCTTAAATGCAAATTAAAGAAAATTAAAAACTAAAATATATTAAATAAACGCTATCACTATTTTTATAATCGATGAACGTTTAAAACCTAAAACGTACGTTTAAATAAAATTACGTTAACGTACTAAATAAAACGTGAGTTTTAAGAAATAAAATGCCTACAAATATGAAAATGATATTTTTACAATCCTAATAATAAAAGAAAATTATTAGAAAAATAAAATTATTTTTAAAACTATATATTTAATTATTATTAATTAAAAACTATTTATTAAGTATTTAAAATGCACTAGAATATAAGAAAATATAAAATTAACCTAGAAAAATGAAATTATAACTTATAAAAATCTAAAATATGATAAAAATTATTTTAAAACTGAAAATATATTTTTTAGAGTTTTTATGTATTTATTATTAATTTAATACTATTTAAAACTAATTAAAATGCTAGAAAATACTATTTAAACCAAGAAAATTATGGAAAAATATTTTTTTGGCTTTTTATATTTATCTTAATCTATGAAAATTAAAAACTTATTTTTTTAAAACTTTTCTGATTTATTTGTAACTAAAGCTAATTAAAAAGGATTAAAAACTAGTTTAAATAAGGAAAAATACTAAACAGTGATGGAAAAATCTGAAAAATTCAGGAAAAGTCTAAAATTATATTCTAAGTCTATAAAAAATATAAAAACATATGCTTATGTGTAAGAAAATGAGGCTGCAGTGAAACTGCTTATGAATAAGCACTTCAAAATAAGCCAAAGTCCACAAATGAGTACCAAATGAACACAGAAGCTAGGTATTGCTAATTTAAGTCTATCTTAACTAATTAACAGTACTCTTGATCACTAAATAAGCTTAAACTAGATTTGAGCTTATGAGATTAATAATGTAAAACATTTATTAGGTGAGCTACTTTAAGCTATTGCATAAGCAATCCTAATAAGCTAAGGTGAAAAACAAATATTGGGACCTAAAGATCACCTAGCAGACTACACATGTGCCAAATCTCAGCCCTTCACAAGCTTGAATGAAGCTTGTGCAAAGGCTGCAAGATGCCTGTGCACACTCAGTGTATGCTGAGTGTGTGCACATGGCATGCTTTTTGAAAAGGGGGTCAAAAGAAGCTAGAAAATAAGCACTGAAGAAGCTAAGCAAAGATGAACTATTATTTTTCTAATTTAGTTAAGCAGCTAAATTTTACTATCCCAAAAGCTGAAGGGCTAAATCTTAGTATTAAACACACAATAAAATTCTAAAGATTATTCAAAAACTGACCAAAGTAAAATTTGACTTTTTAACTTATGAAGCAGTTTGACTATTATGAAGTTATAATTAATCCTACTCACTGATTGTGTTATAATAAGCTGTAATAAGATGGTTTTAGGCTAGAGTACAAAGTTACAAGCTACTTTGATGAGATTTGCAATCCAAATTCTTAACAGTGAGCTAATGGTTTGAAATCAAAGACTATTTTGACTTTTTACCAAATGAGGACAGATTATTATGCTTGCACTGAGTTATTGGGAACTATTGTGACACAGATTAACAACAAGTAACAACACAAAAGGACTCTAGTACAGATAACTGAGCAAATCCAATCAGTCCTTTAAGAGGCAATATCACTAGCTTAAACTAGAGATTTGATCTAATTTCACTACCACAGCTTATCAGAGATTCAAAGCTAATTTATAAGCTAAATAACAACAAAATTAAGCAACAATTACTAGTTATTAACAACTGAATTATAAATGCAAATTCAACAGTTAAATGGAAAGAGTATTTGAACTCACAAGTGATCAAGCTCATGTGCAGCTTATCACAGAACCCATTCTATCACTATTTCAAACTAAATCCAACCCAAAACCAGCTCAGCTTCAACCCATTTCCAATCTTGTACCAGTTTTACCTCCAGTTGACTTTTGTTGACCAAAGTTAACTTTGAAATGAGAATCTGAGTAGTGAGTTTCTAAGTATATAATAAGCTAAAGTTAGCTTATAAAAGCTTATATAGGAGCTTATATGAGCTTGATATTCCTTAGCAAAAACTAATAACAATATTCGAATATTTTAAGAGTTTTAACAAGGAAATTTGCATAAACATGAAAGGAAATTGAAAACTTGAAATTGAGGTTTACAAAAGTGTTATTAGACAATAAGAACATAAAATATAAAGCTTGAAAGCTAATTAATACACTGGAATTCAAAAAGTAATTATTTCGACACTACCTAAACTAAAATTACACTACTTAGCCTTCTTCCTTGCTTCTTTTTCTTATTTATTGACTTCTTAGAGTTCCTTGTCGACCTCTGAAACTTTCCCACTTGATTGCAACCTTTGGATCATTAGAAATCAACAAAACCGTACACTTGGTGTTTTTGGCGGGAAAAAGTCTTGATAGCAGGTTTTAGCATTTAATGGGATTTGGTGTATGTGGAGGTGGAAGGACAGCTGGGGAAGAGTGGGTAAGGGTGGTGGTGAGGTGGAAAGGTGGTGAAAACCACCTGGTATTGGGTTGCTGTTAGGAATTAGAAATTCCAAGTATTAAAGAGTCGGTCACCTCAAGTATATGTAATCGTTAGAAAGCTCGTAGTCGTAGTTCTTTTAAGTTAAGTAGTATTTAGTTAAGTAACACCGTGGAGGACGGACGGGTCTTTACCCACTGTATGCCTGATCCACAGCCCGATGTGTGGCGATTTATGTAAGACTATAAATACTCTCTACCTTCCAAGGTAGAGAGTTGGAGCTCATAATAATATCTTTCCCTTTCTCTCACTAAGTTCCCTAAACCTCTAACTTTCTCTCTCTAGAATTCCATCTATATGCTACTTTGTGTTATGGTTTGATGTGTATGTGAAAAGTTATATCCTACAATTGGTATCAAGAGCCATGGTTAGATCATATCTTGCACATCTTTGGATTTCTAGTGGTTTTTAGGTGGTTTTTGAGTTTAAAAAAGTTTAGTGGTTTTTGCATCATTTGGTTGATTTCTTGTGTTAAAGCTTGGATTTTGTTAGTACTTTTATGTTTAGAATCATCACAAGTATTTAGGTTTTCATTTGGTAAGCTTGAATCATCTTGGTTGGGTTGTTTTTGGATTAAAAAGTGATGTTTATGTGGTTTCTCTTGCTAGCGACTTGATATACAGATTTATTTCTTCGTAGCGACTTGCTTCACAATTTTGTAGCGAGTTACAGTTTTGGAGCTAGCGACTTAGACCTAGCGATTAACAGTACAAGTAGTGGACTCTCCACTACGGGTAGCGACTTGGTGGTAGCGACTTGGTCTGTAGCGAGTTGCTCTTTAGCGACTTGTATCTCTAGCGACTTGAGTAGCGAATTGCTGCCAAAATTTTGCTAGCGACTTGAGGCTTAGCGAGTTACTACTTAGCGACTTGCTTTTGTCTAGCGACTTGGGACTCTAGCGACTTAGTGGTGTAGCGAATTAAGTGTTAGCGACTTAGTGCATTATCTTCTAGCGACTTAGTGCATTATCTTCTAGCGACTTAGTGCATTATCTTCTAGCGACTTGAGTGATTGTTTACGGTTTTCTCTTGATTTAGTAAAATCCCGTGAAAGAATCTATTTCCCGGTTTAATCATATAGTTATAAAATCCCGTATAATCTGTTAACATGTCTACCAATGTCCCTACTATCATCTCCACTGTTGCCGAGGATGTACAAGCAGCTGGCTCAGATACTCGTCCACCCATGCTTGACAGAACTGACTACGATTCTTGGGCTCAATGAATCAGATTGTATTGCCTTGGAAAGGAAAATGGTGTCAACATTCTAAAATCCATTGATGAAGGACCATATCGAGTTGAGACAACTAGAGACATACTTGATACTAATGAAGATGGTACTCCTGTTTACGGAATGGACAGACCTAAGATGTATGATGAGCTTGATGATAAGGATAAAAAGAGATTCGATGCAGATATCATGGATTCAAACATTGTTCTTCAAGGTCTTCCTAAAGACATCTACAAGCTGATCAATCATAACACTGATGCAAAGGCAGTTTGGGATAATGTTAAGATGCTTCTCTCAGGTTCAGAATTAACTATGGAAGACAGAGAATCCCAACTCTATGACGAATTTGAGCACTTCAAGATGAAACCAGATGAGAATGTCTATGAGTACTATGTGAGATTTCATAAGTTAGTGAATGACATGAGGAACATTAGAATGACTATGCCTAACATTCAGCTGAACTCAAAATTTGTGAACAACATGAATCCCGAATGGCACAAGTTTGTCACCGCGGTGAAGCTCACTAAAGGATTGAAGAATACAAACTATGAGCAACTCTATGCCTTCCTCCTTCAGAATGAGAGACATGCTATGTTTGAAAAATTGATTCTCAATCAGTTCAAAACCAACCAGGGAGAGACAAGCTCGTCTAATGACTCAACAGCTTTCTACTCAAACATCGGAATCACAACCAAAGCATTACAAGTCATACCCTTGGGTAATGGTAATCACAAACTCATTCCTGATCCTATGTTCAAACAAGCTGATGCTGATGCTCACGTGGGTAACTTCATTAATCAACTAGCTCTTCTCATTAGTCAAAACATGAATTCTCTCCCACAAACCAACAACAACCTCAGAACTGCATCTAACCCACACAATCAAGCCACTGTTAAAGATGGAAGGATCGTGGTGCAACCAGTTCAGGAAAGACAGTATGATCAGGGAAGAGGTGGAGTTGGGAGAGGTTATGTTGGCAACCAGAATCGAGGAAGAAATGGTAACCAAGGTCAAGCTAAGCCAATCAAATGTTATAACTGTGGTGGTGAAGGACACATTGCAAGGAACTGCACATCTCCAAAGCGTCCACAGAATGCTGATTACTTCAGAGATAAGATGCTGCTGGCACAAGCTCAGGACAATGGTGTTGCTTTGGATGAAGAGGAATTGCTGTTTCTTGCTGAGGGCAATGCCAAGACCTATGATGCAGATGTGGATGAACAGCCTATTCAGGAGATAGGTCACAATCATCAGAATGCCTTTCAAGTCGCTGACTGTGATGCATACGACTCTGATGTAGATGATGGACCTACTGCACACACAATTTTTATGGCTAGCATTTCTCCAATGGTTTCTCCCAAGATCTCTTCTTCACCACAAGCTGGCCCATCCAAGGACAAACTCATCTCAGAGGTACTAAAACTATACGATGATGCTGATGTGCAACAGATGCATGACAAATTACAATTAACTGAAACTATTGAATCAAATGGTGAAAATATGGGTAATAACAATATTGTCCCATACGATCAATACGTGAAACAAAGTGAAAGTGAAGTTGTACCAAGTGATGCATCTTCTGCAGTCAACAATGACTATGTCTTTGATGAATACACTGCATGTGCTCCTGATGATTCCGTAATTTCTGAACTAAATGCCTATAAGGAACGTGTTGCTATTTATGAACACGTGCAAAATTTGAGTTGACCACTCGTGAGCAGGAAATGGATGACCAAGTGAGTACAGTAATTAGAAAAAGTAAGTTTAGAGAAGAAGTATTGAAACAAGAATTACATTCCTTGCAAGAAAAACTTTCTAAAACAGCTAAGCAAAAACAAGAACTTCAAGAAAATGTGAAAATGCTTAAGCAAGAATTTAATGCAAAGGAATCAAAACTCTTGAGAGATTTTTCTAATCTGAAAACTTTGAAAAACAAACTTGAAAACAAGTTGTACATACAAGGAAACACCATTCAGACTGCTCACATGGTCACCAAACATCGAGTCTTAAGCGATAAGCATAGCATTCCCCTTGTTGAGGAACCAAATCCAGAGGTAATTAAAAAGGCTAGAAATGCTCATAAGGTGCTTTATGATGGTAATGAAATCCTTAAGCCTAGGCAGAAACCTAGTTGTGTTGAGTGCACTGAGGAAGATAAGAAATCAAATGAAATCACTAGGGAAAAGATGAATAAGAAACAAAATGATCCCAAATGCAAAGAGAAAAACATAATTATCACTCCTCATGATTACAAGAAGGAAAACTGGATTTCCTTGAACAAGTTTAAGCCTCAGACATTGTTGACTCCCGAGCAAGTCTTCTGGAAAAAGGATTTAGATAAGCAGAAAGCGGAAAATATTGTTGAAACAAACCCTCCCCTTTGGAAAATGCTTAGAGCGACTGTGTATCCTCCTAATACACCAATTCATCTTGTACCTAGAACAATTGCCACTAAAAGCAAGACATTAATTAGCCAATACGTTATATTTCAACTATTTGTTGATTTTGAGAAAACTTGCAAGAAAAGGATCACACCCACTGGTATAACTGAAGGAGAAAGGGGTTTTGAACAAATGAAAGAATGTTATTTAACTGAGGTCATGCCCTTCTTTAAACTTCTAAAAGATCACTTTGAGAGTCTTAAAAAGGGGATAGAAACTGATATTAAGGGAATGGAAAAGGAATTTGATGCAATGGTTGTTGAAGTTAGTGACTATGAGCGTGCACTGAAATATAATGAGATTGAGAGAAAGAACTTGCATACATTAAATGAGAATCTTATTACTGAATGTGTTGCTCAAGATGTGTTTTTCACTGCTTCAAATTGGTCTATTAATGCTTCCAAATTTCATGAACTATCTGTGGCCCTGAAAGTCTCCCATGATCGTGTCATTGAGCTTGAAAAAACTTCTAAACTAAACGAGAAAATTGAACTGGATGATCACGACAATTTCGTTAAACATTTTTCTAAATTAGAAGTTGAGCATTTTAATTTACAACTAAAATATCAACATCTTAAAGAAAATGTCAAAACTTCAAATGTCAAGATATCTTCAGATGCTCCAGAGTTTGATGCAGCTTTTCAAATTAACAAACGTGATGAACAGATTCAAGCTCAGTGCAACACGATCAGAAAGTTGAAAGCCCAAATCTCTCAATTAAAGGGTCAAACAAACAATATGACAGGCTCCCAAATGCCTCCTCATTTAGATTCTCAGAATTCTCAAACGTTTCATCTTCAAAACCTAGTAAATGCTTTACAAAAGGAAAACGAAAGTTTTCTAGAAGAAAATGAAAAGGTTAAACGTCATTTCAATGAGTTATTTGAATCAATTAAAGTCACTCGTAACAAAAACAACGAACAAATAGCTTCATTGCAAAAGGAAATTGAGAATCTGAAGAGTCAGGTAAAAGGGAAAATGCCAATGACCAATGGGGAGAATGTTGTATCAAAGGTTCACTCTTGTAATAAATATGCTTTATCTGTGACATATGTCCCTCCTCATCTAAGGAACAACAAACTTGCCATTCAAACATACTTCTCATCCCTTAAGGATTGCCTAGAATGTCTGCGTGAGATTGTTGAAGAGGATAAGCTAGAGAAACCTCATGATAATGCAATTGGACATGCATGCTTATATGCCAAACGATCTCAAGAAATCTTAGAATGCTTGATCACAATATGCCCAAAGTCATTAGGTGAGAGATTTAATCCTTTGATTCCATGCTCAATGCCTAACGCTAAGTATGATATGCATTCGATTCCCAATGTTTTGAATGTAAACCGTAGTGTGCCTTTAAGTAGTTCAGATTCCAGATCTGTCAATGCTAAGAAAGAGAACTCAAGTGTGCCTTCTAGGAGTACAAATCACAGTACCTCTAGTTTTATGAAAGTGAACCTAAGTGCACCTGCATGTAGTTTAGACCCCAGTACATCTAAACAGGTGATGCAAAGAGTAGTTAAACCAACTAATGTTCCCATTCCCTCTACAGGAGTAATCAGTGACATTAAACGGAGCAGGTCAAAGTCTCAAGACAATACAAGGAATGATAGGACCTCTTAAGCTAAGAATGTGCACTGGAAGAGAGTAGAAGAACAATCTAGGAACTTTAAGCTTGAATTGAATAAAACGAATCGTGTTGATTCTAGTATTAGCCATAGGCGTACTGTAATTAATTCGAATTCCGATACTATTTGCAAACCTTGTACTGATGTTTGCTTGAATTCTGTTTCTAATCATGAATGTGGTGTTACTGTTCTGCCTAATGATGTTAATTGTCCAGTTAATATTGTTAATGCTAAAATTCATGCTAAGAAGGCTAAAAGGCAAAAACGAAAGAAAGTTAGAAAACAGTGGAAACCCACAGGAAGAACATTCAGTAAAATAGGCTTTTATTGGACACCTGTTGGTCTTAAGACTAATCAGATAATGCCCACTAGAAAATGGATGCCTACTGGTAGAACTATTCCCTTAAGAAGTGATCACACTGTGAACAGGGCTAATACTGACACTAGTACTGCATCTATTCACAACGATTCCATTGCCTCACTTTCTGATATGAATGCTTCTATTTCTGATGTGGGTGTTCCAAACATTGTTACTAACTAAATGGAACCCATTCTTGCATGGGGATCCCAATTATCCAGTTATCCATTCTTGTCTGTGTTCAACTGCAGATCGTTCAAATCGTTCTGTGGTACCTGGACTCAGGCTGTTCCAAGCATATGACTGGAGACCGGTCGCGGCTCATGAACTTCGTGAGCAAATTCATCGGGCCTGTTAGATTTGGTAATGATCATTTCGGTGCTATTATGGGTTATGGAGATTATGTTGTTGGTGATAGTGTCATCTCTAGAGTTTACTATGTAGAAGGTTTGGGTCATAATCTGTTCTCTGTTGGTCAATTCTGTGATTCTGATCTAGAAGTTGCCTTCAGAAAACATACCTGCTTTGTTAGAGATCTTAATGGTAAGGAACTGTTAAAAGGAACTCGTGGGTCAAATCTTTACACCATCTCTATCGATGACATGATGAGGGCTTCTCCAATCTGCTTGTTATCAAAGGCTTCAAAAACAAAGTCATGGTTATGGCATCGTCGTCTCAATCACTTGAACTTCGGCACCATCAACGATCTTTCCAGAAAGGACTTAGTTGTAGGTTTACCTAGACTAAAGTATGAAAAGGATCATCTTTGTTCAGCATGTCAATTGGGAAAAAGCAAGAAGTATGCCCATAAACCCAAACCTACTAACTCTGTCACTGAAGTTCTTCATATGATTCATATGGACTTATGTGGACCAATGAGGGTGCAGAATATCTTTGGGAAGAAATATGTGTTAGTTGTAGTTGATGATTACTCTAGATTCACCTGGGTCAAGTTCTTAAGGACAAAGG
Organism: Chrysanthemum seticuspe; assembly: GCA_019973895.1. Classification (NCBI taxonomy): domain Eukaryota; kingdom Viridiplantae; phylum Streptophyta; class Magnoliopsida; order Asterales; family Asteraceae; genus Chrysanthemum; species Chrysanthemum seticuspe. The sequence goes on from BPTQ01000008.1 coordinate 143,031,925, forward strand.
ATGAAACTCCTGATATCATCATCAAACTCATCAAACAGCTGCAGGTTCGACTAAACAAAACTGTCAGAATTATCAGAACAGACAATGGAATTGAGTTTGTCAACAAACAACTTAGTGAATTCTATGAAAGCGTTGGAATCAGCCATCAAAGAAGTGTTCCACGAACCCCTCAACAGAACGGTGTAGTTGAAAGACGAAATCGTACTCTTGTTGAAGCCGCTAGAACAATGCTGATCTACTCAAAGGTTCCAATGTTTCTCTGGGCTGAAGCAATTGCCACTGCATGCTACACACAAAATCGTTCCCTGATTCACACTATTCATGGAAAAACTCCATATGAACTTGTCCACAACAGAAAACCTAATCTATCTTTCCTTCGTGTGTTTGGTGCATTGTGCTATCCAACTAATGAGGGTCAAGACTTGGGCAAACTTAAGGCTAAAGCTGACATTGGAGTATTTGTAGGATATGCACCAAACAAAAAGGGATACCGAATCTACAACAAAAGAACCCGAAATATCATGGAAACAATTCACGTTACGTTTGATGAGCTGACCGGTCAAATGGCTCCTGGACACTCCAGCTCAGGACCCGCACTTCAAAACAGTCCCATTGGTTCATCCCTTGTTCCAAATTCCTCTCAAGAAACTCCATATGTACCTCCATCTGAAGATGATGTAAAGAAATTGTTTGATCCTATGTTTGATGAACTGTATGATTCAATTACTAATGAGGTGCTGATCCCGACAACAGAGGATGCTCATATTCCAGTATATGAAGTCAATCCCTCAGTCTCAATATCTTTAAGTCAAGAAGCACCTGCTGCTGATCCTTCAGTCTCATCAACAAATCATCATTCTTCAAATGTACATCATGGAAATGTTTCTGGCATCAATGATGAAGTTAATCCCTTTGCGACTCCTGAAGATGCTCCATTTGAAAACATATTTGCTACTCCTGAATCATCATCAGAACCATCTTCTTCAGGAGACATCGACTCTGCTACCTCAGTTCCTCAACAACTGCCACATGAACACCTCAGAAAATGGACTCACGATCACCCCTTAGACAACATCATTGGAAATCCCTCTCGTCCTGTATCAACCCGGAAACAACTCGCAACCGATGCCTTATGGTGCTTCTTCAACTCCGTACTATCCAAGATCGAACCAAAAGATGTTAAAACTGCCATGAATGAAGATAGCTGGTTCAATGCCATGCAAGATGAAATTCATGAGTTTGATCGTCTTGATGTATGGGAGTTAGTACCTGCTCCAGACTGTGCTATGATTATAGCTCTCAAATGGATCTTCAAAGTAAAACTTGATGAGCATGGTGATGTGTTGAAGAACAAGGCTCGATTAGTTGCTAAAGGATATCGTCAAGAGGAGGGTATAGACTTTGAAGAATCTTTTGCTCCAGTTGCTCGAATCGAGGCAATCAGAATCTTTCTGGCCAATGCTGCTAGTAAGAACATGGTAGTATATCAAATGGATGTAAAGACGGCATTTCTGAACGGAGATCTTAAAGAAGTCGTCTACGTCAGCCAACCTGAAGGATTTGTGAATCAAGAGCATCCTACTCACGTTTATCGTTTGAAGAAGGCTCTTTACGGTTTAAAGCAAGCTCCAAGGGCATGGTATGATACACTGTCAAAGATTCATCAAAGGAGCAGTTGATCCTACATTGTTCACCAGGAAGTCAGGCAAACATTTAATTCATGTTCAAATTTATGTTGATGATATTATTTTTGCCTCGACAGACCCAATGGAATGTGATCGTTTTTCAAATGAAATGAGTTCAAAGTTTCAAATGTCAATGATGGGACAAATGTCATTTTTCTTGGGATTACAAATTTCACAAAGTCCCGGAGGCATTTTCATAAATCAATCTAAATATGCAACAAAGATTTTAAAGAAATTTGGATTTGATTCAAGTGACCCTGTTGACACCCCCATGATTGACTGAACCAAACTAGATGAGGACCTCTCAGGGATCATGATTGACCAAACAAAATATCGTAGTATGATTGGATCCCTGATGTACCTCACTGCTAGTAGACCAGACATCTTGTTCGCTGTTTGCATGTGTGCTAGATACCAGGCTAAGCCTACTAAAAAGCACCTTGAAGCAGTTAAACGGGTCTTTCGGTATCTCCAAGGAACCATCAATATGGGTCTTTGGTACCCGAAGGACACCGGTATGTCACTAACGGCCTATGCAGATGCTGATCATGCAGGTTGTCAAGATACACGTCGAAGTACGTCTGGAGGTGCTCAGTTTTTGGGTGACAAGCTTGTGAGCTGGTCTTCAAAGAAGCAAATGAGTACTTCTATTTCCTCTACAGAGGCTGAATACATAGCCATGTCATCCTGTTGTGCTCAAATCTTATGGATGAGATCTCAATTATCTGACTATGGCTTTGTATTCAACAAAATCCCTCTGTACTGTGATAATAAAAGTGCTATTGCTCTCTCATGCAACAATGTTCAACACTCAAGAGCAAAGCATATCGACATTCGACATCATTTCATCAGGGAACAAGTTGAAAAAGGTGTGGTGGAACTCTATTTTGTGAGGTCTGAATACCAGTTAGCTGACATCTTCACCAAAGCTCTTCCAAGAGAACGTTTTGAGTTTATTCTTCCGCGTCTTGGCTTGAAAAGCCTTCAACCAGAAACACTCAAACGTCTTCAGGAGGAAGACGAAGAGTAAAGGTCTATCTTCATCTATCTCTTGTATATATCTATTCAAAAAATCAAAATACAAAATTATAAAACCCTCAAAAATCAAATAGAAAAATATAAAACTTTCAAAATCCATAAAAATTTGAAAAATTCGAAAAATCTTCAAAAAATATTGTCATTTTGTCATGTTTCTCTCAATTCGATAATATCTACGGTTTTGATGTTTTCATTCAAAGAATGACACGGGACTTTAGATGTTGTTCGAATTTAAAAAAAAAAAAAAAAAAAAAAAAAAAAAAAAAAAAAAAAAAATCAAAAAATATTTTTGAGAGAAAGAGAAACATTGGTTTAGTGTCATTTTTCAGGCAATAATCCGGACTTAAAAGAAAGAACAGAGCCATGTTTTACCATGTTTTCAAATTCCATGCTCTGATTCTACAAACATTTATCTGCTGAAAACCAAATGCTTTGAAAAATAACTCGGTCTCTATCTTTGATAATCATTAGGACTTATTTGTCAAAATCTCCATCTCTCAATCAACAATCTATGTCATTGATTGAGGGGGAGAATGATTTCAATTAAATTAAAAAGTTATTTGGCATTAAATTGTTTTCAAAAGATATACATGCATGTTTTATCAATGGAGTTTAAAGTCTTAAAATCCGATCCTTATCAGTTCAAACGCTTTCATAATCAAGTCACAATTCCCCTTAAAAGCTTTCAAAATCAATTTAAATCAATAAGAGATCACAAATCTCAAATGATTTGATAATTGTGATCGGGGGAGAATGTGTGATTTAAACTGGATTTATACTGATAATTAGGTAAATGGTTTTATAAGGATGTACATGCTATCCTGCCCACATGTGACAAACGATTTCAAATTTTCCATGCACATGTTGAGGGGGAGCATCTATCTTAAACCTATGATTTGAAATGTGATCAACTTTTCCCAATGTGCAAGTTCCCTCTAGTATGTGCAAAACTATTTGCAAACCTCGAGGCACATATTGAGGGGGAGCAAATTTATGGAAACCTCATCCTTCCCGGAAATGCTATATCTACTTGATTTGATGTGGGAAGTGATGTTGATATCTTTTAGAAAATGGTAATCAAAGAAGTTAATTCTTTCTCTTGCCTCCGTGTGCAAAACATTTTCAAATACTTGATGCACATGTTGAGGGGGAGTTCTCGTTCTAAAAATATCAAAAACAATTCAGGTACAAAATGCTTTGATAATATATCACAAGTATCTGAATTGATTTTCAAATAGTTTTCAATTGGTTCCAATGGCAGATGAACAATACCAAATAGACCGACCAACTTTACTTTATGTACGGTGATATAAGGATGATAAGGTTAGGTATGTGTTCCCATGATCCGCCAGAACCGGAGGGATCTACCCAGGGACAATCCACTAGTTAGTGTAGAAGTCCTTAGGTATGATGATAAAAGGAGAAAAATGAGATATGGGAAGAGTGCGGACTAAGACTGAGCTAGTACTGGAATAAACCCAACAAGGCTCTAGCTATGAAGTCTCGGTAAGCACTGAAGGGGTTGAAGAATTAAAAAGAATTGAATGAGAAAAGGGTGAAAACAAATAGCCCTCCATTTATTCAACCTTAGGGCAGAAACCGGGTTCAATTCATATGCTACTGATGGTAACATCGGTATTGAAGACAAGACGTCATGGACCCAGTGACGCACTGCACTTCAACTTTCCAAACCACTCAAGTTCCTCTTAAAAGGACTTGTTTCATTCTCACGGGGAACCGACATTATCTATCGACTTTCTCTTAGAGATTGTTGATATTGAAGAAGGAGACCCTCTCCCTAGTCTCCGGCACAGGATCCAAATATGCACAAAATTGAGTCTAGAGCCACGAGATCATCAATAAATCTCATTAGGACACTTTCAATGAAGACTCTCTGTTTCACACAATTTGGAAAGAGAGATTATATCTTGAGTCCTACGCATTATCCTTGTGGTATTGCCAGAACATCTGAGTGATGTGTTTACATATTCACTATGAAGATGGAAAGCCTTCTGGAGCCAACATCAAACAAGCTCCTGGTAGGTGGCATGTGAGATCTATCATATGGATCAACCATGTGACAACTGAACAGAAACAATGGGGCGATTCAATCTCTTGAATCAATCCTGGTTCAGGTTATGGATTGACGAATACCTTTGAAAAACCTGTCTTTGTGCTTAACAACCTTTTCTTTAGCACATTGACCGTGTACTCATTTTTCAAACCAAAGGGTGTTTTTATGATTGATAATTGATTTTCAATAAAACCCTCGTTGTATTGCAAAAACAATTTCTATTGAGCAATACACGATTGTTTTTCAAATCACTTTTCATCAATCAGTGGACTTAAAATTCGCTGGTTCACTCACTCCGTGTTATCTTCTTTGAGATGTTCCGGTCTGAGAATAGCTAGAGCAGCTGCGAAACCCTGTCAAGGAAATTATTCGGAATGATACCTGATCACAGGCAGTACTTGTACTGATCAACGGGGAACCGTGGGCCGTGTACCTCAATTCAACGAAAGTGATCAAAGACACTTTCGTGCGATTTACTGCTAACTGTTGTATGCAAGTACACCTGACGTTTGCAGCTGATCAGAATGAAGCGGTCAATCCACAGCCGCATGCTCACTTAACACATTCAACTCAAAGAAATCATGATTAGTGCGTCAATGACTCTGATATTTTCACTCCAAGCTTCTGCTACGCTGCTGCTAATATCATGATTCAACAAAAGCTTCCGCTACTCTGATGTGAAGATATCATGATCCAGAATGTGAGCATGTCGTTACTAAAGTCACAACATCACATAATCACAACACCACAAAGGATGTCTTAGAGATTTTTGATAGCTGATGATCTCAAAAGATGGCTCAAAATTATTATCACGTGGATCAGTAAAAGACCTCCACTTGGAGTATCCAAACATGCAATGTGAAGAATCAATGACTACGAGCTTAGAAGCAAAGGACTACATCAAGAATGCAAGATCAATTGTTAATGTAATATCTATTTGTATTCAATGTAATGTTGGTACATGATTGAGGTGACCTCCCTTAGGGGGAGATTGTTAGGAATTAGAAATTCCAAGTATTAAAGAGTCGGTCACCTCAAGTATATGTAATCGTTAGAAAGCTCGTAGTCGTAGTTCTTTTAAGTTAAGTAGTATTTAGTTAAGTAACACCATGGAGGACGGACGGGTCTTTACCCACTGTATGCCTGATCCACAGCCCGATGTGTGGCGATTTATGTAAGACTATAAATACTCTCTACCTTCCAAGGTAGAGAGTTGGAGCTCATAATAATATCTTTCACTTTCTCTCACTAAGTTCCCTAAACCTCTAACTTTCTCTCTCTAGAATTCCATCTATATGCTACTTTGTGTTATGGTTTGATGTGTATGTGAAAAGTTATATCCTACAGTTGCAGTTGTGGGAGAGACAAGTGAACAGTGGACGCGGTATTTCTCTTTTTAAAACTTTGGGCCGGGTTGTGTTTTGGGCTTTGGGTTTGAATAATACAAAGGTCCGTTTGGTTTGAGTTAATAACAAGGACCATTTGTGTAACATTCTGAAAATAAAGGACTGAACCTGTAACATTTCCAAAGCTCATACAAGGGTTAAACTTGCCAAGTTTCAATTACCAAAGGACCATAAATGCTAATTTCCAATTTTTATACGTCCAGGGGTAATTTATGTCATTTTTGAAACTTGAGGGACCAAACATGTAATTTTCCAAAAGTTTACTATAAGGACCAATTTTGTCATTTATGAATAGTACAAGGTTAATATTTGATAATTTTCATTTTTAAATTCACCAAGGACTATTTTTGACATTTTTCAAAGTTTAAGGACTAAAGTTGTCATTTTGTAAATTTTAAACTTTAAAGGGTTTATTTTGACAACTTTTGAATCCCATGGACCTTAAATTACATTTTACAAGTTTTTGAATTACCAGGGACTGATTTTGACAACTTTTGAAACTTGGGGGACTAAAACTGCCAATTATGCAATCTTGATACGTTTTTCACCATATTTTGGTATTTTTGCATTTGAAACACATAAAACACTTATTTGTGATATTTTTATCATTTTGATGCATTTCTGAGTGTTTTCAGATGTTTTTGCAGTCTAAATGGTATAAAAATGATGAGTATTTAGACACTCATCAATCCCCCACACTAAGATATTGCTAGTCCCTAGCAATGTTTTATGAAAAGTTAATGGATTTTATCTCTTTACCAAAAGCCATTACTTCTGGAGTAGCCAATTGTTTTAGTTCAAGTAAGAACCTTGGCACAATGACAACCAAATGATTTTGAGCAAATCATAAGCTGTAAACGGATTTGATTTGTCTTTACCAGAAGCCGTTTGCTTCTGGACTAGCCAACTCTTAGATAAATTATCAATATTATCTTTGGTGAGTCGATTACCAATTATGGTTTTTCATCTGCCTTTAAACTTGCGGGCTAGCCAACTTTTCACTAGTTAAAGATATGGTGAGCTGAACACCATACAATTTTGGGCAAATTGCAAGCCATAAACGGATTTGAGATATCTTTACCAAGAGCCGTTTGCTCCTGGATTAGCCAATCCTTATGTGGGTTAGACAGGGTGGACTGATTACCATTTGTTGTGTTTAGTACATAGTACTTCCACTAAATAAATTTTTTTTAAAATTTGGCCATTTTGAGGGAAAAAGGGACTACAAGGGTACATTTATGATCAAATTCGCCAGAATTTCCCCCCCACACTTAGAAATGAATATTGTCCTCAATATTCAAAGTCACGGCTATTATGCCGAATCATAGAACGTAAAAAGATAACATTACTAGCCAAGTGTAGAAACACAACAATTATTTTCTTTTTTAATATTTACAATTTTCATTCATTTTTAAGATCTATATACAACATGTGGGGCATCTCCCCCACACTAAGGTGGTACACACGGGTGAAAACCCATGTTTAACTACTGTTTTGATTATCGAGTCGCTAGCTTGACTCGACCCCGAATTTATTTGTTCATGGGGAAGTAAGTGGAAGTGACAATCTCCATCGGACTTTCACTCAAGATGTTTGTATAAACATTGAAGTACGTGAAAGTTCCACACCGATGAGATATAGATAGAACCGGCTCAAAAATGATAAATGAAAATGCCGGGATCAAAAATAGTGTCTTCATTCCCGAAGGAGAAAAGGGAACGAGAAGTCACACCATATGTGAAGAAAAGAAATAAAATCATGATAAAAATCATGACTAACGCATAATTATCAGAAGGGGAATTCATGATTTCTGGATCATGAATCTCATCATTTAAGCTCATTTGATCAAGACATATTCTGGGTGGGAGGGATGGGATTTTGATATCAAGCAAGTTCTCATGGCTGAGAACATTTCCCTCCGGAACACAAAGATCATTTATGTCTAGATCAAAGTGGAATTTATCATACTCTGGTAGAGATATGATATGAGTGAGTTCAAAGGAGAACTCCTCGTAAAGAGAATCATTCACATGAAGTGAGTTTGTGAACTCTTGTTCCATTGTGGGCTCATCACTATCCTCAATCTGAGTATCAAAGAGTAGATTCTCAGAAATTAAAGTGAATTCAGAGTCGAATTCAAATAGAGGATTAGTGAGAGTTGTTTTGAACGCTTCAGGAACAAAGTGATTAACATTCTCTATTGGACTGTTGGGATAAGAAGTGAGTGAACGATCATTACAAAGGAGACTTTCAATTTCTCCTAGGTTGGTTTTGAAATCAAAGAGATCATCATCACTTTTCGATGAAAGTGGAATGATGTGAGTGAGTTCATCGGTGAACTCCTCAAGAAGAGGATCAACATCAAAATGTGAAAGTGATGCCTCAACATTCTCAATGTCTCCATAAGATTTACAATCATCGCTAAAATCGGAGAAAGTCTCAAAATGATCTTTTGAACACTCAAGAGGGGAAGGGGTATCACACATATGGTCAAAAGTTCCCTGTGACTCTCTCGGGATTAGGACAAGGTCCTCAACACTAGACTTTATGAGTTCGTCCAATTCCTTTTCAGGAACAATGTCAAGATGCTCATCCCCCATGTTCAGAGAGTGAGTGGGAATATCGGGTGTGACAACAACAGACTGAGGGAGTTGAGAAGGACTAGCATACATATGTTTTATACTTTCCATTTGTTCTTCTGCTAGTAATTCCATCATAGTCTTTTCTCCCTGATTTTTCATGGAAGGAATTTCAACTGATGAACTTGATGAACCTGTACAAAATTGACTAATATCAAGGGTAACTTCATCATCATCATCATCAGGAATGAAACGGAATCGAGAGCTAGATTTGGCTGCTTTTTCTTTTGCAATTGATTCCCTAATAGATTTTTCAAAGGCAATTTGGGAATTTAATTTAGCAGCCCGCTCTTCGGCTAACAATTCTTCCATGGATTTCTCATTTGGATTATCTTGGGAATGTTTACATTCCTTCAAATCTTTCACTAAATCCAAAAGATTAAGGAGAAGATTTTGAGGAAGTGGCTCAGGCTGAGGTGGTGCCTTATTCACTTGGTACTGTAGAGGTTGGTCATGATACGAAGAGTCGTAATTGTTACAAGGAAATGGATTCCTTGTTTGACAATCCGAGCTAGAGTGAGGACCTCCACAATACTCACAACAGTAAAACTGATGTGGCTGTGAGTCATATGTGTTGTAGTCATAATTGTTGTCAGGAACCTGCTCATAGACAAGCGTGTTTCCCGATTGACAATCAGAACTGGAGTGTGAACCACCACAGTACTCACAACAGTAAAATTGCTGAGTCTCACAGTGTGGTAGCTGATGGAATAAATCAGTTGTGTTATGGTAGGAATAGGGATCCTGGTTATAGACAGACCCGTTTCCTGATTCCACCATGCTACAACTGGGGCAATTGCCACCATTATAAGGACCACCACACCATTGACAACCAAGAGGGTGAGGATAAGACATAGAAAAGAATCAAAGGTTTACAGAGGGGTTGGGATGAAGAATCAAAGATGTGAGAGGGTAAAGATGGATATTTTTGGATTTTTGAAAAACATGTTGTAAAAATAAGAAAGAAAATCTTTTTGGGTTTTTGTGGTTGTTGAAAACTGATTTTAAAATGTTTTTGGAAATCGATCCGTCAAACGAATTAACTTCACGATAATTTTGGTTTTATATGAAAACAAGGAAATATGGACAAAGATGGAAAATATACAATGGGTGTATATTCAATAACAATGATGCTTCAAATTCGTAGAACGCAGCACACCTCCCCGGCTGCGGCGCTAAAATTTGATTGGCTTCCAAACGGTCAAGTTTAATCACACAAGCTAACCACTTGTGAATGGTTAACCGTAATAAACTTAAAACAGCTCAGAAGGCAAATGCAATTAATATCAGAGGAATATAGTGTATCCCCGGGTCATTAAGTCCCAACGAGGTGTGAACACTGTAGTACAACGAATCTGTGATCGGTGATATTGAATAGAAAAAGGGTTGTAGATTTGGAATATTTATACCTAAAAAGAAAGTTTATAAATTACAAGGGGCTTAAATGCAAATTAAAGAAAATTAAAAACTAAAATATATTAAATAAACGCTATCACTATTTTTATAATCGATGAACGTTTAAAACCTAAAACGTACGTTTAAATAAAATTACGTTAACGTACTAAATAAAACGTGAGTTTTAAGAAATAAAATGCCTAAAAATATGAAAATGATATTTTTACAATCCTAATAATAAAAGAAAATTATTAGAAAAAGAAAATTATTTTTAAAACTATATATTTAATTATTATTAATTAAAAACTATTTATTAAGTATTTAAAATGCACTAAAATATAAGAAAATACAAAATTAACCTAGAAAAATGAAATTATAACTTATAAAAATCTAAAATATGATAAAACTTATTTTAAAACTGAAAATATATTTTTTAGAGTTTTTATGTATTTATTAATAATTTAATACTATTTAAAACTAATTAAAATGCTAGAAAATACTATTTAAACCAAGAAAATTATGGAAAAATATTTTTTTGGCTTTTTATATTTATCTTAATCTATGAAAATTAAAAACTTATTTTTTTAAAACTTTTCTGATTTATTTGTAACTTAAGCTAATTAAAAAGGATTAAAAACTAGTTTAAATAAGGAAAAATACTAAACAGTGATGGAAAAATCTGAAAAATTCAGGAAAAGTCTAAAATTATATTCTAAGTCTATAAAAAATATAAAAACATATGCTTATGTGTAAGAAAATGAGGCTGCAGTGAAACTGCTTATGAATAAGCACTTCAAAATAAGCCAAAGTCCACAAATGAGTACCAAATGAACACAGAAGCTAGGTATTGCTAAATTAAGTCTATCTTAACTAATTAACAGTACTCTTGATTACTAAATAAGCTTAAACTAGATTTGAGCTTATGAGATTAATAATGTAAAACATTTATTAGGTGAGCTACTTTAAGCTATTGCATAAGCAATCCTAATAAGCTAAGGTGAAAAACAAATATTGGGACCTAAAGATCACCTAGCAGACTACACATGTGCCAAATCTCAGCCCTTCACAAGCTTGAATGAAGCTTGTGCAAAGGCTGCAAGATGCCTGTGCACACTCAGTGTATGCTGAGTGTGTGCACATGGCATGCTTTTTGAAAAGGGGGTCAAAAGAAGCTAGAAAATAAGCACTGAATAAGCTAAGCAAAGATGAACTATTATTTTTCTAATTTAGTTAAGCAGCTAAATTTTACTATCCCAAAAGCTGAAGGGCTAAATCTTAGTATTAAACACACAATAAAATTCTAAAGATTATTCAAAAACTGACCAAAGTAAAATTTGACTTTTTAACTTATGAAGCAGTTTGACTATTATGAAGTTATAATTAATCCTACTCACTGATTGTGTTATAATAAGCTGTAATAAGATGGTTTTAGGCTAGAGTACAAAGTTACAAGCTACTTTGATGAGATTTGCAATCCAAATTCTTAACAGTGAGCTAATGGTTTGAAATCAAAGACTATTTTGACTTTTTACCAAATGAGGACAGATTATTATGCTTGCACTGAGTTATTGGGAACTATTGTGACACAGATTAACAACAAGTAACAACACAAAAGGACTCTAGTACAGATAACTGAGCAAATCCAATCAGTCCTTTAAGAGGCAATATCACTAGCTTAAACTAGAGATTTGATCTAATTTCACTACCACAGCTTATCAGAGATTCAAAGCTAATTTATAAGCTAAATAACAACAAAAGTAAGCAACAATTACTAGTTATTAACAACTGAATTATAAATGCAAATTCAACAGTTAAATGGAAAGAGTATTTGAACTCACAAGTGATCAAGCTCATGTGCAGCTTATCACAGAACCCATTCTATCACTATTTCAAACTAAATCCAACCCAAAACCAGCTCAGCTTCAACCCATTTCCAATCTTGTACCAGTTTTACCTCCAGTTGACTTTTGTTGACCAAAGTTAACTTTGAAATGAGAATCTGAGTAGTGAGTTTCTAAGAATATAATAAGCTAAAGTTAGCTTATAAAAGCTTATATAGGAGCTTATATGAGCTTGATATTCCTTAGCAAAAACTAATAACAATATTCAAATATTTTAAGAGTTTTAACAAGGAAATTTGCATAAACATGAAAGGAAATTGAAAACTTGAAATTGAGGTTTACAAAAGTGTTATTAGACAATAAGAACATAAAATATAAAGCTTGAAAGCTAATTAATACACTGGAATTCAAAAAGTATTTATTTCGACACTACCTAAACTAAAATTACACTACTTAGCCTTCTTCCTTGCTTCTTTTTCTTATTTATTGACTTCTTAGAGTTCCTTGTCGACCTCTGAAACTTTCCCACTTGATTGCAACCTTTGGATCATTAGAAATCATCAAAACCGTACACTTGGTGTTTTTGGCGGGAAAAAGTCTTGATAGCAGGTTTTAGCATTTAATGGGATTTGGTGTATGTGGAGGTGGAAGGACAGCTGGGGAAGAGTGGGTAAGGGTGGTGGTGAGGTGGAAAGGTGGTGAAAACCACCTGGTATTGGGTTGCAGTTGTGGATAGGCTTACTTATATCAGTACGTAGGTGCACGACTACGAGTCTAGCTACAAGACTCTTAAATAAAGAAAAGCGCTTCGTGGGAGGCAACCCATGCTTAATTGTTTGCTTGTTAGTGTCATATATCTTTTATTGATTGTTTATTCTCATGTTTAAATTTGTAAAAATGCTTTATTTTGTTTTTAACCTCGTCTTAATTGCATATAAAGGTATTTTACATAAGGGACAAGTGTAGGGAGGATTACACACGTTTTCAAGGAAACGTAAACATGAGAATAACAATTCATTAAAAGATATATTTGTGTGTTTGTTCGAGTCAAATGCTTGTATCGAGTCATAATGGATGTTTTGCAGAAATTTTTCCAGATTCTAAAGATGTAAATTTTTCAGAATTTTTTCCAGAAAATCGCAAACCAGTTTTTGTCAGGATAACCTGACGGCGTCAGGATCGCAACCTGACGGCGTCAGGAAGGAGTAAAAACAACAAATTACTTTTTTTCTCGTTTTCTGAGCTACTTATAAATTTTGGAATTTTCCAGGTCTTAATTTTCCAGAAATTCTGTAAACATCCATTCCACAAGCATTATATCCTAGTTTAAATCGAGTCTTATATATATTATTACCGCCGATTTTACGCGAAGGTTTCGTTTGTTTCTTCAAGTGTGCAGGTTTAATTTATCAAGAAGAAGTTACATAAGATTGGAAGGAGCTTTTCACGCATAAATTCTTCTTGGAAAGGATTTAACCACTACTTCACACACGGATCCTACCGAGCTAATCAGGGGAGTACTAGTTTCTTTTGTTTTTAATTACCTTCCAATTATCATAACTTTGATACTTTCGGGGAACATTGGGGACAATGTTCAGTTTAAGTGTAGGGAGGGAAAATAAAACGGGAACTTTGAAACTATGCTTATCCTTGATTATTTGCTTTGTCCAATTGTATTTGTGTAATAAACCATGAGAAAATGTCGGTTAGGGTAATTTTGGCACCAAATTTAAATTTTTTCATGACATATAGGAGTGGGCCATTAGTCTTAACAAAAGCGTCTCACGGATAGGAAGTTGAATGACTAGCACAAAAACCCTTTACCACCTAAATTCCACCCAAAATGTGAGGATCGCCCTTAGATTAGTAGGAATTAAAAGCATTCATCTTTGATGCTTAGAGTGTGAACCAATAGTATATTAGATTCTAGAACTTGTTTTGTGATGCATTCCAAGATCGCAAGTAAGACTACACTTGTGTAGTTAGGAATAACTAAATGATAAGAGGCATTAGGATAACCCTTGTTTGATACCCGTAATATAATTACTTCTTCCACATCGGTTGAGTAATTCTCCCACACCCTTTGCGTTGTACTCATCTTTAGTACACGATACCCCTAGTTAACCCCTCTGAGGCTATCCTTTTCGCGGTTCTCGTGATGTTTCGGTTTTTCCGGAATATCAATGAAGAGCATTGTTTACACCCCACCCCCAAATATACACCCAAATCGCCTTAGCCTACCATGTATGCACTCACTTTTAGTGCATTATTGTTATCACCCTAAACCCTTAGTTCAATTATCTAGTTGCTTGCATGAGTTGCTAAGTCGAGTCATATCCTTTGTATACAGTTTTGGGACGATTGGGATTCATGGGAAAAGTTAAAGTTTATGAAATGACGGGAAGGGAACGTTAAATTCAAATTCCCTTTGTTTGCGTAATAATGTACCCCAAGTGTTTTGATCTTTTCAATTCGGGTCAAATTAGTGTTAGAGTAATAAAAACTCAAGTGTAGGGATGTGCCTATAAATCCCTATCATTTTGATGTTACCGTAGAGGATGGTAGAGTAAAAGTGTATGAAAAAAAAAAAAAAAAAAAAAAAAAAAAAAAAAAAAAAAAAAAAAGTGAAAAAAAAAACATACGGGCTACCATCCTACATCTATCCTTTAAATTTATGTTTGTTTATTTCAGTTAGCTAGAGTTTAGAGTGTCGAGTCTTGGCTTAACAACGCCATTCTTCGTATGCTTGTAACATAAGAGATTTTTGACTTGCCACCACTATATAGCCTATCCCACCAAACCCTTTGTTTCCCTACCGTAAGCCTAACATTACAACCCTTTAAACACCTCTTTGATAGTCTTTCCTAGGTGCTTACGCCAAAGCGATGGAGGTTTGATCTATTCTCAAGCCTATGGTAATCTATGTACTAGGACCGGTTAATGAGTGTTTATCTTCCATTTCCAATTTGTTATATTTCATATACACCCTAGAGAGATGTGAGTATCCAAACACCCCATGTGAGGTGCTAGTATGTGATTTCCGTGCTTGTTATGACTTTTGCGGGGCTTATATGTGTTGTGGACCGTTTTGAATGAATGCTTCATGACCCCTAACTTATAAATTAATTGGCTAAAAGCACATTTTTTTGAGGACAAGCAAATACCAAGTGTAGGGATATTTGATAAGGTTTTAAAAGGTACCTTTTTTAGGGGTCGTTTAAGCCCTTATTTGATCACTTTTGTATCCGTTATTGCTTAATATCGTTCCTTTACACTTTTTAGGTCTCTTGAAGGCAAAATGCTGGAATGGCACTTATTTGGACGAAAAGGCGCAACTATACGAAGAAAATGGCCAAAGTCAGAATCGAGACACTCAAAGTTGCTGAAAACATAAGGTGACGGCGTCAGGTGTTAATTGCTACGCCGTCGGAGGATTTTTGTGACGGGACAGAAGCCAAAACTCCTATTTTCAAGTGACGGCGTCAAGTTATAAAAGAGTAGGCCGTCGCAACTCAGACGGCCTAGATGTAATCCAGACGGCGTCAGAAGCTGAAGAGGACGGCGTCACAAGCATAAGGTGACGCCGTCGCAAGTCTAACGTGGCCAAGACGAAACCATAATGACGGCGACACGACGGCGTCACAAAACATAAGGTGACACCGTCGCATATGTAATATTATATATAGAATCCGAATTTTTCAGTATTTAGTGTGTAGTCTTTTGGAGTAAAAACCAAAACCGAACCAAGGCCGTCTTGTACAGTATTTTAGGGTTCCAAACCCTATCTTACACCAAGATAAGTGTTTTACTTCATTAATACAATTATGTCTTTGATTATTTGTGTGTATGCTTGCATGTTCTCCATGTCCGGTTAATTTACTTGTGTGTTTGCTTAGGGAATATGAAACTTAATTATTGAATATTGATTGGTTGTCTCTTATCTTAGTTGATTAATGATCTAGTAATGCGATAGGTCATTCGTTGTGTACTTAATGCTTGATTAAATCTTTGTGAACCTTAGAATATGACTCCTTGGGTAGTTGTAAGCTAAACCATCCAAAGAGTGCCTTAGAGTAAGAGTTTATTATCCCTAGTGGGTTTTGTAGACGAGACCCTTTGGTAAGTTCAAAGAGTTAGGGAGAAACGCATACCCTACAACCTTAGACACACAGCGCAACTAGGAATGAGGACGTGACAATTCAACCACCAATAGGAGATAATTAAGGAGTAGTAAAACCTAAGTAAACACATCTTTAAACTATCATACGAGCACACAATAATTAGACATAGACTACATACACCTTAGATTAGATAATTAGATAAGTAGAGTAATCGGTAGCAATACCAACCCCCCAAATTCAAACCCCGAGATTCGTACCTTTCCATTTCATAAAAATATAAAAAAAATACAAAAATAATCTTCCTCAACCCCAACCTTAGCGTAGTAACTTCTCACTAGCATTCCTATTCCCCTAGAGAACGATATCAATACCCGTGGCTTACCCTAATACTACACTACAACGATTAAGTTCACTGCCTAGGGTGTTGAAAAACTTGCTCGACGAAAAGGAAGTTCCTTTGACCCCGAACGACGTGTGTAGCGTTATCAATTGTGCTTATGACTGAAGAAGGAGAAGTAGTGTGTGTACATCGGGGCTTTTTACCAACTTGGATGCAATACTAAGTGAGTTATGTTGTTATGATGTTCCTAGAACGACAACCATTGTGCTACTATCAAGAGTTTACTTTCTCCGTTGCGTGTTGGAAGAGTGTTGTCTGTTCAGGAGGGAGCAAAAGAAAGAAAAAAGGCTCACTAGTTAGGAGGGAGTAATAACCTAACTAGACCGTTACAGTTGAAGTTCAGAGCTACAAGGATTTGTGCCGTCAGCGCCAAAGATCAAATGCCGAGATCGTCGGAAGGGAGAACTTCAATTTTGCCTCAGTATCTAGACTACAGAGACTCTGCGCTTCAACAAAGTCAACATTGTTCATTACTATTGTAATTTACTTTGGTTTGTATTTATAGGTCTCATTGTAACCATTCACGTGTGACGATATCTTGGAGGGAGATTGTTAGCCTCGCTTTTTTATAAAGATAACGTCACTTACGTGAATTGGACTAGATGCGTAGTATACTTTGCCCATAGGGACTATTATCGTTTAAGTGGCAAATTTATGGTTTGTTGAGCCTATATATACCCCTCATGACTCTCCATGAGGGGTGAGGTGAATCATTTGGTGAGTGTTTGTTTCTTTGTTTAATAAAACTCATCTTGTGTTTTCTCCTCCCTCTCTCTAGTTTCTCTCACTAAAAGGATGAAGATCTTCATCTTCTTCCACCAACCTAGGCCTCCCAAAACCACATAAATCATATGTATTTTCGGTCCTAACAAGTTGCAAAGCCAATTCTTTTAAAAACTACATTTGTAGATCCAGGTGTCATAATATTGCTATGCATAACTCGTTGGACTCTGTTGAGGAGCTCCATAGCCTCCGGTGCAAGGAAACCAAAAGTATAAAATGCGAAAGGAATAAACACATGTTGATTTTCAATGCACGCTTTCTCGTGTTTTGCCACTTTGTTCGAGGCGGCTTTCAGAGCAGCTTGTCCTACTGTAAAACCCCGGCTACTCAAACCCACGAGAGGAGAAACCCTTGTTAGATCCACACATGCATGTTTTCCTCCAACCCATCCAAACATCAAAACGTCTGCCGGTCTGAGTGTGAATCTTCCATCCAACGGATCAGTCAAAAAGTTTACAGATGCTTCTTTCTTGAAGAAGATCTTAGCACGCTTACAAACGTCAAAAAGATATCTAAATTTGGACAAAAGTGTTTACTTGCTAATCCGACAGGGTTGTTTTGATTTTTGCGATAAATAGTTACTTTGAACAAACTAAAGGGCTTGTATCTTAATGGTAACCCTTGTTGTTTGACAAAAGTGTTTACTTGCTAACCTTTGTTGTTTGAGAAGCTCCTCAATTAAATAGTTGTGTGTTCAAGTCTTGTTTAGGACATGTGAGATAGTTGTGGTGTATAATTTGTAATATAGTTAGTTGTCGTTCTAAAAAAAATACTTTGAAACAGTTACTCAACTATTACAACCAACTACAACTTTTTAATTATATTTCGGGTCATGCTCGGTTGGGTTAGGATCCATTTGAATTGTGAGCTTATGAGCTTTATCACCATACAATTACAGCTTTCAAGTTACACATAATAGGAGTTAACACACGGATATTTTGTTAATGGGAATTGATACTCACACCACATTTTTTGATGCATGCACCATATTCTGTGCATTACAGTTTGTACCGTACAATACTATAATGCACAGAATGTGGTGTATGCATTAAAAAATATGGTGTTAGTATCACCTCCCTTTGTTCATCTACATAATTAACTGTTACAACGAGTTTTAAATGTTTCTATATCACATTTAAGATTCCCTTGTGAATAAGCAGGAAAAAAGACACTTATGAACAAAACGACCCAATTGCTACTACATTTTTATGTGTAGAAATGAACCATAAAGGACACAAGAAATATGCAAAGAGAACCAACAAGAAAGACGAGGCCAAGCGAACCACCTACTAAACACACAACCTCCACGGTTCCAGTAATCATGGCTGCATAACCATTCTTGTTCTGTGTTTTATGGTCAGCGTAAATCGAGTTATAGCACCACCCACTATTTTTCATTCTTTTGGGTGTTGTATATTTCAGCTTCTCATTCTTCATCACTTCTTCCATTCTTGCTTTCAAGATGCCAAGGTTTGCATCCACCATGTTGGATGAACTACCTATAACCAGTGTTGTAGCTAAGTGAACAGAGGCCTTGTGTGAAATCTTATACGATAACTAAATACGATGGTCAAAATATATTATACCAACTACTCTAACAAAAAACATATTATTTTGATGATCTATTTTAACTTTTAACACATATTTACAACAATTTTAAGGCCCCAAATATATAACGGAATATTTATATATATATATATATATATATATATATATATATATATATATATATATATATATATATATATATATATATATATATATTTTGTGCAAATGGTGAATTATATTAATATCAAACAACAAATTACAAGAATATAACGGAGTATATATTTTGAGGCCTATAAAAACAATTGAGGCCCTGTGTAGTAGCATACATTGCACACCCACGTATATGGCTTTGTCTATAACACATAAAATACAACTTTGAGTTTTTAGAAATAACTATCTACTTTGTAAGTAGGTTAATACATGCTTATTCAAGCAAATAAATTGTTTAAAACAAGCATTCCTAAATACGTGCAAAGTTTGTTAAGCTCTTTGGAGATTTTCCTATTTTACCTACTAAAAATGGTCTCAAAGGTTATTTAAGCAAATAAATTGTTTAAAACAAGCATTCCTAAACACGTGCAAAGTTTGTTAAGCTCTTTGGAGATTTTCCTATTTTACCTACTAAAAATGGTCTCAAAGGTTATTTAAGCAAATAAATTGTTTAAAACAAGCATTCCTAAACACGTGCAAAGTTTGTTAAGCTCTTTGGAGATTTTCCTATTTTACCTACTAATTAATGGTCTCAAAGGTTAACTCAACTTAAACCTTTGTTATGCCGAATTTCGATATTATTTGTGCAACCATGCATTTGTGGCAGAATTCTCATCTAAAAGGAAATTTGAATTGAAGTAATATGAAATTGGTGTTTATAAATAAAACATGTTATACTGATAGGGGCACTCAGTATATGTCTATATGATCTCCTATTACTAGTTATAACCGGTAACAAAATAATTTTATGTATACATGTATATGGTTTACCTTCATCTTTAAAGCTTTGGGATCTTACTTGAAGAAACCTTAGTGTTTTAGGCTTCAAATTTGAATGACAAGTGAATGAGGAGGGTGGAGAAAGAGAGGTAAGTGAGGCTAAACCTTTCATTATGGCTAATATAATTGACAATTAGCAAATCTTTCAGTCCATTTATAGAGGTAACTACTGTTATTGAGGAAAACAAATATAATGATCCTCACATATTATAAAATGCCACCTGTGATATTTATTTACTTAATTATTTAGATAAATATGATGTGTCAAGTATGTTCTACGTGGGCTAATGAGATTTTAACACCTTCTACTCTTCACTTTTCTTTTTGCACTTTTGTTCTCTTTTTCCTTCTTTTCTTCATTCCTTTTGAAATTAAAGTTTGTTCATTGTGATGTGTACATATTTGTAACGAAAAGTAGTTAGTGGAGGTATTTAACAATTTTACCTAATGTAAAAGTCATGCTAAACTCACCAAATTTGACAAGTATCTATCACTTGGTTGATGCTAAGGTACTGCGTACAAACGTTCCGTAACTAAGATGAATTGATCTTATAGGTTTGCCACTACTTAATTATCATTATTATCGTTGTTACTCATGTATGTAATATGTGTAACAACCTAACATGTTGTAGACTGTAATGGCTGATATGATTAGTTAGTTGATTAGGCAGAAAGCAAAGAGAACTCACTAAACAATTAGTTGAGGCCGCCATTTAAACATTATTACTCTTTTATTTGGTTGGGTGTCACTCAATCTTTTTGACCAAATTTCCCTCCTGTGGTGACTCATAGACTCGACGAACATTTTAGATACAAAAATATGGAGTTTCACTTAGTCCTAAACGCCGTTAACACATGCCTCATCAACACATGGTTAATAGACAACTTGTTCTCGGGATAATTGCATAATGACGGGGACATGAAACGTGAAGTTGAGGGTCATGATCTCAAATCATGTCTTTGTGTCTCTTTAAACAAAGTTTTAGACGATGTACGTACTTTTCATATTGACAGTGAGACTAGTCAGTGTGAGTACTCGCCGGAAGGTCGGTTCCCGGGTAAATGGACAACTTTGATTTAATGTTCTATGTCTCACTTAATCACAATAATATGGAAGACTAGATAGAAATACAGAATGGTTAATTTATATGAAGATGGGGGGAAGTTTGCATGGGGTAGTTACATGAGGGGAAATCAATATAGTCGTAGATATAATTAATAATGTGTTACATCACTCGTGTTGATATAATTAATAATGTGTTACATCACTCGTGTAGGGCTCAACAGTTAAATGTTAACTATTATTATTTTGCATTGGATAAGACTCCCACCATTGTTAAACACTTCATAATAATAAGAAAATACATTCAATAATAAAGATGACAAATTTTATAAATCGTTTGTAAAAATGATAACAAACACACAATGAACTTCTTTACACCCAGCCAACCACCCCTTAGTGTATATTTTTATTATAACGATTCAAGAAGATAAGTCTCCAAACGGATACTTACCAAACAATACAAAAACAAGATTGATCTCTACTAGGTAGACACCAATCAACCTCACTACAAATCACTCAAACACTAAAACTACAAAGATCAAATAATGTGATTGATCTTTAGAACAATACTAACTAATTGATATCAAAGTGATATCAATAACAAAAGAATACCAGACTGTGTGTGTAAACGAGAGAGACTAAAAACAGATGAAGAAGACAAGTTATGAAACCCTAGAATTGAGTTGAGTATATATAGGCTGAAGTTACATATCAGCCCTCCAACTTATCAGCAATACTCAAACAGCTACTAACTTGCACTTCAGTGTAAAATGAAGTCTTCAACTTGTCATACTTAGTCCCTGAACTTCCAACATCCCCTCTCAAGTCGATAGACTTCAACCTTGATCAACTTCATTATCCTTAGCCTGCTTGCCTCCATTGAGAGACCCTGCAAACATGTCAACCAAACCAAGTTTTTTGCACAATACACAATGTTGCTTTTGACCAAGGCACTTGGTAAAAACATCTGCAATCTGCATGCTAGTATGAATTTTAACAGACTTAATCACACCTGCAGATACCTTTTCTCTTACCAAATGTACATCCAACTCAAAATGTTTAGTTTTCTCATGGAAAACTGGGTTAGCAGCAATCTGAATAGCATCACTATTATCACAAAAAAAACATCCACAGGCAACAAGCCTTTAATACCAAGGCTACTTAACAAATTGCTCAACCAAATAACTTCACAAGTGGTAGAAGCTAAGCTTCTATATTCAGCTTCAGTTGAGCTTCTAGACAAAGTGGACTGCTTCTTGCTTTTCCAGGAAATAAGAGAATCTCCCAGAAAAACACAAAAGCCAGTAACAGACCTTCTAGTTACAGGGCACTTTGCCCAGTCTGCATCAGCATAAGCTCTAAGTTTAAGATCAGAAACTTTATTGAATTGCAGACCAGAACCAGGAGAACCCTTAAGATATTTCAAAACTCTTAAAGTAGCCTTAAGATGTGACTGAAAAGGCTTATGCATATGTTGACTAAGACAATGAACAGCATAACTAATATCTGGTCTAGTATTAGTCAGATAAATCAACTTTCCAACCAGCTTTTGATAGTTAGTAACATTGTGCAAAACCTTATCAGTATCACTCTCAATACAATTTAACACAGAATTCTCAGGCAAAGGAGTATCAACAGGTTTAGCAGCTAACAACCCATACTCATATAACAATTCCATACAATATTTTCTTTGTGTCATACACACACCTCTTTCATTTTTCAAAACTTCAATGCCAAGAAAATACTTCAACTCACCCAGATCCTTAATCATGAACTTGGTACTCAAAAATAGTTTAAACTTTTTAATTTCAGCTTCATTGTTACCAGTTATGACAATATCATCAACATACACAAGCAAAGAAACAAACATATTATCTTTCTGCTTAACATACAGAGAATAGTCAAATTTGCTTTGAACAAACCCATGCTCAATCAAGGCAGTGGTAAGCTTAGCATTCCACTGTCTTGGAGCTTGCTTAAGACCATACAAAGATTTATTAAGTTTGCAAACTTTACTGTCATCACCACCATTAAAACCCTTTGGTAAGACCATATAAACATCTTCATCTAAATCTCCATATAGAAAGGCATTGTTTACATCCAGTTGATATAATGGCCAATTCATATTAACAACAATACTAATCAAGCATCTTACAGTAACCATTTTAACAATTGGGCTAAAAGTTTCATCATAATCAAAGCCTTCTCTTTGATTGAAACCTTTTGCAACTAATCTAGCCTTATATCTATCAATCTCTCCAGTAGACTTATATTTTATTTTCCAAATCCACTTATATCCAATGGCATGTCTACCAATAGGTAAAGTACATTCAGTCCATGTATTATTTCTATTTAAAGCCTCAATTTCATTGTTCATAGCTTCAGACCAGTTAGTGTCTTTGACAGCTTCCTCATAAGTTTTGGGTTCAACAGATTTATTAAGAGTAGAAGCAAAGCACATATTATTTCTGTTAAGACCTCTATAACACACATATTTTTCAATTCCATATCTAACTTTAGAATTCATCACATAATCATTTAACCTAATAGGAGTTTTAGTCTCTCTACCAGATCTTCTTACAACAGGTGTCTGCACATCATCATTTTCAAAGATAGATTGAGTTGTTATGTTTTCAGAATTATGTTCAGGAATGGGACTGCCCTCAGACCAGTATTGGTCATCAACTTGGGTTGCAGAATGTACATCTTCATGATGCAAATGAGTAGTATATGTGTCTACTGCATCAAATGAAGATGGCAAACTACCTTCCACAACTGATGTATCTTCCCCTTCATCATTGGGACTTTGAGACTTAAGACTATCAAAAAACTTCAAGTGATCTACTTCATTTGCATTCTCTGCATCAGTGAAATCACAGGTTTTCATTTTAAGTGGAAAAATGTTTTCATAAAACTTCACATCTCTAGCAAAAAATACATTTCTGGTATCCAAACTTAAAAGTTTGTATGCCTTTTTAGTAGTATAAAAACCCAAAAGAACACATTTTTCAGACCTATAAGACATTTTATCATGATTGTTCAAAATAGTAGCAAAACAAAAACTTTAAAGGAATCCCCCCTTGAAACATAAGACTCCTTGCAACATTGAGCAAGTGTCTATGTTTCCTTTCAGCAATCCCATTTTGCTGAGGTGTATGAGCACATGAAGTTTGGTGAATAATACCAAGATCAGAAAACATATCATTCATTTTCTTATTAACAAATTCAGTCCCATTATCTGATCTTACAATTTTAATTTTTAGATCAAACTGATTTAGAATCAAGTGAATGAAATTACAAAAAACACCAAATACTTCATCCTTAGTTTTGACTAAGTATACCCATACAGCTCTAGAAAAATCATCAACAATGGTCAGAAAATATTTGTATCCTTCTCTGCTTGTAACTCTGTAAGGACCCTATAAGTCAAGATGAACAAGATCACCAATATTCTGTGACTTATGATCAGACAAGGGAAAAGGCTCCCTTGTTTGTTTGGCCCTATGACAGATTTCAAAAACAGAGATAGTAGAATTCTTGGAAATACCAAGATCCTTTTGAAGAACAGATAGGACAGGATCAGCAGGGTGACCCAACCTATTATGCCAAGTAAGCTTAGACACATTATAAGATATAACCATATTGCACTGACCTAAAGACAAATTAGGCTGCATGTCAAACAAGTAAAGACCATCAGACTGACTACAAGTCCCCAGAACATTCTCCCTTTTCAAATCCTGAATGTAACATTTATCCTCATCAAAACCAACAAACAACTTGCTATCTCTGATAAGCTTATTAACAGATAAAAGGCTCACACAATATCCAGGAACAATCAATACATCATAAAGAGTAACATTATTGGTCAACTTCAAATTTCCAACATGACTAATAGTGGCAAGAGTCCCATTGGGATGGCCAACAGTGATTTTAAGACTAGTGATATCCACAACATTGGTCATACCAATAGTGGAAACAGTCAGGTACTGATTGGCACCTGAGTCAATAATCCAACCTAAAGAGATAGTACTAACAGCCAGACTAGAATTAGCATAAAATTATCTAGAGAAGTTAATATTAAACCAAACATTTCCATTAAAGAAAGAAGTTCTACCTGCCATATTAGCATGTATGCTTCCAGAAGGAGTTTCACTAATCAAAGATAACAACTTCTTCATCTGTTCAAAGGTAAAACCATAAGAATTGCTAGCAGATGAAGAACACTTATTCTCATTTTGTTTAACATCAGTATTAGCAGTATAGTTTTGTTTAAAGACATTTTTCTTATTAGCAGGATTATTTTTTTTAACAAAACCAGGAGGAAACCCAATTAACTCATAGCATCTGTCAATAGTGTGTCCAATTTTACCATAGTTTTTACAATTCAGATTAGGATTAGGACCTCTATTAGCAGCATTAGGATTAGAATTGGTACCCCTAGTGTTATTGTTATTGTTAAACACTCTTCTATTGTTATTAAAAGACTTAGCAGCAAAAGAAGAAGCATTAAGTTTAGAATTAGAAACACTAGAGGTCTCAGGAATCCCTCTGTGGGACTCCTCCCTAGATACAACAGCATAAGCATCCTTTACCTCAGGAAGAGGATCTCTAGTTAATAAAGTAGTTCTCACAGGTTGATAACAGTCATCAAGACCCATAAGAAATTGCATCAGTTTCATTAACTGTTGATGCAAAACTAACTCAGTACTAGCATCACAAGTATACTTATGTTCACAAGTACATTTAGGCAATTTAGTAAGAGAATCAAATTCTCTCCATAAGGAATTAAGCCTATGATAATAATCAGCAACAGAACTACCACCTTGTTTAACAGAATTAATCTTTTGTAACAGATTATATATCACAGAACCATCAACTTTATCATATGTTTCTTTTAATTCTTTCCAAACAGATGCAACATTCTCAGAATAAACCAATCCCATATAAACATCATGAGAAACAGAATTCATAGTCCAAGTCAAGACTATAGCATTACATCTATCCCATTGAGCAGATAAAACATCACTAGTAGCAAATAACTCCTTAAGACAAGTACCATCAACAAAACTATACTTATTCCTGGCTTGCAAAGCCAATTTCATAGCACCAAACCAGATTCTATAATTTTCAGTTCCAAGAAGTTTAAATGGAATAAGAGCAGTACCACTATTGTCATTAGTTTGAATATGAAGAGGATTACCAGAATCTAGATTACTAATTAACACTCGAGTATTACTACCACTAGGTTCATCTTCAATAGCCATAATAACCAATCAACAAGAACACAGAAGAACAAACAGAAATAACCACAAGAAACAATAACAGCAAGACCAACAAATAACCAGAACTAAACAACTCAACCAACTTCCAACACAACAAGAAATTGAATAACAAATTAAACTGAATATAGTTAACACAACTCACACCCAAGAACAACCAAGAACTAGCCAGAAGACTGGGGACAGCCAGAGCAGGTATTCGTACCAATCAAGTTGGCAGATCAACGAGTTAACTATCCCGTTTGCACCTTCTTGACTAAGTTAATGTTGTCTTAAAGAAGAGATGATACTTACAGTGCTGAATAGAAAGCAAGAACTAAACACAACCACACTAGATTCACTTAGTCTAGTGTAATTGTAACCAAGAATGGGCCCAAGAACACCAGGGAACAAAATCCCCAAACCAGAAATTAGGGTTTCAAGAACCCCAATCAAAAATCCCACAAGAATCACCAGATCTAGCCTGATTAGACTAAATCAACAACGGTCGTTAAGAAAACAGCCTCAATTAACCAATACCACCGTCAATTGCAAAAACCCCCAAAATTTCCTTCAAAACCCTAGAAACCCTAGAATCTCAAAACCACCTGATCAGAACCGTGAGCTCTGATACCATGTAATAATGGTAACAAACACACAACGAACTTCTTTACACCCAGCCAACCACCCCTTGGTGTATATTTTTATTAGGGAAAATTCTAAGAATGCATTTTTCGCTCAAGGTGTCATCACTTTTTAGGAAAAAAGTTTGGGTATTTCCAAAATAAACTTTGAGACTTGCGACTTTTCTACTTTTCATATAAGCTTGACAAGTGTCCTTCGAAGTTTGTGTACCCAATCATTTTTTCTGACTTTTACAGCTATGATTTTCCAGCGACCGAATCTAAGCGACCGTTTTTAGAATCTAGCGAAATTTGGTTTTGTCCTTTAGTTAAAAAAAGTCAAAGATACAAAAATATTTTTTTATACATTTAGTTCTTTCCCGAGGTTGAGCGACTTAAGCGTAAAAACATAAGCGACTATTTTCTGTACATTAACAGTACCTAAAGTACTGTTTCAAAAGTAGTTTTACAACTTTTTTTTAAAATTTTTACCCTGTTTTCAAATTTTTAACCCAAATACAAACACACACAACCAACACTACTACCAGAAAAAACACAATTGAAAATTGTGAAATCCTAAATCAATCCCTAATTATTCAGTAAATTAAACTCGAAAATGGCTGACATTCCCAAATATTTTGATGCTAAGGTAACTGTTCGTTCCAAGGTACACTTGTTTTCGGAAATTAAGTCTAAATTGTCAAGGAATCCAGATCGAATGAGGCTGTTCAGAGCAACTGTTTTTGGGCCATGGTTAGATATTCCTGACCTAGGTAAAGGCAATCATATTGTTAATTTCGTTTTACAACACCAGGTATATATCGACAAACTTGTTGATTCTTGTCCCCCCATTTTATACAAAATTGGGAACAATGTATTGAAATTCGGTCGGGAACAGTTTCTATTGATGACTGGATTTCGTTTTGGTCGTTTGCCTCCCCCTGTAGAAATTGCTCGAAGTCCTTTTGCTTTGCGTGTCTTTCCTGAAAAACAATTAATAAGAAAGGTAACTGTAAAAGGGATTGAGCTTTTAGATTTATTTGGGAATGACACGGTTTTTTCAAAGTTATCAGCTGAGGATGCGGTAAGGGTATGTCTGTTGCTAGTCGCTGAGGTCGTGTTCATAGGTCGTGGACCTTGGTACATTGTTGACAATCATTTGTTGCAATTAGTTGAGGATTTTGGGGCATGGAATGCATATCCATGGGGAGAGTTCTTGTGGACCCGTTTTTACAAAAATTTAGCCAATGTGGTACCCCGCCATTACAATGCTCACTTGAGAGAGAAATTGCAACAAAACCCTTCTACAATTGCAACATATAATATTTCTGGCTTTTTCTTGGCTTTTAAGGTTAGATGTGTATTACATTTATGAACATCTCAGTTTTTGTTTACTAGCAGTTCATACAATGCATTTATAATTTTCGTTTATTTTAGATATGGATTCTTGAGAGTTATCCCACTAGCAGTTCATGGTGGAACAAAGACCCGTCAAAGATACCACGTTGTTTTTGTTGGTCAAAGGGTAAAACATTTGCCAAACGCCATTATGCCCAACTTTTTGGTCCTGTAAGCATTTCCATTTGTTTGTATTTGTCAAATAAGTTAGGACTTCGTTATATTTGTTTTTAACTTTATAATTGTTTGTTTACTAGGGTTCTAATCCAGTCTTGGATCTTCTTCCAACAAATGCGGAAATGTTACAACCATGTTTTGCAGCAAGTAATGCATATTTGAGCCAGTTGGCTAGTCTACCTGCTGATGATCCCACTAATGAGGTAAGTTGGCCTGTTTGTGCAAACCATGGTTGTATTCACGTTGACAATTGACCATTGCACATTCTGTTTTGATCTTGCTTTGTAGGTGCACAAAGGGGTGGTGATAACTGATACAGATGTGGCGTTAGGTGATAAAGATGTGGCTATAGTCAATAATGATGTGGCAGTAACTGATAAAGGTCAAAGTTCCAATCAGCTTGACGATATTAACAATAGACTTGCCGCTGTAGAGGAAGCTCTAAAGATACAACCCCGAGCCAATAAAGATACAACCCCGACCAAGCTAGACATTAATGTGGGAGTCCTTGATGAAATTGAAAATAGACTTGCCGTTGTTGAGGAAGTTCTAAAGATACAACGTCCAAAGGTGAACATGGTAATGTATATTACAACTTATATTACAACTTCTTTTAAAAACTTGTTGGAGTTGACCTGATAATGTATACTTTGGGGGGTTGTTTTGTTAATTTGATGTATCCACTGCTAGCGTACATCAAACCCCTGCTAGTGGTTTTCAATCCACTGCTAGCAGGTTTCTGTTAATGTATCAGTTGGGGGGGTGTTCTGTAAATTTGATGTATCCACTGCTAGCGTCTATCAAACCCCTGCTAGTGGTTTTTGTAAATTTGATGTATCCACTGCTAGTGTCTATCAAACCACTGCTAGTGTCTATGAAACCACTGCTAGTGTCTATGAAACCACTGCTAGTGTCTATCAAACCACTGTGAATCCACTGCTAGCAGGTTTCTTTAGTAGTATAATTGATTGTATATTTTAAATATCAGACTTCAACTCATACGCACGGCAAATCGGATGAGGCTTGTTCTGGACAAAGTCCCATTGATAATGAAAACTGGAATGGTAGTTCTAGTTTCTTTGATCTTCGTTCTCGTGATGTTCATTTGGCTGATTATAATAAGGTTATGTTCCTTTTAGTAGTACTTTTTATTTTATCGTTTTTTGGTTACATACCTAAATCAGTTTGGTTAACTACAGAATGGCGACAAATCGAGTTGTGTAAATGCTGAAAACGAACAAGCTGGTCTTACTTATATAGACCCTGCCGCTTTTCCATCAACTATGTCGCAGCTCGTGGAATATTGTCTTCACGGCGGACCATTGCCGTTAGATGATCACATTCCAGATCATGATCCCAGTCATTTGAATTTACCTAATTTGAATGAAACGTTTTCTCAATCGGCTATTGAAGTACGTATATATAAATTCCACCTGCACTATCTATACATGTTTGATATAGTTGGTCATCCATATAGATGTGTTATTGTTGTATAATTACAGGGGGAACAGATGCAGCTAGATGAATAGGTGGAGCTAGAAGATGATTTCTCTGTTTATTGTCTTCACAACAAACAGGTTGGGATAGATGAAGAAAAACCTGCTGAAAACAATGAAGATGGCGAAACACCGAGTGAGGTGGTGCTAAGTGGTGATGATAAACCTGGAGAGGTGGTTCAAGCACATGAAATACAGGCTCATGAAGGTGTGTTTAATGTTGATGGTAAGTCTGTAAAGGTCGTTCACGGTAAGGAAGATGCCATTGTTCATTGCACTGCTGCTGATCAACACTCTCATGATCATGAAGTACTTTTAAATGCTGATGATAAAACTATAGAGGGTGTTCAAGTTAATGAAAATGTCATTGTTAATTGCAATGCTGTTGATGAACACTCTCATGATCGTGAGGCAGTGTCACAAATGGCAGGGATGGGGGACGAAGCATACAATGTTGATGCCCACGTTAAAGAGAAAGAAACCGGGGTTGAGTTACCGGTTGCAAATCAGTTGTCAACCAAGGCGGTAATAGACAAAATTGATAATGATGCTGTGAAGGCAAGACAGAAGATGATTCATACCTCTGACGGACAAGCCAGTAAGCCTTTGCCTACAGCTTCTGAGGTACAGCTACATTATTCATTAAAGCTACCACATGTACTTCAAAAGTTTGATGTTATTTCAATGATGAATTTTTTCTGTACAGTATGTTTTCATGCGGGGTAAAAGGAAGAGAAACGCAAGTAAGTTCAGACAGTCACGTTATAATGCCCTACCAATAAAGAAAACTAGAAAGGCCAAAGTTACCAAAGAGAGTGATGAGAAAGTTACCCAAGAGAGTACTCCTGTTTTGAAAGAAGATGATGACTCAAAAAGGACAAAGCAGGTGGGCAAGTGTTTGCAGGAACCATACGTGAATCTCCCTCCTACGACTCCACAGTTGCCGAAACGACGTTCCAAAAGACTGAGAAAAGATATTAATCCACCACCTGGTGAAGATAATCAGTTGGAATCATGGGTAGAGGTATAGAAGAACTACATTTACAAACAGACATCTTAAAGACATATACATTAATCTTGTTTTAAAAAATTTCAGGATCTGTCACGTCCTGAAGGTTGCGATATCAACAAGATTACTAAACCAGCGTGTATGGATACCTTTATAAAAAAAATTTTGAAGTCATCGCATAGCTTTCCTTGGGGTCTTGGCGACATCGTTGTTGATCGAAAATTTTGGTTGGCTTTGTTGGGTTATGGAAGAGGCAATAAAAAAGGATGGCTAGGAGATGAGGTACCTAACAGATTTTTTTTTGAATTAGTTTACCGGTATTTTGCTTATAAAATTTTTCTGCAGCATCTGGATCTCTGGGTTGATCTAATGTGGCAGTTCAGGCCGGGCAATGCCGATTGGGCTATGGCTGGACCATTTTTCTCTTCCTCTATCCTTGAAGGGTCTATGCGTGCCTACTACGCCACTGGTCAACGCTATCCATTGCCATGGTCTAGTGTTGAGAAGGTTTGTATATAAAGACCATACTTTCTTCTATATATTTGGGTAAATATATGTACATGGTAAAAATGTGATGAATTATGACAAGGATTATTTGATCACATTTAGGTATACTTTCCTGTTAACGTACCCGAGTGCCACTGGTTTCTCGCCGAGTTGCAAATTCGTACCGGAGTTATAACAATTTATGACACACTAGGTACGCCAGAACCTGAGACGAGAGAAAAGAATTTAAAATGGAGGGTCACTTTTGAGAGAAAGCTACCACAGTATCTAAACTTGTGTAAAGTTCTTCAAGCTAAATCAATATCTGTTTCTGATTATAAGATCACATTTCGAGTTGCGGATGATGTCCCTATACAAGCCAATGCATACGGTGATTGCGGAGTTTGGGTATGTATTTTTTTGCACAGGCTGGGTAACAAATTAAGTATGAAGGTTGATGACCCTCTTCAAGTTGCTTTGGCGTATCGAGAGCATATGGTGGAGTACTTTTGGAAGTATAAGATGTCTGTTCATACAGGTGATGAATAAAGATGCATTTCATCTATTTGGGTATGGCTTGTATGTGGTTTTAGACTTTTGTTGTTCAACCAAATGTAACCGCAATCTGGATGTCTGTGAAGGGCATCAAAAGACAACTTCTTATGCATGTATGTGTAGTGCAACTTGGTATATTCCTAACACCCATGCATACCATCCAAATATACGTGTTGTGATACTGTTGATTTGCAACAAACATTTTGTGTTAATTGCTAAAACGTTTGTTTTTTATAAACATCCATTTGATTTGAAAAAACGACTACATACAATCTTATTGGTAAAAGACTATAACATACATATTACATAACACTTATTGGTAAACAGATTACCATAACCAAACTACAGCACTGAAGAGAACAACCAAACTGAAAACCAACACAACTTTGTCATGAACTTGCACTCTTGACTTGATAAAAGTCAACTCATCCAACACTTTCATGATATCATTGTTTGAAACCTCAATAACTTCATCCGAGACTGAACTCTTTCCCGTCTTCATTAAATGTTTCTTTTCCTCATGTTCCTTGTAAAACAAATCTTTGTAATACTGACTTGGTAGTTCTGGGTCTAGGAAACCATAGAAGTTACATTTGGTCTTTTTGTCCTAAAATAAAAATTTGTTAAATTCACATATTCAACCTAACAAGTAAAATAAGTATAATGCATAATAATATTACATAAATTGGACAGGCCTTGAATCTTCTACCAGGATGAGTCCGTGTCCAAGAGGTTTGTACTTCCACCGGTAATGGTTTTGGACATTCGCAGTGTGTAGCATTGATGTAGTATTCCAATGGCTTTCGATTTGATCTGGAGGTAGAGGCAGAGGAGGGAGCCATTGTTTTATTTACCCAATGAGTAAACTTGACGCTTTTATAGTATAGTCACATCTTATTTGGCGGGAAATATACTTTGTGAATGAGCGGGTAATGAATATTGTGGAGGGAAAAGTTTAAGCGAATTTTATATTGAGCGACTTAAAGGTCCTATTTTCAGCGAAGTTTTTTTTGTTTATTGTTTCTAGAACAGTGAACACAAATCCCAGAACACAAAACCCAGAAAAATGACTTCGGCTAATTCCCAAAAATTCAAACTTTATTTGGATTTTGAGACATCAATTCGTGGAGTTTTACTTCCAGTTAACATCACCTACCTACAGCTAATTACCTATCTCACTAACAAATATCAGATTAAAGATAAGATCATCAGTTTATACTACATGTCCGCTTCAACCAAAATTCATGTAAGTGACGATGATGATGTTTCTTTCTTCGTTCATGAAATATGCTGTAAGCAGCACCTGATCGAGACGCTATACATCAAACTTATCGAGAAATCTTCTGAGGTAAAGCCGCCTACTTTTTCTAAGACTCTTGATATTGATCTTAATGTTCCTTTGTTTCCTCAAGAATCTGATTTTCAAACACCAAAAGTTGAAGATCATAATAACGAGGGTGCAGGGGCAAACGTTAATGTAGATGTGCATCCTAGTTGGCAGAAAACAACATTTCTAAATATCCCTGATCCACCCAGTTCAGCTGATCCCATAATTAAAAAGGTAAGTAACCATAAACACCCTGTAGTATCTAAATTAAAGGTGGGTAGTCGGTTTGATGATAAGCAAGGATGCATTTATGCAATAGGAATAAAAGCGTTGGTTGATATGTTTGAGTACAAAGTTACTAACTCATGTAAGAAAAGGTACAGTGTAGCTTGTTTTGTCGAAGGTTGCAACTGGTACATTAACGCACGAAAAAGTGTTGTTAGCCGATACTTCTATGTTACTTCCATTAACGACTCTCATACATGTTCCAGAACAAAAATTCATCCTAATCATCGAAATGCTACCCGAAAATTATTGGGTCACATACTTGTTGATAAATTGAGGAATTGCAAACGGGTATATACGGGTGCGGACATAAAAAACGATTTTAATGTTGATTGGAAAGTAGACATTTCCTACTACCGAGCTTGGGGTGGGAAAAACATTGCATTACAGTTGTTGAACGGTTGTCCTAGGGAGTCTTTTGAGCAGTTGCCGTATTAATGCTATAACTTAAAGTTGGAAAATGAGGGGACAGTAACTCACATTGAGACAGATGAGACAGATCGGTTTAAGATGGTATTCATTGGTTTCGGTGTTGCTGTAAGTTTTTCATAAATTCTATTATATTTTATTTATGATTAATACCTTCATTGTTATCAAAATTTTATTAATTAAGCAAATTTCTGATTGTTTTAAAATAGATCCGGAGCTTCTTACGTTTTATGCGACCATTGCTAATCATTGATGCCGCACATCTTAAAGGGAGATACCTTGGTACGAATCTGGTTGTTGTTGGGATGGACGGCAACAACCAGATTATACCTATTGCAACTGGTGTCTCTCAAGGTGAGACCAATGAATCATGGACATGGTTTTTGACCAAACTTAAAGAATGCATTGGTGAAGTAAAAGATTTGGCCATCATCTCTGACAGACATCCGGCAATTGCACATGCATGTAGTACCGTTTTTCCCAGCGCGTTTCATGGTTTTTGCTGTCGGCATTTAATGATGAACTGCAATTTGAAAACTAGAAAGTGGAAGGCTATATATTGGAGGACATGCAAAGCTTACACAGAGCAGGAGTTTGATGCTTCAATTTCTGAGATTCGATCATTAAAACATGATGTGTATAAAAAAACTAAAAGATGAAGCTGGATTTGATAAATGGTCGCGTGTTTACTGCCCTGCAAACAGGTACAATTATTTGACCTCAAATAGTGCTGAATCAGTAAACTCTTTAACGAAAGATGTTAGGAAGGTTCCAATAACCCAGCTAATGGAGTACTACCGAAGGCTTCTACAAAGATGGTATTTTGAACGTCGAGCAAAATACAAAGGTAACTTAAAAAAAACTGTATATTATACTTGGTTTATTACATATTTGGCACGTCGCATGAAAATGTATTATTATTTTTTTTATTTCAGATGCTCCAACTGATGAACTTAGCGAATGGGCAAATGCAAAAGTAAACAATAGAATGGCAAAGAGTGCTAATTGGGGTGTTAACGGAATTGAGATGCACAAGATTTACCAAGTCACTGATCCGAAACATGTTCATATTGTTGACTTTGACAACAGAGAATGCACTTGTCGCAAATGGCAGCTATCTGGTCTACCTTGTGGTCATGTTTGTGTTGTGTCTAGAGTTGAAGGGATGACTGACACTAGCAGTTGGGCTATGGATTGGTTTAACAAAACGTCACTAAAAAATACATACGAAGCAAGGGTTTATCCTCTAAAAGATGTATCCTTGTGGCGTACTCCTGATGACTTGCAAACCGTAAAACCTCCTGCTATGGATAAGCGACAACCTGGAAGACCCAAAGAAAAGAAACGTATCCGATCACAAGGGGAAGAGCCAGGAAGCAAAACCTGTGGTAGGTGTGGAAAGGCAGGACACACAAGACAGTCATGTACTGAACCGTTGATGACAAGCAAGGCAAGTGTGTTTCTATATTTTATTTCAATGTGTATAATTTTTAATGTTATTACTGATATGGTTGTTTGAACTAATGCCACATGTCAGAAACGTAAAAGAAACTCACAATCGTGCACCCCTACAACTAATGAAGAAGCAGTGGAACAAGAACGACACGGTGGACAGAGGACGCGTGTAGAGGTCGAACAGGGAGAAGCAAGTGGTCAATCAAACAATGATTTCGTATGGAAATGTGAATCATCTACTCCTGAAAACATCGTTCGTAACAACATTCAGTCACAACCTGTGACTGAAAATGTTGTTCATTTGGACGATTTATAGTACTTCAATTTGAACTTTAACACAATGGAAGCACAACTTATCAGTCATTTAGAATTTTCAATGTTTGTTACTTGAATAATAATAGCTACAGGAGTGGCTTGCTTTTATTGTTTTTTTATGTTACTTTGTGAGAATGTTATACAATAAACTGTTGAACATGTGCACATTTTTTGTTCTTTTCTATAAAAACATAGAGGAGTCAGGCATATAGTGTAACGTCAATGTATGCATGTGACTTGTAGGAGTAATTTTGTAATGGGGGTGTAATGTATGTGTTATTCTAATTCATTGGTTAGGAAAGATATGTGATAAGTAAAAAGTATTTTTACCGTGGTGTAAAAATTGGAAAAAAGTACAAAACTACTATTTGGCCAAAAACCACTAAAATTAATTCGCTTAAGTCGCTCGACATTGGGAATGAGCAAAAGGAATAAAATATTACTTTTTAAAGTTTGACTTTTTTCTCGAAAATATCAAAAAAAAATCGCGCGAATCTTAAAAAGTCGCTGGATATTAGTCGACTAAAATCCATAGGTACGAAAATGATTGGAATCTGAAAAGTGTCAGGACACGTGTCACTATTACATTGGAAGGATAAAGTCGCAAGTCTCAAAGTTTATTTTGGAAATACCCAAACTTTTTTCCTAAAAAGTGATGACACCTTGAGCGAAAAATGCATTCTTAGAATTTTATTATAACGATTTAAGAAGATAAGTCTTCAAACGGATGCTTACCAAACAATACAAAGACAAGATTGATCTCTACTAAGTAGACACCAATCAACCTCACTACAATATCACTCAAACACTCAAACTACAAAGATCAAATAATGTGATTGATCTTTAGAACAATACTAACTAACTGATATCAAAGTGATATCAATAACAAAAGAATACCAGACTGTGTGTGTAAACGAGAGAGACTAAAAACAGGTGAAGAAGACAAGTTATGAAACCCTAGAATTGAGTTAAGTATATATAGGCTGAAGTTACATATCAGCCCTCCAACTTATCAGCAATACTCAAACAGCTACTAACTTGCACTTCAGTGTAAAATGAAGTCTTCAACTTGTCATACTTAGTCCCTGAACTTCCAACATCGTTCGTTTTCGTGGATGTTGGATAACATAAATTCCTATCAGAAACTGATTATCCTAATTAGCTAATGCAATAAAGGAAAACAGTCATTTCAAAGCTTAAGTGCACAAAGTATGTTTGAGAAAATCAAATTGTACCACAAGGAGAGCATGATTTCATCTTGATTATATTAAAATTGATACCAAATTTTGAAAAAAGCAAAAATACGCATGGCATGAGAGATCATGTTTTTACTTTCAAACTTCAATGTAAAATAGCTTATATTTTAATTATGATTTAAGATTATTTGAGGATAAAAAATTATTTATATATTAAGAGATCAATCTCTAGCATCCATTTTTATTTGATCTAATGGTTGAGATTAATCCCAACAACTTAAAAAACCCACTTTCATCATCTTTTTTGAAATATTAATAACTTTCAAACCGTTAATCGTTAAGCAAAAAAAAGTATTATTGCGACGAGCATTTAATTATTTTTCTATATCTAGGCATTTTGATATACTTTCGACAAAAAAAAATCGTATTTTTCACGTTTTTTTTTTTAAGTTTTTTCGTTTTTTTACGTTACTGAAATTTGAATTAAAAAATCATATATGATTAAACACTAATTTGAATATCACATGTAATATTAGTGTTATTTCATATATGATATTAGTGTTATATCATATATGATATGTAATATCACATGTGATATTAGTCTAATATCACATGTGATATTAGTGTAAAATCACATATGATATACATATCATATCACATGTGATATCATATATCATATATGATTTAACACTAATATCACATGTGATATTCAAATTAGTGTTTAATCATATATGATTTTTTTCATGCAAATTTCAAGTAAAGTAAAAAAAGACGAAAAAACGTGAAAATTGTTTTTTTTTTCTTTTTTCGAAAGTATATCACAGTGCCCGTCTATAGAAAGATAATTAAATGCTCTTCGCGACGGTGTAAATATTTTCACTTAACGATTAACGGTTTAAGAGATATTTAAATTCTAAAAAATATGTGAAATAATAAACTGCTTTTAATCTCAGGCATTGATTTCTTTTTAGATGGATGGTAGAGATAAGTCCTTAGTACGTAAGAAAAGTTTGGTATGTAAAATAACTCTCCTCTTTAATTATTTAATATGACTTTCAATCAAGTCTAAAAAAATTTAAACGCTTAGTCTTAGTTTCAGTCTTATGAACTTAAGAGTAAATTTTTCAATTTCCATAATTTTTAGTAAATTCATAAATTTAACAAATATCCAATTTACTATAACCTCTTTTTAAAAAAGAAATGTTGATTTTATTGTTGTTGATGTTGTTGTTGTTGCTGCTGCGGTTGTTTAGGCTGAAAGGAGTGATGGTCTCCGTCACACGTCAGGCTGTTCCCACCATCATCTCTCACGTGTTAGGCTAGGAAAAAAGAGAAAGGAAAGGTGAGCCACTCACCTTTGGTTTTGTTTGAAAAATAGTGGGTTCCTATCTCTTTTACTGTATTTTATTTGGTTTGTAAATGCGTGGGGATATTTGTATAAAGTGGATATTTTAATGAAAGGTGAGAGATTGGTGTGACCAATTTTCTGACGGATACAAAAATTGTTTATGTGGTATGTCTAAATTGTTTCTGTGGTATGTCTAAATTGTTATGACCAATACAAATACGTTAAAATGCAGACGTCGTCTCTGTGAGAAATCTTTGGTGTGGATATCGTTGTTGCTTCAAAGTGAAATGACTAAAATGCTTTTGACTTCAATCAGACTTAATTCATTTCACCTTAAAGCATTTTAGTCTTGGGTTATTAGCACGAAAATGTATCATACTTGCCGCTTTTTGTCATTGTGTGTGTCGTCCTTTATTTTTTTCAATTTTGACACCAACCTTTTGAATTCATGCTATTGTGTGTACTGAACTTTCAAATTTCGTTCATTGTGTGTATTTTTGTGACTATTCGGCCAGGTAAAATAACCATTTTACCCTTCGAATTTTAAAAAAAGTAAGGGTAAAATAGTCACAAATACACACAATAGCACGAATTCAAAATGTTGGTGTCAAAATTGAAAAAATAAAAGACGATACACACAATGACAAAAAGTGGCAAGTATAATACATTTTCGTGTTAATAACCCTTTAGTCTTTTTTTTTTTAGCCAGAGACAATATCACAAGCGTATGCAATTTGAAGATTACTCAAAAAGTTATATAAGATTTGCCACATAAACACAGAATATTCAATTACTAAGATCTCATAAAAGTGAAAGCAGAAAAAAGCTATAGTTGTTAAAAAATTACGAGGAATGCTACATTCACTCACAAAATTCACACAAATCACTCACACGTTGAGGTGTCACCCACTGATTGGTGAATTGTATTATAGTTTCCCCCTTTTCTCTCTCACTCCACCAATCAGTAGGTGACATCTCAGCGTGTGAGTGATTTGTGTGGATTTTGTGAGTGGATGTAGCATCCTAAAAAATTATATAGTGTGTAGCAATGTCACATCAATAAGATGGATCAATGTGATAGGTTGATCCATTTATCATGGGAAGGCCAGCACCAAGTGTAGCAATGTGATTATGTTGTAATAAAGGGACATATAAAGTGGGATAAATAAGCAAAGAATAATCACTTTATATGTTTTTTGTGCTACTTGTTCTGTTTCGATTTATACTATCGAATTATATTGACTTTACATGTTTTACAAACAACTCTTCATTTACCTCAAAGATTGATATGAATACTTGCGTGTACATAGACCTCAATCCACATACAAATTTAGCTGCATTATCATGCAAACAGCGTCTTTTAGAATTATTAAAAAAAATAATACTCCCTCCGTCTCAATTTTATTGTCCATATTTCCATTTTTGGATGTCTCAAAAAAATTGTCCACTTTTCCTTTTTAGTAAAAACTAGGGAATATAAAGGGGGAATATTCTGTTTGTGTGGTTGAAAATTAAAGTTGACCCACTTTTATTAAACTTTGTGTTTTCTCTCTCATGACAATTAAATTGAGACGGAGGGAGTAATAAATAAAATGAAAATGTATGGAACTTGTCACAAAATTCTTTAACATATATCGAACTTTCATGTTTCCAAACATCTTATACTGTATATTAAATGGCCAAACATTATATGTACTAAACTTGCCAAACATCTTATAGTGTATATTAAATGGCCAGATTAACAAGAGATGATGATGTGTCACTAATTAACAAATAAGTAATAGAATTATTACTTGGTTGGCTGATAAAACTTTTTCCCAGACACACCTTTTCTTTTTTACAAAAACATACACAAAACATATGAATAACACACGTAAAATATTCCTTATCAGTTTTCTTCATCTAACAACATTTGAAAACCAATCAGCTCTCCTTGTTGTTGTTGGAAACATTCTCAATATCCATGTTAAAATAACCTCTAGTCACTCATGAACCAAACATAATAAAATTTTAAATATCAACGCAAACACTTCATCGGTTTCTTTATCACCACCAGACCCTCCAAATACCACTAGATCATGTCACTGTCTCCATATATACCAGTGTACCACCGCCTCCGCCATCACCATGCCACCACATCGACCTTTGATTTGAGTTCTGTTATGAAGTTTTGTGTTAAAGAAGAAGATGGGTGTTTGGGGAAAAGGTTTAAGCATCCAACTTAGCAATAATAGTACTAATTATTGGATAATTAGTGACACATAATTATCTGTTGTTAATCTAGTCATTTAATACACACTATAGGATGTTTAGAAAGTTTAGTACATGCAATAGGAAAAATAAAAGCTCGATGCATACTAAAGAATTTTGTGACAAGTTCAATACATTTTCAACTAGATAAAAGAACGTGATATAAACTATGAATTAGAAGAACCAGATTGATACACCCGTGGTTGATGAGGGACGGCTATCCCGGCATGGCGTGTTGGATAACTATCGTAGTTTATTTATTATGTTTATTAGGATAAGTATTGGAGTCATTGTTTAGGATATGTTTTGAGTCATGTTAGGATAAGTCTTATGTTTGTGAGAGTTATCTCATAAATTAGTATTTAAGGTGTCATAATGTTATTAATGAAATCAATCAAGTTTTAGCCAAATCAAATATTTGTTCTTCTTCTTTATCTTCTTAAGGAGCCCGCGCCCGCTTGAAGTGGTGCCCTATCTCGATACTATCCACAAGGGTCGTATCAATTGGTGGTATCAATTGGTGCTTTCATTGAGAGTCCTTGTTGAGAGGGCTACCAAATTAGGGTTCCAATTTATTTATTTATTTAAAAAAAAAATTACTGTTCATCGACACTATTCACAAGTACTGTTCATCGCCGAAAATTACTATTCATCGTGAAATTACTGTTCACGAAGTATTGTTCTTCGAGTTACTATTCATGGCATCGGGCAACAACGATCGGGACGCACTATCTAAGCTCTTGCAAATGGGTACGGTGGCCGAATATCAAAGTGAGTTTGAGATACTTATAAATCGAATAACGGGGATATCTGAAAACTTACTTAAATCGTTTTATATCTCTGGACTTAAACCGGCTCTACAATGTGCACTCTTAAGGTCAAACCCTACAAGTTTAGACGAAGCTTTTTCATTTGCTCGCTTAATGGAAGCACATTTTAAGGATCAACGGTCGTCTTCTTCCAGCAACAAAGCGAGTAGCAACAACAGTGGATCGAAAAACCAAATACTTACAACCGTTGTTAAACTACCTTTGTTGACAACGCCACCTAGAACTATTGTTGAACCACCTCCACTGGAAGCCACTAAGAGAAAGAAAAGAGATGAGGTGCCTCTTGTGTGGATGAAATCAAAGTTTTATGTTGTCATTCAAGTTGGGCAGAATAAAGTTGTATATGGTGGGCTGAATTTGGACACCAATCATGCAAATTGTAGACAGCCTTGGCAACGCTTTTTGATGCACTTTATGACGTTTTCTTATAATCCAAAAGAGGGTGAACTACAAGTGAAGGTGTGGGATCCTGGAACTACATGAGGCGAGATTTTGAAGCAACACCTTGAGGACAAGGTGATTTCCGAAGGAGTGGGGAATGATACGCCTTTGGATAACTATCTTTCATTTAGTCATATTCGAGTCATGTTAGGATTGTGTTATGTTAGTCATTATCTTGAAAAGTATCTTTATTTTAGGAGTTTATCTTGTATTCAACTTGTGATACAAGTTAGGGTTTATTCGGTATAAATACCGAATCATTCATTAATGAAAAGGATAGTTATGTCAAACAAATAGTTCTTTTCTCTTCTCTAATATTCTTAAGGAGCTCGCGCCCGCTTGAAGTGGTGCCCTATCTCGATACAACCTCAACGGGTCGTATCACACATTTTATACTATCTTTCCTTGTCCATTTGACTTCACCGATCAGTCTTCTAATTCTACATTACCAACTTAGCATTCTACAGATATTGCAGCCAAGTTGGATGTTGATGATGTACGCAGTATTACTCCAACTCAAATTTCTATTGAGGTCCTTTCATCTCTTTCATATTTGTCATCTTTATATGTAACATATAAAGACTCCTCATATATATGCCCAATTACTTAGCAGGCACTCAAACAGATTAAGAGCTTTTTGTAGATATGGTGCAATAAAAGTACAACCGTCAGAAGGTGAAAACTTTAAAGCTTCTCGTATATTTTGTGGTAAAAACAAAGTCCATGGAGATTATCAATATCAAGCAAGTTTAATACATCTATGTATTTGTGGTTGCTGATTGCATCTTCAATTCGAACATAACATACTGTTAGCAGGCTATGTATTTTGTGTTATTGTGTATATTGGGCCAAGCCCATGTGTTAGTTAATGTTGTATTATATATTGTATCAAGCACTTGCAAGCAACCTAGAAAGATGGCATGATATTAGGTACGTAGTTGAAAAGGGTGTGTAAGACCGACTTTGTAATCATCATTTTTAAGATCATGCCCGAACCATAAAATGAAGTTCGATCTCACCACCATAAGGAGGGGGTGAGTAGAATATGGTGGGAGCTAGTCACTGGAACTGATAATAAAGGGTTTCAAATGTGATAAAGATTTATTAGACGAACCACAGGAAAAAGAAAAAAAAAAAAAAAAAAGGCATTAATCCATTCTTGGCGTAATTGAGCTAACCCAGGAAGTGCAACAGCTTATGTGATAATAAAACATGAGGATCAAAGATATATAATACCAGCCATTGAAATAAGAAAATAAAATAAAAAAACATAATATTCTGACCATCTAGCTTTGAAATATGACCTTGCATTAAAGTTCCATCCGAAACATGTTTCCCTTTGGATAATTTTCCGATAGATTGCGTCCTCCGATCCGAGTAGATTAATTGTTTTCTTCTACAAATTTGTCCAGACTTTCTTTAGCAAGAATAATCTTGTTACATGTACGTTAAGAAATTACGATTGTACCCAATATGTTTTGTATAAGAAATACGGAGTACGTATGTATTCAACTGTAGATTGATTAAAGACTTGTAACAAATATGAAGCTTCTTCTGATGTAGATTTGTATTCCATTCCTAGCGGGGTTGATATATAACATACGAAACAAATTTGGCAGGGGTACTCATGCAAACTGATCAAAGCTATTTGAAGAATAGTGCACTAGCATTACAAGCGTCCCGTTAAAAAAAACGAAGAAAAAGCCAGTGGCGGAACTTGACCATTTAAGCTTGGGAACTAATTTGACATTTGCATAAGATGATCGATGTCATCAAATTTCCAGTCCCATTAGCGATGTCATCACCATGTGATGATGTTATTTTGCATTTTCCTATTTTTCATCCATTTTCTGTGTTCCAAATGCTTCATAAACGTTTTGGTTAGCTAATCAATCTTGTCCTCATCAGAAACTGCTTGCTGCAGCAGTCGACCATCCATTCTTAGCGGGGTAGGTGCTACCATACAAGACTTTCCACATATGAAAGGAGCATCACTCTTACGCCACAGCGGTGATAGAAAAAAGTGCCTTTGTATAACTTAATCTTGTCTAAAACTAGATCATACAAAGCTAAACGCGTTACGTAAATTGAATCCACAAGGATAATCAATGTAATCACTAAAGCGTGACAAAAAGCGACTTTTCACCCATGATCCGGCCACACCATACTCATCCCGTACCCACACCTCCCAAACACCATCCATATCATCAATGGCTGAAATCACACAAAGCTTTCCTGCCAAAACTCTCAAAACATATACTCGAGACCATTTAGAATCCATAATAGAATTTGGAAGAGTGTTGCATAATCTTGATGTGTTATGGGTCTGATCAGCAGGTCTGTTAGTCATGGTTAAGTGGGTCACGGGTCAGTGGTGTTACCGGTTCGTGATAGAATAAAAGGTGTGGGTTTTACCTGTTGCATGGTTTGACCGAAGTTGATGAAATGGATCAGTACGTGTCAGTTACTATTACATTTATGAGTAGTTTATTAGTCATGAATTAGAAGTAACGTCTGCAATAAGTTTCCTACTTTCGGTATGTTTTAGTTGTTTAGTTTAGTATAAATAGATTAGTGTAGGATTCATTGTAGAGTGTATCACTATTCCCTTTTGGAAGTAATTTCCACAAT
Source organism: Chrysanthemum seticuspe (assembly GCA_019973895.1). NCBI lineage: Eukaryota > Viridiplantae > Streptophyta > Magnoliopsida > Asterales > Asteraceae > Chrysanthemum > Chrysanthemum seticuspe. Next base: position 143,076,417 of record BPTQ01000008.1, read on the forward strand.
ACCCAATAACTAGGGTCAACTTCAGTTTGTTGTTTTGATTGGTGTTCGTGGGTTCAGGTTCGGGGGAGGGACTGATAACCAACAAAGAGATATCTCACTGAATGTCTGCAAACCCAAATCAAACACTACTATCGTTCGTGACCGGGTTTTACTAATTTTACAAAGCCAATAGAGATAGCCATCATGTCCATCTACACACTCATGATAGTATTTGGTCATTCTAACGTGCAACGGAAACCTTTGAGTGACTATATCCCATGAACCTTTTCTCATACTATACACCTCGACTTGCAGACAATCTTTCTGTTTGAAGTTGTGTAGACGAAAATTCCACATATACAATACAACTTTGTAATCATCAGTTTTAGGATCAAACCCGAACCGAAATGAATTAAAGCGTGTTGGCTTAGTACGATATGGCGGGAGAGTAGAGAAGGGTTCCAAATGTGAACGACATGATCACAGCAAGATTTTCCATAAGCATGAAGACATATTAATCCCTTAACGAAACCAATAAAACTATATTCAGGTGGAAAATTATTGGGTAACTTAATTAAATTAGTGAGATTGATATGAGGAAGTTTAAAGGGAACAGGGTCTGCAGCAGCTAATCCAACAATTTTATAGAACGGAATTGGGATTTCAAAGTCGTTGTTACAGTTTAAATGTTGAAGATGAGATTTAATAAAGTCAGGTTGAGATAAAAGATCATTCAAGTGTCTAGAAACACACCTCAATCAAGCAAGTTGTTTTGCGGGTAATCGGATGAGTATGTCGTGTAAAACATCTGACGGGAGTAGTTCCAACAAATCAGTTCCACTTGATGACTGGTATCCTACCAATGCAAACATATATGAACTCATTCAGGCAATTCGACGAGACGAATATACACTTGGCAGGCAAAAAACTAAACCAAGAAAATAAAGATCGTTAATATAAACCAACAAAAGATAGTGCAAAAAAGAGTGGTTTCGATCCAAACTAATACAAATTTTGCAAACAGAAACTAATGAAAACATTAAACGATGAATATAACTACCGAGTACGATGTAGGGATTCCATTTTAAGCGTTCTTTTTTTCTTTCTGGAACCTATTTACGAGGCCCATTGGGCCGTTTTGCTTCTATTAAATGTAAATCTAATGACTACAAAAATACACTATTTCTCAACAATATATTTGACATTTTTTTAACAAGATACACCTTCGAACACCCCTTTTTTAATCGACCAACAAAGCTTAAAACTTGAGTCTAAGAATAATATTATGGACTAGCATCCTCTCACCTCTATTTATAGAGATGAGGGGATAATAAAGCATCTAGTAGCCGACAACCGACTTTTATACATGAAACGTTTTTCATAAGGCCCTCCTTGCCTAGCTAACATCTTACGTTTGCATTTTGATGATGTACCCTCCGAGTAGCTCGAAGGACACTCCTCCGAGACGTGTCGAAGCCCTTCCATACGAAGGCCCAAGTTAGGATTCTGAAATATCCATAGGCGTCAAACCATTCGTTGGCACGAAGGTTACCTTAGGGGAATTCGTCATTCGCAGCCCTAAGCCCTTCGGGGTACGGTTGACGAAGGAACAATGGATAAGGAACCTCCTGACTTAGTCAAACCCACGATCTCCCTCTCTCTCTTGGCTTCCCCGTCAAGTCTGAGAACGTGGGTCACTAACCCCTAGCGGTTACCCACAATCATGGGACGCCCCCATGATCTCCGACATTCATGCAAGAGTGCCTCTAACCGTATTTCTTCCACTATAAATAGGTTAGACGGACAATGGTTTATGGTATGCTCATTTCACACTCATCTCTTTACTTTCACACACTTATATAACCATAACTCATACTTACTCTCACGCCGGAGGTGGTTCGCAGGGTCCTACCCTTGCGCAATCACTTAACGTAGTGTCTTAGTATTTCTTATTCTCAGGTTACAGGCGAGTCTTGGCTGGAACACACACCCCTCATTACTTTGATCCTCATCGAAGCCTGGTAGTGCAATCTTTTGCACAATCACATTTGTACTAGCTAAGTACTAAAACTACAAACGCCGGAATGTCTTGTTTATTTTATTGTAAAGCAATATCCATTGAGATTATTATTGTCAAAGCCATGTTTGCATAACATCAAATGTCAGCTACAGCTTAACTTAAAGTTTCCACTATTTTTTTTAACTTTTATTCGTAATTTGAACAAAACTCTAAGAAAGGATAGTTAAAACACCAAACGAGACTTGTTGAAACCATTAATAATTAATAATATACAAAAAAATTAATATCTCAGTGATAGAGTAATAAGAAACAATAGTTGCCACGTACGGTTGGTTTGTGGGAGTTGAAACACGCAAAACGACTAGAATTGTGTGAGCCTATGGGGCACACACGTTAAATACGAGAGTACGTATTATACGTTTACCACTTGATATATACACGACACGTTTGTATTGTCTTGAACCGGTTTTGTTTTGACCCGATTACTTGGTAATCCAAGGCCCATATTGTTGGAAATGTATATATTTACAAACATGTGAATGTCCGGATTCGAACTCGTGACCACGGGATTGCACACATTAGCGAATGAGAATTAAAGTTAATAATTAATGTTTATGTTTACGATTAATTATTACACATTAAGTCCGGTTAACGATCGTTAAGTATTTGACGGAAAAATGACTAACGACCGTTAAATGAAAAGAGAAAGGACTAGAAATGGAAAACTTGGAAAAGTTATGGATTTCCTTTGGGCTTTGCATTGTGGCCGGCCATAGGGGCTTTCCCAAGCCCTAATTCATAACTTGTTCCCAAAGTTTCCCTACTAGTATATAAAGAGGGTTAGGTTCTAGGGTTTCATACACTTGTGCATTGAATTAATCCTAGATCTCTCCTCTCCTCTCTCTTGTCCCATTCTCGGCCGAACACCCCATTTGTAAGGGAGTTTGGTTTCGTTTTTCATAAACGAGGACTTGTGTTAGATCTAGCAATCGCTTGATTCGTTGGTTAATTCGTGTGTACAAGAACGTGGTTGTAAGACATTATTCTTACATCATTTGGTTTGAGTTGTAGAACAGTAAGGGACAACTCTCTAAACCACTTCTTTGGTTTGCTCTAGAGATCTGACATTCGCAAGAGGTACGTTACGCATACTTTCAGTTAATTAATTTATTTGTTATGATCTTTAAGTCTTCCACTGTGTACTCTTGATGTCTTTATGTTTTATTGTATTTTATATATTATAAACGCAACAGTGGCATCACGAGCCTTGTACAACAAGTAATTAATTACTGAAACACATAAATAAAATAAACATGTTGTGTTATTATTTGTATGCGTAGATCTAGGGTTTGCAAAACCTAAACCCTAATTTTTTAGGGGGGGCGTTTATTTTGGTGCCCTAATTAGGGTTTTGTAAACTAAAGTTTTAATTGGATTAGAAACCCTAAGATGCATGCAACTTTATGTGTATATGCGTAACTCTGTTTAATTGCATTAATTGTTAAGTGTAATTTTATGTCCATGATAATTATCTGCATGTTTTATCATAGATCTGCTTTTATTGTATGTTCTACTTGTTTAAGTGATATACACTAATTTATGATAGATCTAAAATTGGGGAAGACCTCAATCATTATTTATTTAATCAATTATGTGCTATGTGGTATATATTTAATTTTGACTTACGCAATCGATGAATCGATGCATGTGGCTCACCTTGTACATTGGTGAAAACGGGTGAAAGTCTTAATTAAATATATGCATATTGACAGATCTAGAATTGGTTATTAATAGGATTTATCAAAAACGTTTGCATGTGGCTATTTGATATGCATGACTTATTTTTTGTTATGCATTCATTGTTTATTTGTTTATTTTTACAAATACTTGCTTGTTTGTTATGTGTAACAAGGGTATTTTTACAAGAAAAATAAACTGACCTAAACAATGGTGAAACATGTATTTTTAAGAATAGTAATCATAATCGTTTAATTGATTGATGACTTTGGTACAAATGACTGAACGGCTCACCCATGAGAATGAACTATAAAGGGGTTATTAAAAGAAGTGCGCACAGTCACACTGAAAGGATGTCTAAGGTTGTGCTTTAGCGCGTACCCGGTCCTCTGCCCTCTGTGAGTTCGAATGGAGCTACTTAGTAAGCCATTAAATGTGCAAGCTCATCTTAAGGGCGATTTAGTGTTAATTCCATGCGCCACTTCGGTGGTAATTATCCGAAACACTAAGTGTTTACACTTATGCAAAAGTACGGTATAATAGATGATAATTAACACTAAATTCCTTGATTGGTGAAACCAATACCTCAATTAAAGTTTGATGATGAAAAACTTAAACATTAAAACAAGATATAAATGTTTTAATAAAACCTATGTTACGAAGATGAATGCATGACATCTTTGTACATATTTGATTTAACATCAAAATCATTACCCTTTAATTTAAGTTGTATGCCATCCAACGAAACGGAAACACCTGAGATTACCTTTTATTTGCGTGAGAACGTGATTTAAATCGTAATCAACGGGTAAAATATCCACGTGACGTGAGAACGGGCATGGATGATTTTGCAGTTTCTTAAGTTGGACAACTTAATTGAGCTTTGTAGTGAGAACTGACAACTCAAGGCATAAGATGGGGATAAAACATGTTTACATGGCAATTGAAATTGGCTAAATGTAAATCCCATAAATCTAGGAATTGCAATTTGAAAATTGGCAATTGAGGTTCGACTCGTACCATCTTGAATAATTTCATTACTAGCAGATCAACTGATGTGATGAAACTATGTCAATTTGGATCCTAGTTTTTCAGTGAAAATTAAATGGTTATATGATTATGAACCATGGGTATTTAATTTTCTTGAAAAGGTTAATTATCGAAAATACTAAAAATTGAATTTTGTAATTCTTTTGAATGTATAAATGCAACATTTAACCGTAAACGAGGTTTAGTCTTTGATCAGTAAATTGATCCATTCTGCTTTCAAACAAATGTTTGATCGAGAATAATTTACCGAAAAGACAAACGAAGTCTCTTTTCCATGGGAGAAGCATGAGACTCAATCCTATTCCTTTTCATGAATGAGAAAGGTATAATAGGAACGTTTGAATTGTCTAAATTCTAATGTAACTCATAGCAATGAATTGCACATCTTATTTTCCATAAAGATTTCATTACCCTCATTTGGTGAATGAATCCTTTTGTAACAAACATGAATGTTGGTTAACTGGAAAACATGTATATGAGTTACTAAATTAGAAGCTAGACTAATTACCGCGAAAATTGGTAAAAGGAAAACTAGTTTAATTTATCTAGTTGGTTTGCTTTAGCCTTTAAAGGTGCTACATACCGGTATGGGGATGGTAGACCTAGTAAGGAAGAAATTGCATACCCAATTTTTCGAGTTAATAACATTGATGGATAACCCATCATTCATAGTAGAATACACCTTTTAATACCTTAGTAATGATTACGTATGGTTCTTCAAAGGTGTAGGAAAGTAAAAAGCAAGCAAGTTGTTTTCACTGGTTATGAAACACTTACAATGTTGTCAAATTCAGTGGGAGCATTTGTGTTGCATTACTGAATAAGAAGTTGTTTTAATGATTTCTAATTCAGTGGGAGCTACAAGCCTTATTTGCTGTGTAATAATTCAAATTATCTCTTGAAAATCATATAGATAATTACTTTCCAATTGTAGGCACTTATGTTTTTTAAGGATTGTCATGTGCGTTTCCTTACAAATATATATAGTCCTATATCTACTAGTTATATCTATGACACAAATCATATTAATCAAATAAATGAACGTGTATCGTGTTGTTTATATGATACATGATCTTGTTCCGTGCACAAGTGGGAGAAATCTTTATTGTGTGCAAGGTACAACACATATAAATATGATTTAAATAGATTCTCTTGACCGCAAGGTAAGAGAGTAACGTTCCAATAGGAATTATACATTTTTATGTGTGTGATTGCCACATTAGGAACATGTGTCAAGATGATAACAAATACTACTTTAAATATTTATGTCTAAGAAACACTTGTAGTTATAATTTATGTTACGTGAAAACGTGAACTAGATTATAGCCCAACGTAAAAATATCCACGTGTCGTGAGAACGAGCATGGATGATTTTGTAGTTTCTTACGTTGAACTTTTCATGGGATGACATAATTAAATGAAGTAATCTAATACTACTTTGAATTTAAGTATTCGTTGAATGACTTAAATATATGTAGTAAATATTAACTTGAATTATTAATTGAAACCTGAGGTGGTGTTCATAATTACTTTAATTATAAATGTTTATGATTTTGTAAAGTCACAAACATGAAGTCTTTTAATACAAGACTTACAATATAAAGTAAGACGTTAACTTGCTATGTTTTAAGACAATGCATGAAGTCAATGAGTTGATCAATGACTTATAACGTATAGTGGGATTATAACTGTTATGTCTTTTGACTTGGTCAAAAATACTTGTGTTATAATACATGCAATTGACTTGGTAATTCTATTGTACCATTAAGTTTTACTTTGTTGGTAAATATGATAAATGTCACAATTCTCAAATTCCGGTCATTTCTTAAATTAAATATGCATCATATTAATTCATTCATGGCATTTCATTTCACATTTAACGCGTAATTTTTATATTTAATAAACGTTATCGCTTGAGTTTTTATTTTAAATATTTAATCCGTTACTTTCAAAAATGATCCCGATATATTTTTATACTTACATTTAGTTGTAAAAACTATATTTTGAGTTTAACTAGTGTTTTGAATTTATTTGGTATATAATTCGTTAAATTTATATTATTACGACGTGTTTCTTAAAAACTATACGATAATTTTTATATCACTCAAATTTCACAAGGAATGTGTTTTTACAATTTTTATTATCTCATTACATTCTACTTTGGTCTATTAAAAATTCCTTTTACCTAAAAGCTACCAAAACCTTACAAGTTATTATTATTATTTACTTACACTTTAATATATACACATTTATACTTGCAAGAAAAAAATAATAATTGGTGAGGTACATCCCCCCCCCCCCCTCCCCATAACCGGTTCTAGGGGGGGAGGGTATGCAATAAATGTTGGCAAAATTTTCTTCTAACATTGATTATATATATACTTGTACTCCAACTTCATTTCATTTTTTTCATCCAACACAATAATTCAAGACTAGTAAAAATTTTGCTTCTCTCTTCTTTTCATCCTTCAAGAACCGGTCCATCATCAAGTGTTCAAGGGATCAAGAATTTTTCTTAAGCAAGTTATAAACAACCTAGTATATACTCTTTATTTGGTTTTGAAATAAAAACCAAGGGTATTTAAGTTAATCCTTGTTACTTTCACCTCATCACTATCACTTGTAAGCATGTTTTTATCATTTTCATGTTTCCTTGTCATTTTCATATGTTTCTTTTCATTTTTGGAGCTTATATGCATGATATGTGATTTATACCATTTTTCATGATTTATTGAGTTATATATATACATATTGGTCATCCTATAAATATTCCCATGGTATTCTTTGGTCTTGATGGTGATTAGGAACCCATGACACCCTAAGAAGGTGTATGGTAGGATTAGATTAGTTTTGGAGTTGATTTGAAGGGATTAGAATAGGTTTTGTCCGAGAAAAACTATTTTCGATAACTATATAAATAGGTTCTGTCCTTGTTTCGAATTTCTGGAAAAACCTACTGTTGGTACGAAACTTTGGCCTTGATATTTAGAAAATATACTTTAAAACGAATCCGTGGCCGCTTGAACGGATTAAAACGGACTTATAACGAAGCCGTGGTGAATTTTTAAAGTTTGACGACGAAATGTTTATTTTTCTGAAAATTCAGCATGCAGTTTTTACATTGTTTGGGTCAAAAACGAGCCTTAAGCTTCACAAATTATTTCGACTTATCAAAAATATATTAGTTTACTTCGATACGAAGCTAAGGACATATTATACGTAGAAAACGGATTTGAAACGACAAATATATGCACGTTTTTATAAACTTGCCGTAACTATTATTTTCTGAAAAACTATATTATTTTTACGATACAAGTATTTTAGTAGCTGTAACGTCCATGTTTGCGGCTGTTTTTAACCATGATGTGAAACTTTTTGGAACAAAATGTCTTCTAGTAAAATCAAGTTCACCGACCATATTTTTCAAAACAAAAAGCTGTTTGTCAAGCGGAGTTATGGTAAATTATTTACGGATGTTCAAACTTGGCCGAAACTTATTTTCTGCACACAATTAGCCAAAATCACTATCTTTAACCCTTGATATCTTTATGATCGAGACCTTTTGGACGAAAACTCCTGAACTGAAACTTCTAGATATCGATACAAACTTTCCAAAACCGTCGAGTTCGTTCTCTAACGATCGACGTACACCATTTTACGACTACTTTTCCGAAGCCATTTTTGTTACTTTTATAAAAATTCCGACGACATTGTTTTGCGACGAAAAGTGGTAATTTCACCAAAAATCATTATAAAACCATTGTAGGATGACATTTTGACGTAAAAACTGGTAAAGTCATTTTTGAAGGGTCTAGACGTCAAAAGAGTATTTTTCGACGATTAGTAATATTTTCAAAACTCGCTAATGGTATAAATAACATACGAAGTGCATGCATAACATTACATTGCAACTCATTGCATATCATATCATTCGTGATAGGTCCCGGTTAACACATCACATTATACCTCGGTGTACTCACTTTTGTCATCGCCTCAGTTTATCAAGTGAGTAATCACATCCCCTTTTTACCGTTTTACTATATTTTGGGGCTGAATGCATGAACCATACTTGAATTAAATTGATCCTTACAATTGTGAACTCTTTTGACTTGAATATTTGAACTCGAATCAATCCTTGAACTTAATTACGAAATTATGACTTATTTGAACTTATTGAACCGTACGTGTTATGACCTTGTCCTAAAGTCTCCAATGTTCGGAGCATCACTATAAAGTCTCCCATGTTCGGAGCATCACTATATAGACACCTTTGTTCGTAGTGTATCTTTGGGAAGAGGCACCCAGTGTATCTTTGGGAAGAGGCACCCAGTGTATCTTTGGGAAGAGGCACCCAGTAGGTCTTTGGGAAGAGGCACCCAGTATAACTTTGGGTAGTGGCACCCAGCTTAATTTGGTTTCATCGGTAGCATTCCTGAATTATTATATTCGTGGTACTATATTGGGAACTATTATGACCACTTACACTTGATTACTTGACGCGCTATAATTTTTGTGCAATGGGTTGTGTACACACAGGTTGCAAGTTTTGTATGGGCGGAATTTGGAACTGAGTGGATACACAATGCCTTTGCTTTGAGAACTATTTTTCGTTGACCGAAAGCTTTGTATATTTTTCTTACGAGTTTTCTTATTTCACTAAACGTGTTTACTCACCAACTATTTTCATAGTTGACCCGTTTTTCTCTCATGCATTTCAGGTGATCGTTAGTAAGTTTTTCTATCAAGTCTTGCATAAAGAAGTTTTCACTGGTCGCTACAAGTCGTATGTAATAAAACTCAATATTTTGGAATCTAAACTTTGTAATATATTTGCCGATGACGGCTAAACTAGTATTGTAATGGAGTATTATTTCTTTTTAATCTTAATGTTGGTATGTTCTATTATCTTGTGCTTATGTTCCCTTCCGTTACACCTCGTGTTTCCGCCTCCGGCGAGGGTGTGACAATAAACCAAAGAGTAGATGGTTATCTTAAATATTGTTAGATTAATCTTACAATATTAATTCTAATGAAATACCATAGTCTTATGGTATGTTCAGTTAGAAGAATCAAAATTTATTGGCATTGTTTGATTCAAGATAACTATAGTTTCTTCCAAAAGTTATCAAGGTTAGTAGATTGAGTATAGATTGAATATACTCAATAAGACTCCAACCTAGAAGATTGATAAGACACCATTTGTTTATGGAATGTGATGAATCACATTAAGTCTTATAAATGAATTTCTGAATTTGTTAAACTACTTGTAGAGTGAGTTGTAACAAACTAATGTCAGAAACTGTCAATGTGTTCTGTAATGTCCCAAAAGAGAACAATGTATTGTTGCTCTACTTGCTAAACTATTTAAAGGTAATCTTTAAATTGTTAAAGGCAAGTGGGAGTTTTGTTTAGATCTTGAAAGATTAAATTACAAAATACATAATCTTCTAAAATACACTAGCAAATATCATGATGAGGTTAAACATGTAAATGATAGACCTCAATATTATGGAATTTTCATTCATATATCCGTAAGGATATCTCAGATATTTAATATGCTGAGGATTATGAGTTACAGGATCATGGAAAGCCTGTTAATCATGATGATGAATTTACCAAAATGTTGAATTGTGGTAAATCAATCATACTATGAATGTTGAGATGATGTCCATAAAGATAATCAACTTTAGATACTTGGTTTATCTTAATAGTTATTATGAGTTTCTTCAAAGGATGGAAACCCTAGTGGTTTAAATCTTTGTGTAGAAATCATATGGACAATATTGTACACATATTTAATGCATGTCTAGTGATAATAATATTAATCATAATTAAGCAATTAACTATGACTAAATATTCTTTTCTAGATACATTAAATAGAATTATAAAGATTATAATTGTCAAATTTTGACAATGAATATCAAAACTCTTTGTTGTGGAATTACTTTTGCGAGGACGATAAGTAATACAAAGTAGTTTTATGAATTCAAATAATCTTTAAATATGTACAAACTGCAAGAATCCATGAATGGATATATGCATGCATCTATGAGATGATTCTTATGTTTAATATTAAATCCATGTTTGATTTAATAATTAAAATAAGATAGCTCATAAGTATTCCTGAAAGCTAGTGGGAGTATTATTTTTATTTTCTTAAATCTTATATGTTGTATGGGCAACTACATTCCACTTAAATTAAGTTTTAGTTGGGAATGAAACTTCGTTTGTAAGATTTGGAAATAATATATACAACCTTGGAATATATGTTTATTATTATAAACATATGCGGTAAATAAATGAGTCTAATAGAACATGATGAGTACATATCTTTGACAAGATAGTATATGAATGAGATCTTAAAGTCTAACTTGAAGATTCATCATGAACATCATGTTGTGTATAAGGTTGTTGTATCATGCTTGATTACAAGATGATTTAACAATATTGTAATATTTATATTTGGATTTAGAATTGCATTTCTCAGCCTGGAGTTGCTCCCAGATTCTATACGACAATTGTTATGTAATTGTCATAGTCAACAAACTTGAGGTTTGGATGACACCAAACAAATAAATATTCAAAGTTTACAAATGTTTAAAGAGCATATTGTTGTACACAATGATGCTGGTATAATTGAGATGACACTCAATTCTAGTCATGGTATCCTTGATGATGACCATGTTGACTAGTTATGCTCATCTAAGAGCATAGTTGCATTATACATTAAAGAATAAAGAATACTTTAAAATTTTAAAGTTTTGAAAGATAATTGTCATAAAAGGGTGGTTCAGGTTATCACGCACCTTATGGAATGATATGACAATATCAAGATATGTGTAAACATATACAAGAAAGTCACTTATTGAATTCTTGAAATAAGTATTCTCAAAATTCCTATAGATCAAAGTTAATTGAAATTATGCCTTGTCAACAAATATGATTTTCATGACTTGTGGCAAAATTCATTAACTAGTATTATCATGCATTGATCTATTTAGTATTTGGATAAAGGATGTTGAACAATTATTATTAATGAATTAAAGTACGGTATAAGTTTAATTTCATTTATAATATTGTGTCCTGTATTTGCATGTTTAAATCCTTGAATAACTTAAGTTATTCTAAATAGTCCGTTGTCAATCAATAACATGGGAATGATATTGAATTAAGACAAATCTGAGTATTAGTTAGAATATACTTGAAAGTATATTGATGCGTAGCATGACTAATTTCAGATGATATTCAATGAATTGAATATAGGACTTATCCCACCCGCATGATAATACTTTATGGATCTTTGTCATTAAGTATATCATGAATATTTATCCTCTGACTTGAGATACCAGAGATAGGTCATGGATGTAGTGCATTTTTGTGAAGCAATCTAACGCTATACGTAACTGGTAGTTATAAGGGTTGTTTTCAGAAGTGTTGCGAAATTTATGAATCCTGCTTGTAGTCAAAATGGGATTTATTTCCTTCAAATTTATTTTGAAGTATAATACTACTTGGCCCCTCGTAGGATTGTTAAGATGTTTTTATGGCCATACCCAAGGTCTTCTGGAATATGTTCAGAATAATTGGTAATCTTAATCAATCACATAAAGCGAGAAACAGAATAGTTAATTAAGAAATGAGTGAGATCCATATTCTTATTAACATGGTATTAGAAACAAAATGATGAATATGATGATGAATCATCAAACTTGGTTTTTCTCCAGAAAACCATACACGAGTTGTACCGGGGGCATTGGCGTGTTGCTAGACGCTAACCAATGTCATTTCACGTTTTGTAAACATATCCAAGTGGGAGCTGTTGGAAATGTATATATTTACAAACATGTGAATGTCCGGATTCGAACTCGTGACCACGGGATTGCACACATTAGCGAATGAGAATTAAAGTTAATAATTAATGTTTATGTTTACGATTAATTATTACACATTAAGTCCGGTTAACGATCGTTAAGTATTTGACGGAAAAATGACTAACGACCGTTAAATGAAAAGAGAAAGGACTAGAAATGGAAAACTTGGAAAAGTTATGGATTTCCTTTGGGCTTTGCATTGTGGCCGGCCATAGGGGCTTTCCCAAGCCCTAATTCATAACTTGTTCCCAAAGTTTCCCTACTAGTATATAAAGAGGGTTAGGTTCTAGGGTTTCATACACTTGTGCATTGAATTAACCCTAGATCTCTCCTCTCCTCTCTCTTGTCCCATTCTCGGCCGAACACCCCATTTGTAAGGGAGTTTGGTTTCGTTTTTCATAAATGAGGACTTGTGTTAGATCTAGCAATCGCTTGATTCGTTGGTTAATTCGTGTGTACAAGAACGTGGTTGTAAGACATTATTCTTACATCATTTTGTTTGAGTTGTAGAACGGTAAGGGACAACTCTCTAAACCACTTCTTTGGTTTGCTCTAGAGATCTGACATTCGCAAGAGGTACGTTACGCATACTTTCAGTTAATTAATTTATTTGTTATGATCTTTAAGTCTTCCGCTGTGTACTCTTGATGTCTTTATGTTTTATTGTATTTTATATATTATAAACTCAACACATATTACCAGGCAATATAGAATGGGTTTGGATCATGTTAGAGTCGGTTTAGGATTAGGAAGTTGGATAACTTGGAGCTCAAGTTTTGAGCCCAAGAGAGGCTTGGCGTTTTGAGCTATATATACCGATGTATAGATCATAAGCTCCCTAACACTTTTCTATCCCTAACAATCGATTCATAGTATCCCTAAACTAGTTAAAGTAATCGGTTAACATCACTAATATTCAAGATCAATCGGATTCTTGTTCATCCGATTAGGGTTCTTGGACATTCATTCGAAACCCTAACTTGATTCGTTATTATCAAGGTTTTTGTAAGGTTTCTAAGTTCTTGTTCAAAGCTACTCCTAGTTGATTTGTTGCTGCCAAAGATCAGGTTTGATTCTGTGTTTTCTCAGGCAGAACTATTCACAGAAGATATTTGACAAGTGATGTTATATCGGGTATTAAAGACAGTTTGTTTCTCGGACAAACTGTGGTTCTCCGACAGAAGTAATTAAAGAAGGTGTTCTTTGGTTTTCTTTGTTCGTGGTATTCAAGTATTCAAGTGTTGATTTGGGTAAACGTTCTCGACTAGCTTAAATGAACGTATTTGTGTTAAAGTGTTTGTGTGTGGACTCGTAGAGGTGTTTATTTTAGACACTTAGTTTCTTGTTCGTTTGTAACTTGCAGTTGACTACGAGGGTTGGTTTTTTATATTCCTTTTATTTATTATTGTTTATTATTTACGTGTTAACCTAATTGCATTAACTAGATCCAATTCTGTTACATACTCGTTTGCGTTAATTGGTTAACTAGATTATAAAATCCCAACAGCCACAAAGTTAATCCAGAAATTATCTTAAAAAAATACGTAACAAGAGAGTACTACATAGACAGTGATCTTGTAGCTCTATATTAATCCTCACTCCTTTATGGGTGGTATCCAAATCAGACTTTCAACATACGTAACAAATTCGACTCTGTGGCAATATTGTCTAGGCAAAATATCTTCAAATGGTTTAAGCTTGTTTGCTACTGGATCGTACAAAACGATATGATTATTACGAGCAACTTGAAAAAGAAAGTTGTTACTCGAGGTGAAGCCATATGGATGGAAGCAACCACTAATGTGTGAAAAACATTTTTTCACCCAAGAATCAGCTACGCCATACTCATCCATCACTCACACCTCCCAGTCACCATCTTTAATGGATGATATATATCACGCAAAGCTTACCCGCCAAAACTCCCAAGACATGCCAGCGAGCAAAATTGAAATCAATAATAGCATCAGGACGAGAGATTTAAATAGTTTTAAATGAAGTTAAGAAACACTTACAAGATAACTAGCAGGGTACCCGCGCGTTGCGACGGCGGATATCCTGAAACTAAATTTTTTGGCGTGCATTGTTTTTCAATTATACTAAAAGTTTTGGTGAGCGAAGGCCACCTAGACCATGTCAAGGGGTGGTGATGCCGACACATGTCGTTAGCGGTGGTGGCAGATTTAGTTGGTAGCGCCGGTTGCTATTTAGCACAAGAGCGGCAATTTATGTTTTTGAGAGAGAGTGTGAGATATATTGGTCTTTTTGTGTGTGTTTATTTGTGGGTTTTTATACCCATTTTGTACTAATCAATATATTTAATGGGATGTTAAAGTGAGCTGCAAGAATGAGGCTGTTACAATGTATGGCTTTTAAAGTAATAAAAGTGGGCTTTAAAAATATTGGAGGGACTTTAAATTTTGTATTCAATGACTACTAATGTTACAATTATTGGCTTAACTTTTAAGTTAGCATGTGTATATATTAATTTAGCAAAAGACAATATATTTCCATAATAAGTAAGTTACAAAGTCTGAATTTTAAGCCTTGCTATTTAGGGAATGTCCTAAATGCATTATAAGTTAGTAAAGATTAGACGGAGTAGACTCTGGAACCTAGGCGAATATTGTCTATGAGGCTGAACACAACGGCGACCCGAGACCTGGGTTTTGCCTGCCACATCAGCTTTTCTTTTCCGACAACCTGACGACGATCAAGTTGTCACAGTGGTAACCTTCTTTTTTTTTTATTTATTTTTTTTAACTAAAGTTTATCTGTTACCTTTTTTAATGCCAAATTTAATTATGTTTTGATGAAAAACTTTTGGTTACTGTTATGCATGTATGGGCCTTAAAAAATAGAATAGCAAGACCACAAAACTAAATATTTGCCATTGGGATTAAGTGCTTAACTTATGTGAAATGCAAGGTTTTACACTGGCCGCTTTTTATCTTCATCTCCCATCTGCATATTTCATCTTCTATCTCTACGACACTTTTTCTATCTCGCTAACACATAAAATATTTTCATGTATGAAACTGTTATGTACCAATAGGGATCAATTAAGATCCGTTAGAGGATTACAAAGAGTTGAGCAATCAAGAAGTAGGAATAGGTTGCCAAAACTAATTTGTATAAACAAAGTGTAATTGGTTACAAGAATAAACTGGAATGATTACAAAGAAGAAGGATTACAAGTTCTAGTCTAACTGCTAATGAAAATTGTAACAACTATTTAAAAATTAGTTTTGACGGGAACTGCTGTTAGGTTCACTTGAGGAGAGTGTCATGTGCACCTCAAGTGCCTAGTCTAGTACTATACACGCGTCTTTCACATGCCATCAACTTATCTAACAGCTGATTCTTATTAGCACTTATCAATCCATCTCTCTCAAATTGATCTTGTCCTCAAGATCAAATTCTGAAAGAGGGAAATTTATTTTGAATTTGTTCAATGGGTTCTCAAGTTGCATCCTCTTTGGACCCATTTAACCATTGCACTAGTACAAACACAGCTGCAATATTGCCCTTTTTAGCCTACCTTCTATCCAATATAGCCACAGGCTCCACCAACATAACTCCATTATCATCACAGGCTGGCAAATCTCCTCCTTGAGCCACTGTACCTCTGCACTTCTTTAGCTGTGAAATGTGGAAAACATTATGAATTTGAGCTGAATCAGGTAATCTTAGCCTTTAAGCTACTTGTCCAACTTTGTTCATCACTTGAAAAGGGTAAAAATACTTTGGAGAGAGCTTGTTCTGGTTTCCCTTCCTGATGGTGACATGCATATGTTGCTGCAGTTTCAAATACACCCAATCATCAACCATGAATTCTCTATCAGTTATGTGCTTATCATCTTGGGACTTCATCCTGTCCTGAGCTCTTTCTAAATGAAATTTGCAGGCCTCAATAGCTTCTTCTCTAGCTGTCAAAGTCCTATCCACTAATTCCACCCTACTTTCTCCCCCTACATAACGAATATGGACATGTGGGGCTTGGCCATAGACTACTTCATATGGAGTAGTGTTGATAGCAGAGTGATGGTTGGTGTTGTACCACCATTCAGATAAGGATAACCATCTCATTTAGTGTTTTGGTTGCTCTTGACATGCATCTTAAGTAACACTTAAGGGATCTATTCACTACTTCAGATTGGCCATCTGTTTGTGGGTGGTATGAAGTAGACATATGGAGCTTAACTTGCAGCGACTTGAACAGTTCTTTCCAAAAATTACTCAAAAACAATTTATCCCTATCTGAAGTAATGGTGTTTGGCAGACCAGGTAGTTTATAGATGTTGTCTAGAAACAGTTGAGCAACATCCGTAGCGGTAAAAGGTGGGATAAAAGGATGAAATGAGCATATTTGCTCAATCTATCCACCACTACCAGGATAATTGTCTTACCTTGTGATTTAGGTAGACTCTCGATAAAATCCATAGAAATATTTGACCAAATAGTAGTAGGTAAGGGTAGTGGTTGTAGCAAACCTAGATAAGCAGCCAAACCAGGTTTATTTCTTTGACAAACATCACACTCCCTTACTAACTGTTTCACATGTTTTCTCATTTTCCTCCAATAAAACACAATACAAAGTTTTGTGGTTGTTGTTCTAACCCCTGAATGTCCTACAACTGCACTTTCATGAAATTGTTTAAGCAAATATGTCCTCAAGAGTTGATCACTACCACCACTAGTTTGCCTTTCCTCTTGAGTTCATTATTAGCCCATGTATGAGATCCTTTCACAGTTTGACCTTGTTGCAGTTTCTCAATGACTTGCTTAACTTTAACATCTGTTTGTGTAACACCCCCAAAATTTGTACAACAGAAGCACATGGGGTGCTACTGAATTGGTATACACAACACAAGATAATAAAGAACGGAATACATACACCGTTTAAATTTTATCAATTAATAAAGAGATTTACATTTAATGTCAAGTGCGGAAAATAAGGCTCATATGTTTTAGTTGTTTCATAAAATAAGTTATAGTCTGTATAAAAACACTTCAGCGGATAGTCTATGACCCTTGCCTTGCCTTGCCATTACCTTGCCTGCAGATTAAACACCTGAGAAAAACATGCTAAAAGTCAGCAAAACGCTGGTAAGTTCATACGTTTAAATATTCACACAGAGATGGACCAATATCATAATCATTTCAAAACAGTTGTGAAACATGTTACGCTAGCACTAAGTCCATGCAATCGAAGCTTAACCATAGTGTGCATGCTCTAGAAGCATGTTGAATAAAGGCCTTGCAAGTGTTGAAATCCCAAAACACTTGAATCTCGACATGATATGCGTCAGGTTGCCTATCCGGTTAACCCGAACGAGGGAGTCACCCCAAATAGATCTATTTATAGCATTCGCGCTTCTTAGCAGGGATTAACGGTTCACGAGTTCGGCCAAAAAGGGAATTTAATTGCTTAGGCTACTCTACGTAACAGTTTTAAATAAACATATGTTTTCAGTTGGTCCATAAAAGTGTTTTGCATGTTTCTCACCCCAAAGTTTATAAAACAGTTTAACAGATAAAATAGGGCTATAAACTTACCTCAGCAAACAACAGTCTAAAGTGAACAAATCAATTAGTGGTAGTGCACGGCTCCGACACGCAACCTAAATTAGTACGACAAGTTTCAGTCTTTATTCCATGTCTAAGATTTGATAAAGTTTAACTAAACTTTACAGGTTTTTACAATGTTTGTGTTGTTGTTGCTTGTGTGGCATCGTTTAAGTTTGAAAATAGTTTTTCAAAAGTTCATGTGTATATCGGCTTATGGAAGTGTAGAAATATATATAACGAGGTTTTGATTTAATGACGACCCAATGATAATGTACGGAAATTAGTACATATAATATAAGACGTGTACGGTTTGAAAGTGGTATGTATATATAAATATGTATTCATTACGCTTATTTTGTTAAAGTAAACGTGTTTTGAGAAGTTTAAATTTAACTTATCTTATATACATTTGAAATTAGAAAAATACAATATTAGTTTTAATGTGTACACTTCATTTGTACAGTGCAAAATAACAAATATGTTTATAAGCAATTTTGGCATGACACGTACATAACTTTAGTTGTTTGTGGTTACAAATGCCAAAAGTTTATAATAAGTTTCGTCAGGCTACTCCCAATAACAACCTTCAACAACCCTTATTTTTCTTGACACATCATATTTCTTTCTCCTGCAACCTACAGACGACCTTTTAGCCACAGTAAGACAACCGGCATCTATTTTTTATTATTATTTTTTTTACAACTTTTTTAACAAACAAAATTAAAATTCATTAATGATAAAACACATTACATAATGATTCAAATAAAATTAAAACATTACAAATAAATTTTCATTTAACGCTACCAATTTTCATGATGACAAAGATATTTGTTTACATAATGATTCAAATAACGCTACCAATTTTCATTTAAATTTTATTACAAATGAACAACAATTTTTAGTCTAACAACTTGCACACCATGACACCAATCCCCACACGCCTGAATATATAAACAAATATCAGATCTCAAACAACAATCATCAACTTCACATTCATATTCACATCCTCTGTTCTTCATTAACCGAAAACAACTCAAGAAAATCTTTGGAGTGAGTACGAGGTAAAAAAAAATTGGTCATATTTAAGTTTTTTCACATGTGACCGAGTGTGTGTTTCGGTCGAGTACTTGACCCTCATCTCCTCTGACCGACATCAACCCACAAGACTACAACAAGGACGACCGACTGCGACCTCCTCGACCCAATCGGTCGGTACCCTTATTGTGGGTAGCCTCAAGTTATGTTATCCGGTTTAATAACTGAAAATATGCACATACAAGTTTATGTTTCACGGAGTTAGAAGTATGGAACTTTTTAATTAAATTGTGGTTAGTAAAAGTAAACTCGTTTTAATTATTTTGTTTTCAAAGCTTGGTTGGTATTTGATGTTTGTTTCGTGTCTCATTTTAATGTTAAAGCTATCAACACATTGTATGTCACGATGGAAATCGGATAAGTCAGAGTGAAATGAACATGTGTGCAATGGTGCGCCATGGGTGGCGAGTTGAGACGAGATGAAAAACAAGTTGAATGAGACGGAATTAAGTCGGGGGAAACTCGAGACTACGTACGGTTACACGCGCCCTGGTGGCTGTTTACACCAATCAGACCCTCACAGAACTGGGCTTCGGCCCAGTATACACACTCACACTTTTACGCCCAACGTGGGCCGGGTCTGGTAACTAAACAAAACCCACGCACCCCTTTGAGAGGGAATGGGATTCGCAGCCCAATCTAACAATAAACAAGCACAATCTTAGTCTAGATCTGAGCCCAAAACAAACTAACACAATAATAGTTTAGAAAATCTTGGTGTTGGGTGTAGTTTTTGACGCAAGTGAGATAACCAACGAAAAACGCAAGTACAAAACAAAAACCGAACACTCACATAAAGACTCTTACAAGTCCTCTTCGAGGTTTAGTGTTAAACAATGTAACAAACATGCCTCGTTGTGACCTGAAGCAAAATCAAACACAAGCACTCTTGATGACTCAAATCAACCACAAACTACTACTCTCTTGGGGTTTTTCTTGTACCCCGAAACACAAAACAACAAGAGCACCATTGACATCAAGGATTTACTCGACTTGTGATTATAACAGTTGAGTACAAACCGGCTTGATTTCTCGATTCAGCACCCTCATGGGTACGGGTTGTACAAGTCGAACAACAAGCAAGACTAGCACTTCTCAAGTGTGGTTTCCACAACAGTCGAGGCAAAAACTATTTCGCTCAACTCACGCCCTCGAGTGGGGTTTTTATTCTCACTCAACACGAAACATAAGTAAGCCAAGAAATAAGCAGGGAAAAACAAGTCGACTAGAACATCGAATAAGCAAGGATAATAAGCTTAAAAGAATTTAGCAAGGAGTAAGCCGAACAATAATTTTGCCATAACAAGGTTTTTCTTATCGTTATTTTCAGGTTTTTACCACTATTAAGCAATAACAATAATTTACAAATTTTATGTTTCCTTTTTCCTTAGTCTTATTACTTATTAGTAGCCACAACAACAACAACATTGGACATAACAATTTAACCCCATACGCATATCATTCGAATCAACACAACATAAAACAAATAAATTAAACTTCAAGACGTTGAATTGAGAAGATAGTAATGGTTCTTACAAGGTGGTGATGATGATGTCGTGTGAGACAAAGAACTACAACGAAATTACCAAGCGCTCACGAGCTTTCTTGGACAGTTTTACCTCTCAGTAGACTAATCACAACATGAAGTTACAAAACCCCAACTCAATTTGAAAAACCCCTAAATTACAATGAACCCTAATTTTGTAAAATTGTGTGTGATAGTGAGAAAAACTGTGAAGATTCGATGCTATTTATAGATGGATGTCAAGGAAGTCTTGTTTATCATTTTCTTGTCTCGATTGGAGGGTGATACCCCTTCTTAGCAATCTTCGCTATCCATAACCACACCTAAGGAAGTCTTGTGATAGTCTATGGAGATAGATAGCCGTTTGTGGCATGGTGAGGGTGATAGTTTTGGTTGACCTAGAAAAAGAGGGAGGAAATACCCTTTCTTATGTCTTTGTGGGAGAAAGCGTGGAAGAAGAAAAAAGGAAAAGCAGGAGAAGAAAGGGATGGGTCGTGGACTCGTGGGTGAGGATAGGAGTATGGTTAATTATTTTAATTTTTATTATTAATAGTGGGGACGAGCATTTCGAACCGAACCGGAACCGTACCGGTACCGTACTGAAACGGTACCGATTCTTGAAATACGGTACGGTACCGGGACTACGAAATAAGGTGAAAAAAATCGGGACCATTAATTCGGTACGGGACCGGTACCAAATCGGGAAATTCCCCAAAAAAAGCGGGGAAAACTCGATTTCCCGGTACCGGTACCGGTATCCGAATCTCGTTCGGTACGGTATCGGTATCACTAATTTATGCTCGGGAAAAAATCGGTACCACTAATTCGGTACGGGATCGGTACAGGATCGGTACGGGATTGGTACGGGACCGTTACCGTGCTCATCCCTAATTAATAGTGTATTAAATGTACCTTGTGTTTTGTCGTGTCCCAGTGCAATCGTAATTTCCCGATATTCGTAAATTACGAAAGATATATTTTCGGAAACTTTTTCGTAAGCGTACTAATATGGTATCGTTATTACGTAGAAGTTTGATTATATCTGTTTTATGTTACTAAGTCGGTGTCGGTATGCATGTGGTGTCATGTTTTTTTTCCGAAATTTCCGAGATAACCTCTCGTTTTTGTTTGTAAATCATCAGTGAGTGTTAAAAAAAAGTGATAATTTCACTTATTTCAATATCAGTTATCAGTCATGTGAGTCGGTGCGTTCTGCATTGTGCGAGATAACTTCCAAAATAACTGTTTAAACTCATGTATGTTTAAAATAAAAAATCAGGAAATAATAAACTCATATTTATTATTAAAATAATCAGTGGAAAATTCTCATGTGTCACAGTTTGCCAGCTAACCACAATCTTTTGATAGACTTCAGTAGTAAGAGAGGAAGAAATCAATCTGTATAACTCACTAGAAGACTGCAACCTTGATAAAGCATCAGTTGTAACATTTTCCACCCCCTTTCTGTATTGGATCTCATAGTCAAACCCCATTAGTTTTTGAATCCATTTCAACTGAGTAGAAGTAGACATCCTTTGATCCAACAGATACTTAAGGGTAAAATGGTCTGTTTTGATTTTAAAATGTATGTCCAATAGATAACCTCTCCATTTCTCCAAAGCATAGACAATAGCCAAAAATTCCTTCTCATATGTGGACATAAGCTTGTGTTTGGTAGAAAGTGTTTTGCTAAGGAAGGCTAATGGATGACCTTCTTGTAGCAATATCGCACCCAATCCAACACCACTAGCATCTGTTTCCAGGGTGAGTTCTTTAGTAAAATTTGGTAACCTTAGAACTGGAGCACTTACCATAGCATGTTTAAGCCTTTCAAAAGCCAAATGTGCCTCTGCAGACCATTCAAAACTATTCTTCTTAAGTAGTTGAGTCAGTGGTCTGCTAATGTAACACCCCCAAAAATATCGCAGCGGAAGATTGTGTCATTGGGGTGCTACTTCATAATACACAGTACAAGTTATAGAAAACGACCTCTAAATGAGACGTTTTGAAAAGTTACCATTCGATTAATGAAATCAGAGTTACAAACAATGCGGTCCCAAAGTATAATATATAAATGTTTCGAATGGTAAATACGAATGTATAAAGTCTTCAAAACATGTCGTGCGACTCTATGCTTCAAACTCTAGCTATCGCCTTAAGACCTGAGATAAACATGCTAAAAAGTGTCAACACAAAGGTTGGTGAGTTCATAGAGTTTGTTTAACATGTAAAGCCTTTAAAGAATGTTCACACAGCAAAGGCATTGTAAATCCACTCAGTTCCAAGTTCCGCCCATACAAAACTTGCAACCTGTGTGTTTACAACCCACTGCTAAAATATAATACATTTTATAGTCAAGCACACATACAGTCATAATAGTTCTCATTATTGCACTTAGGGGACTGCTCCGTGTATATTGGGAGACTTATCATCGACTTATCAAGTTTACTAGTGGACTGCTCCGTACAAAGGAGACTTACCATCGACTTATCATGCTAACGAGGGGACTGCTCCGTGTATGTTGGGAGACTTACCATCGACTTATCAAGTTTACTATTGGACTGCTCCGAACAAGGGAGACTTACCATCGTCTTAAGTATAACACAATCAAGTATAACGCAATCAAGTATAACGCAATCAAGTATAATGCAATCCAGTATAACATAATCAAGTATAAGGCAATCAAGTATAATGCTTTGAGTATTTGTAAAAAGTATAAAACAAATGTTTGAGCATGTATCTCCCCCAAAAGTAATTCAAACGAGTATAAAAACGGGGCTAAGAACTCACCTTAAAAATGATATCACAACGTATAACGGAGTCGATGGATAAGCCTGAAAGTCTCTACATATAACCTAGAATATGATGTCAACTCTTAGGTTCGGAATAATGCCTAAGAAAACATGAACGAGCCTATATATGCCATTATATTGATCATGACGTAGTATTTGTATGTTTGTTTATAGAAATGGTTTTAGTTTGCATATCTCGTACTACCGTTCGGGCCATCACAATTCAGAGGTCATGCAGTAAACGTTCGAGGAGCTAGGACACTTTAATTCGTAAATCCAGCAACTCGTCGATCCGTTTACCCAAATGAACCCCTCACATGAAGTTCCCTAGTGTTGTAGTGCTCAATACGTAAAACATGTATTTTGATTATTTGATTATATGCTAAATTAAGAGTTTATAAATACAATAAATAAACTAACAAAGTTTATAAGTATAAGTTTGAGTTTTATAAATACTTACCTTAAAATAGAATGCATGAGTATTATGGAAAAATAAAATATTAACGGAACTTCGACGTAGAATTTGCAGCCTTCGAAAACCCACGACTATTAGAAGATTATAACAACGCCTTCTTGAGAACCCGAAGAAGAAAAGAAGATTATAACGACGTCTTTTTGGAGACTTGAAGATATTTGAAGATTATAACGACTCTTTCTTGAAAACTTCCAAGAACAAAGATCAAACGCTAGTTTTCTTCAAGAACACATGAATGTTCTTACATAATCTATAAGAAATGCCTTAGGGTTTAGGACTTTAGATGATAAGAAAGGGTGGTGCAAGAATAAATGAAGTGATTATGCTTGGTATTTATAGGCTAGTAGTTTTGGTTAACTATATATTGGGTTAAAAACTAACCATGGTTAAATTTACACATGTAAATGATCTAAAGGAAGTATGCTTAGGATTTTGACACCAAGGTGATGACTCCCCCCCTAAATTTCGTTCATGATAAGATAGGATGACTTTGGTGGATAGTTTTGGTATTATCTTGGTTACGGAGTGAGTTTTGGTTCCGTTAAATGCTAATCGAAGCCATAAAATGTAAAACCGGGTATCGTAAAAATATGAAACTTGCAGGAATGATGAAACTCATCATTATACTCCATCTAAAAATATTAAATGGGTGATAAGTCTTATTGGGTGCAAAAACGCTGCTTAAAACTGGAAATACGGGTCAAAAACGCGTAATTCGCAGTTTATCAGAAAATAACGAAATTTCAGGGAAACGACCGTGAATTTATTTAGAGTAGACTAAAATTAGTCTAAAAGTGATATGAGATGTCAAACTTTGGTTTTCTTCGTACGCGGGATAACTTAACAGTTATTCGTGAAGTTTAAAAACTACGCGATTTAATAAAAAGGTAGAACGTACAAGGTTAATTTCTTTATAGTCAAAGGAGGAGGGAAATATGTTTGACTTTTCCAAAAATGTAAAAGTTTCTAAAAATATTAGGAAATACAGTGCAGGAATCGTTAAGTCTGGATGTAAGTAGAATTGTTTAAAACGTAAGTTTAGTTTCGTACTGCGCTGGGCTTATTTGGTAACATAAAAATAAATCTTAAAAATTCTCAAATTCGTCATGAGTGATAAAAAAATTAATCTAATGCGGGGAAAATTGTCAGAGGCAGTTTTCGTTATGCGCGGGATGTTTAAACGGTGAACCGTCCAAAATGAAACTTTAAAACGGTGTTTTCTTAATAACTTTTGCGAAAATGATCTAACGATTGTCGAACTCTCAGGTCATTACTAAAATAGTTTATCCTACGAGAATGTGAAATAAAATTTTACGGGATGAATAGTGAAAAGTGAATAGTAACAGTGAATAGTAAAAATGAATAGTGACCCGAAAATGCGAATTGTTACAGCTAATACTAGCATAACCTTGAATAAACCTTATGTAGTATCTTGTCAACCCTAGAAAACCCCTCAATTGCTTCACATTAGTGGGTACTGGCCACTGAGACATTGCTTCAACCTTATCTGGCTCAGTAACAACCCCCAACGCAGAAATCACTTGGCCCAAATATTCCACCTTATTAGTACATAACACCATTTACTTTTCTTTGCATACAGCTAGTTCTGTCTCATTACTTCCAACACCATCCTTACATGTTGTTCATGATCTTCAACTGTTTGGCTGTAAATGAGAATATCATCAAAGAATACTAACACAAATTTCCTTGGAAACTTTCTGAAGAATTCATTCATTAGGGACTGAAAGGTTGATGGAGCATTGCTCAACCCAAATGGCATGACCAAGAATTCATAATGGCCTTCATGGGTTCTAAATGCAGTCTTTGCTATGTCCTCTTCATGCATCCTTATCTGATGGTATCCAGACCTCATATCCAACTTAGTAAACAATTGTGACCCATGTAATTCATCAATCAGTTAATCTATCATGGGAATAGGAAATTTATCTTTAATTGTATGCTTATTGAGTTGTTTGTAGTCTTTACACATTCTCCATGAACTGTCTTTCTTTTTTACCATGATAATAGGAGATGAAAATGGACTGTTACTCCTCTTAGTGACACCAACATCCAATAGTTATGTCACCATCTTTTCTATTGCATCCTTTTGGGCGGGTGGGTGTTTAATATTAACTGTTTGAGCTCCTGCCACCAAAGGTATTTTGTGGTCATGGTCCCTCTTAGGTGGTTATTCAATAGGAATAGCAAACACGTCATCATAGTCTTCTACCACATGTTGCTAGAGCAGGGTGAATGGGCTTGGGTGTGGCTTCAATTTGCATACATGTAGCTGCAGAGTTTGGAAACACACACAGAGCCATAGAGTGTAGTTATGCTTGCCTTACAGTCTTATCAGATACCTTTGCTTTCAATCAGTCCACATTTGGTTTGTGAGTTCCCCTTAACAACACCTTTTTATCATTGTACTTGAATATCATCCTTAACTCCTGAAAGTTGACCCTTATTTCTCCTAATGTAGATAGTCATTGGATTCCAAGTACCATGTGATATCCTCCCAAAGGTAGCAACATAACATCGGTAGTGAAAGGAATGGTGCCAAAATGCCATTTAAACCCCTTACACTCTGCATCATTAACTAGCTTATTACCATCTACAATTGTCATTGGCAAAGGACATGTACTTCTAATGGAACATCCTAATTGTTTGGCCATATGTTTGTCTAAAAAGTTGTGTGTTGATCCACAATCAATGAAAATGTGAAGTGTATGTTTGCCAACTGTTCCAGTGACTCTCATGGTTTGAAAGTGAGTAGTACCAGTTAGAGCATTCAAGGATATCAATGGCTGTAGCTGCAAGTCTATCAAATTTTCTTCCATAGTTCCATCTATCTCCAAGAAGGAAACACCCTCATTCTCCAAATCAGGGACAAGCACTAGAGAGTACAATTGCCACTACATTTGTGTCCTAGAACATATTTCTGATCATAATAAAAGCATATATTGTTGGCTCTCTTCTCTACATACTCCTTCCGTGTCAACCTCTTACTGTTACTAGCAGATGGGGTGTTTGGTTTTGTAGTCACAATGCTACTGGTAGTGTTAGGATTTGGAAACAAGGGTTTGTTAAAAGAACTATTAGTAGCCTGATTGTATCTCTGAGTACTAGGAACAAAAGCACTCCTACTTTTCTTCTTAACTGCATTCAAGGTGGCTTCTTGCAAGTTTGTCAAACAATATGCATCTGCTAGTGTTTTAGGTTTGAACATTCTAACACCCATTTCAATTTCAGTAGTAATACCACCCATAAAAAGACTAACAACATGTTCTTCACTTATCTCTACCCTACTCAAGAGATTATCAAATGCATCCTCATAGTCTTTAGCAGTGGTCTCATATTTCAAAAAATTTAATTCAGACATAGGATCATCATAAACATTGCCAAATCTAGTCATAATAACTTGTTTATACACCCTCAACCAACATTATGACCATGGATTCTCACATACTGACTATGCCATAACAGAGCTTTTTCATAAAGATGAATGGAAATAAGTGTTACCTTTTCCTCATCTGGAGTTTGTTCCAACAAGAAATACTGTTCACATATGAATAACCAAACCTTCACATCATCCTCTGTGAACCTTGGAAATTCCAGTTTTGCCATTCTGCTATGATTCAATTGGGGACCCCTATTTCCCATTTGTTGATTTTGAAGACTTAGTGTAGTGATGCTGGCAGCAATTGCTTGTATTGATCTTTGCATTGGAGTCAAAGAACTCTCCACCATACTAGTAACTGTTTCAGTGAGAAATCTCCTTGTTTCTTCATCAAGAACCATTGAAGACCCATGAGAGGACTCAATGTGTGCAGTTCTTTTTGCGGGCGCCATGGTTAAGGCCTTGAAGTGCTATTTCTTGAAATTTGTGAATTCTTGTTATCAGTTATTCTCCCTTCTTCTTATATTGGACAATAACCGACAACTTAACCGTTCTTGGCCTACCTCAAATCAAACCAAACTGATCATCCATCCAAGAACAGAGGATTTAAGCACCAATGCATTGTTCTTGTGATCGCGAAGTTTACTTGACAATAGGTCTTGTTTCTGACGGATAACACACCACGAATCAATGTACCAATGTAGTACTATTGAACTCGAATAAGAGTACCAGTGTAGTACTCTTGATTTCTTTAATTTCTTGATCAGAAAATAACAGTTTCGCCGGAATTAAGCTGGAGAAGGTGATCGGTTTTAATGGAAGTTTGTTACTGGTAGGTTGTTATGAAGATAAAGAGCCAGAAAAGTGCTCTAATACCACTTGTTATGCACCAATAGGGATCAATTAAGATCCTTTAGAAGATTACAAAGAGTTGAGCAATCAAGAAGTAGAAATAGGTTTCCAAAACTGATTTGTATAAACAAAGTGTAATTTGTTACAAGAGTAAACTGGAATGATTACAGAGAAGAAGGATTACAAGTTCTAGTCTAACTGCTAATGAAAATTGTAACAACTATTTAAAAATCAGTTTTGGCGGGAACTGCTGTTAGGTTCAGTTGAGGAGAGTGTCACGTGCACCTCACGTGCCTAGTCTAGGACTATACACGTGCCCCTCACATGCCATCAACTTATCTAACAACTGATTCTTATTAGCACTTATCAATCCATCTCTCTCAAATTGATCTTGTCCTCAAGATCAAATTCTGAAAGAGGGAAATTTCTTTTGAATTTCTTCAATGGGTTCCCAAGTTGCATCCTCTTTGGACCCATTTGACCATTGCACTAGTATAAACACATGTAGTATTGCCCTTTTTAGCCAACCTTCTATCCAATATAGCCACAGGCTCCACCAACATAACTCCAATACCAACACAGGCTGGCAAATCTCCTCCTTGAGCCACTGTACCTCTGCACTTCTTTAGCTATGAAATGTTGGAAACATTATGAATTTGAGCTGAAGTAGGTAACCTTAGCCTATAAGCTACCGTGCAGTGCTAATATTTGTAAAAGATCTTTATTTTTCATAAACACACCTCTCCAAACAAGTTGTGTTTATATTGTTTAGATTTTTAAATTGCACCTGATCAATTTTTTAATCTAGCAAGATTAGTATGTTGACTAAGACATCGTCGAACTGTAAAACAGTTGATAGGTAAAACATTGATACGTCTCACAAAATTGTTTACGAGGTTAATACATATTCATTAGATATGTTAATATCTAATGGAGGTCTTGCAATAGACAACTTATGTGGAAGGGGGTTTTCAAGCAATGTGTTTTCTATTGGGAACACAATTGTTTGGCCCATTGGGTAGTTTCATTTCTTTCCTAACATAACTTGTTTTCCGAAAGTGTGATTTTGTGTGAATCTAGATACAATAATAAAATAGGCACACGTTGTGTTCGAGTAGGGTAGAAATGAGTCTAATCGAGATTGAGCGTGCAAAAGCTTGAGCTTGGCGTGATATATTTAACAGTAACTTTACGAATGAAGATTTTTAGTTGGAATAACTTTAAACAATTATCTCTTACAATGAGCGAAAAAATGACTTGTAATTATTTTTGTCCATTTTGAGTAACATTTTGTGACTATTAATGGTACAGTAGTGGCACCGAGTTGGAAACGATGAATATATAAATCCGATAAGGCAAGGTATAAAGGCAAATATTCGTTAGAAGTGTTGCAAAAAATTAAAAAGAAATAAAAATTTCTTAAAAATTTCTCAAAACATTTCATAAGATACGGGATGTTGATGGATAAAAAGTTGTGTAAAAACCTTTAATAAAAGTGTATAGTTTTTTATGCAAAAAAGATTGTGAAAAAAACGTTTGCGCATTAAAATTTTGTAAATCAACATTTTGTGCATTAAGAATTCGTTTGTGCATTCAACTTATTTTTAGCATCTGCTTTAAAATTTCATCGTGCATAATATATTAAAAAAAAAAAATAAAAAAATTGTGCATCAAAATTTATTTATGTTTGCATAAAAAGTTGTTTTTTCGCATTAAAAAACGTATAGGAAATCAGTATTAGAAAAACTTTTATCACAACCTTTTTACGCATCAACGTACTCTATTTCGCTGAGATTTTTGTTAAAGCATTTGTAGACTTCTCACCTAATTTTGACTTTTTATTTGATCTTCCCTCAAATACGATAAATATTAAAATTTAGTTTATAACCACAAGTTCATAAAGAGCTTTCAACGTTAAATGACTAATCTCTCAAAACCGAAAAGACTGCCACAGTGACAACATATTGTTGTAATTAGTTTTCTACTAATGAAGTTGTAATCAGTTGAACACACTTGTAACTTGCTATTTATAAATATACAAAAAACAGGTACACATACATAAAATCACAAAAAAAAGGTACACATACATATATAAAGTATATAACATTACACATGGACCTAAACATATAGTACATCACTTAACTTATACACATAAAAATAACAAAAGATATAGTATTATTCTTTTTTCTCACATAATTCAAACATGCATCAATGCATAATTCAAACATGCGTCAATGGGTTCAAAATATATGCAGACATAGTATAAGTCCAAACGATACAGCTAGATAACCACCCATCACACAGACAAAGACAGCTACATGGCAATATTCATTTTCAAAATACTGCCAACACGAAGCATCATTCAAGATTTCTAGGATTTTTATCCAATTTTAATTTTGAAGACACAAATTGGGTGACATCCCAACATCTAACATTAACTTCATTAAAATGTCGAGTTCCAAAAAGTTGACTACAATCCACCCTAATCTCATACTGGAAAATTGCCGAACACCGTGTAAATACGTTTTTCGGGCAGAAATCCAAGGTTAAATATACAACATACAAGTTTGTACCTTCATTGAAATCTAGAGATCTAAGATAACCGCAAAATATTACAAGAATGGGATCATCACCTTGACAAACAAAACTAAAGCCATGGCTAGGGAGAGAGTGGATAATGGGTTCGCCAATGTGCAAGCACCTGAGACGCTGCCACTAGGGCCATTTGCAGATGGAGGGAACGCTATGCTTGAGCCAGTTGATGGAACCACTGACCCTGGAAGACCACCGATTGGTGCACCACCAAGTTGGAAAGGTGATGGAGCTGGAGCAAAGCCCATCTCAGGGCTCACCACGGTAGGTGGTGGTGTTAGTGGTGGAACCTGCTGTGGGCCTGAAACACATTTAGCAATCCAAAACACATCAGTTTCATACTGCTTATTATACATAATAACCAACATCAAAATCAATAATTATGTCATTATAAAGTATATTCAAATGATTTAACTTAAATTGTACAATATCAGTAGCATCTTAAATCACTTAAAAGTTCAAGATCATGTCACCTGGGCATCGTGGTTGAAGAGAACTCGACAACCTGCAGAGTAAAGATTCATAGCAAAGTGAGGCCATCAGAAAGAATTATGTCATTACCCATTTAACTAATCAAGAATTGCATTCCTTAACTCACATAGTTCTGGGAAAATGTTTAACTATATGCATATTGCGTAAGATATCATTTCTGTTACGACAGATTAAGGGATCTTTGACTTCATATTTTTCTTTTTCATAATAACAATTAGCGGGTATGGAAACTTATAACAAAGTTTTGCAATGAAATTTTCGTGAGTCTAAAAATCGAAAGTATAGAAAATTACGTAGTTATTATTGTTCCGTTGACAAAGCCACCATAACCACAAGATGTCACATTGCATCCGGCACTACTCTGCTGAACTGTAACATTTCCGAGCATGAGGTTACTGCCTTTGCATTGCATGCTTGAACAAGAAACTGATAATGAAGCTGGTTGACAATATAACCTGCACCAAACAAAATGGAGATATCAAGAATATATATAAATGTTTGAGAAAAACATCATCATAAAAGGCACGGATAGTAAGTGTTCTTATTACAACCTGCTCCCTGGTGTGCAACTACATTCCACACAATGACCTGCGGTGATAGCATAGCCTCCATTGGGTACAGATAATCCATTGTCCGACGCGTATCTTGGGAAGTTTGAGGCACAAGCTGAAAATAACCCAAAACAAACAATCTTTAGAGAAGTACCGAATCATGATCACGGAAGCTATAGTTTCACAAAGTAACGAAAATGTAAACATTCATGTTTTATAAATTATAAGTTGCTCTTTCCATACCAAAAAAAATCATAAATATCTATCCTGGTAAGTCTGGTAGTAGTTGCAATGTTCCCTTTTGGTCATTTTTTAAACTAGAATACTATTATCTCACTTTAGTCCTTAGGATTACCTTCATTCCATTAAAAGCTATTCATGACATCTGGAAGCCATATGTTGCAATAGTGAATATGAAGGAGTAATTCATTCAATACTAAAATCTTTGTTTCTTTCATAAACAAAGCCATTGTGTCACAACAACTTAAAACAAGGTTGCTTAGAAAAAGGCTAATTTAAACAATGCTCTAAAAAACGTCAATCATCTTACAAATCGCAATTTAAAATTTCATATCAGTTTGTAGTTTGTACCCCCTTGTATAAGGGAGAATATCATAAAATAAATAAGATAGGCTCAACCGCAAAATGGAACATATATTCAAAGAAAGCCGATCCAAATCTCAAACGAAATGTAAAATACTATAAAAAGTTGTAGCTTTAGACCCACAAATATCACTCTAAAGTTAAAAACCAGCCTGAAACCATTCAAGTAAAAGAGAAAAAAGGGCTTCTTTTTTGAAAAAAGACACAATTTTCATGATTAGTATTCCCACTTATGTAGCTCTATAAAACAAACATCACTTTTCCTAAAACCGCACAAACTTTACTCCCTCCAGTAATTCAATTCAATATAAGGCAATTTCCAATTTTGACCAAACATTCACGCTAAATTTACCTCTTAACCACTGCCATTTTTACACCAATCAATTTAAAGCGTTCTTTTTTAGTCCTGTATATTCCTTATTTTGTGGTATCTTTGGCATGATATTTATATTCTTAATAAGTCAAAACACCCTCAAACTAAAACAATATATGTCATGAAAAAGAATGATAATACACTTGGCTGGCTGGCTGGCTCGTTGTCTGTCAGGGAGTTCGGGCATGCTCTTTGCAATTGCGTATTGCACTATATAATAATCAGTTTTGGATAAACAAGATCCTAAAACGTGGGATAGGTAATTTTATTTACACTTATCTCAATTAAAGGTTCTCATGCCAAATGTTACGTTTTTTAACCTAATAGTATCCAATTACTCAACATTAGTTGTCGGACATCAAGAATCAGATAATTCACATGTACAAACATGCCTTTAACCAACCCTTACGCTTCTAAAGATTGCAAAAAAAAGGAACATGGTAATTAAGACTCTTACAGAAATGGACAAAGCTATTTTTGTGCATTTTTGCCCACTACACTGCTATTTATTAACCATAATAGTGACCTCACTATATGCTCCATTTGAGCCATCATGGTGCATTGAAAATTATTGCTTCTTTAAAGATATAAGCTGCGATATACAAAATATAAACCTCATTTAGAAGCTTTCATTAACTATACCTTAGAAAAATAACCTTGGACCTTCTACAAACTATAATACCCTTTCACCACTGCTTCACAATAATCACCCTTTCATTATATACTCATTTTACATTTTTCAGCTCCAATGTCCAAATACAAGTACCTAAATCCTCGAAACATACCCGAAACTACAGCCATTTCACAATTTCACCTAAAAACAACTAACTTTGCCAAAATAAACGCTAAATTACATCTCCAATAGTTCGCTACAACGTCTAACAAGAACCATCTAATCACACACTTAATTACTTACTTCTTTTGTTTTTTAGCTACAACGTCCTACAACTAGCAGCCAAACATACCCTAAATCACTAATGCCGGTTAGACCGCGCACAATAGAGCCAAAAAGGCTTAACTTCCCCGGGTAACCTAAACAACGATCCTTCTTCGTTTACCGGTTTTGCCTTATTACCTAAATTACAAACAACTAAGTTTGTCAAAAAAAAACCCCAACAAACATGTCCAAAACAAACAAACACGCACTTAGTTATACATTTACTAACGTTATTTACGTCATTTCACACTTTTCCGACAACTAGCAACTAAATTATACAAACATACATTAAAATACCCTAAACAAAGTCCTAAATCAACAAATCCAAAAAAAACTACCTGACAAAGGAACAGCCAAAATATCACCATCTTCAATCGCCGCATTGCCCAAGCTATTAACAGTCATAACATCCGTAACAGTCGTGTTATACCTAGCCGCAATCCCAGCCAACGTATCCACATCCCTCACCACATACGACAAATAAACCGCAGGCATATTATTATCAGTCCCATTAAAACAAGTACAAGGTAACGGCACCTTCAAATCCATTCCAACATCCAACACACCACCCTCCTCCACATCATTCACCTCCCTAATCTGATCAGACGACACTAACCCTCCATACACACTATCCGCAATACTCGACAGAGTATCAGACGGCCTGGTCTTATAATGCGTGTTGACGGCCTTGCGTATCCCGTCAGCACACGAACAGATAACCGGGATTTTAACGTATAGCTGGGATGGGAGGATGTGGGACGTGACGTCAGGCGATGACGTCATGTCTATTGAGTTGATTGCGAGGAGATTGTATGGGTCGATTTGGAATAAGGAAGCGAGTTCCGAGACTTTGAGATCGGTGTAGAGTGTGTAGCCAAGGAGTGAGGTGCATGTGTCTGTTGTTGAGCATGGTTCGATTGTTGATTTGGATGTTACGGTTGTTATGAGAATGAGAATGACTGTTACGGTGGTTAGGTGATGGAGCATTTTTGTTTAATTTTGGGGGTGGGATTAGGGTTTGTGTTAAGTTGTGTGTGTGAAAAGTTGCAGAGTGTGTAAGAAAGAGTGTGAGTGTGGGTTTTAATAAAGATGAGTGTATTTGTGATGTTTTTGTGGGTTTAGAATAAGGTATAAGTGTTGATGCATGTGTTGTAAGTGTTTGGAGAAGTGTTGCTGTGGGTTTAGTTTTTGATGTTCTGGAAAGGTAAAGGTGTGTGAATTGGTTTCTAGTTTGTTGGTCCAAAATTTTCAAATTGGGTCAAATTATTGTATTGTATTGTCGTGTCTTTGTATTTTGAATATACTGGTTTTTCTAAATACGGTTTACATACGCAAAAAAATTAGGTTTGACGAGTAATTATACCTCGATACCTATTTTTAGGGTAAATTGCAAATGTCATCTTTAATATTTGTTAAAATTGCAAATAACATGTCGAGAGAAAAAAAAAAAAAAATTTGCAAATTAATCACCGAGAGTTAAAGTTGCGTGCAAAATAGCTAACGAGCGTTAATACTCTCGTTAAGTGAACTAAGCCATTGGGTAAAATCATAATTTCACTATTCCGGATAAGTGGACTCACCTGACTAACTTGTGTTCCTAGTGAACGACTTTATTTCAATGGCTAAATTTGCAATTGACGGCTTAAGTTCCTCATTTATCATAATCGGCTTAGTCCAGTTAACGGGAAAGCTAACGCTCGTTAGCTCTCAGTGGCGATTTTGCACTGAACTCGGTGGCTAATTTGCAATTTTTCTCTTGGTGTGTTATTTGCAATTTTGACAAACATTAAGGACGAAATTTGCAATTTACCCACGTTTTTAACTTGTATGATTCTTTAACAAGCATATAAGAACATTTGTGCGCAACTAGCATTTAGCATTATTGATACAAAGCTCGTTTGTAATGAAGCAGTTAGCATTATAAAATTATAAAAATGGATATGTTATTGGTACTTTTGGCCTACCAGAAAAGTTCTAAAAAATACAAAAGATTTCTTTTTGTCCCTCTGTTTACAGTACAACACTGTTTTTTATCAGTTTTAATTCTCAATTTGTTGTCAGTTTAATAGTTTTGACGGGTTAAAGTTTATATTTTTTTATTCCGCACTTTCCGTTTCACAGTTTTAGGATATAAACAAAACTATAAAAATCAAAAATAAATAAATAAAAAAATTGAAAAAAAAAATAGGAAGGGTTGTCATTTGTAAAAAAAAAAAAAAAAAAAAAAAAAAAAAAAAAAAAAAAAAAAAAAGTGGTACTTATAGCTTTACCCTTATAAAAATGCTAGTTTACAAATTACTTAAAAGCGTTTATTTTACACATTATTATTATAGTTATTTTACTTAAGAGCAGTTGCATTTAAGAGCAATATAATTTACAAATTACTTAAATGCCTTCATGCGAAAGTAAATCTACTTATTTAGAGAGTTTTTATTTAAATATGTATATCTTTTTACGTAATTTTACACATTATTATTATAACTACACCTACTCTATCAAACACTTTTATATAATAAATTGTTACTGCTTACTGCTACAACTTTTGCTAACTAAACACAACCGAAATATTACGGAATAATAGATTTCAAAACAAATGATGACATATTTGACAAAATTATTTCTTTTGGCTTTATCAAAAAGGTTTGCGCTAAAAATATAAACATCCGAATGCATATGAGCTTGTTTTCCAATACGATCTCAAACCACAACCCTAGGTTACAGATTTGGTAACGGTCTAAAACAAGTTTCTTATACTAACTAAAACAAGTTTTCTTTTTTTAAAGACAATAATACTAATACATAGAAAGGATTATACCAGTACTGTATAAAGTTTGCAATTCAAAATTAAATATGCTAGAGGAAAGGTCGTTCTAAGAATTAAAAATAAATAAATAAATGCTAAAAGAAAGATATCAAGATGGGCAAGGTATTTAATAAAGATTCCAATAAAAAAAAATTGTTGGTGGCATATTTTAGACATAAAAAGAGAACAAAAATTGTGTGTACGTCACGAAAAACGAGTCGTATCAACTTTGATCAACCACATGTTACTTGTAACTTTAATTTTGTACCGTTCAAATACAAATACAAAAGAAGAACATCTTGTAATTATTTTTTTTTAAAGCAAAACATCTTGTAATTATAATTAAGTATATGCGAACTTTTATTTTATTTTATTTTTCTTTAATTTTTTAGAAATGCAATTTTAATTATCTCATAACATCTACACCATAAATTTATTTTACATGTTATAAGCAGGACTTCAACCCACAACTATTTGGTTGGGAGCTTCTCACACAACATTTAGTAACATTGAAACACAAGTCATTTGTTCAAGCATATGTGAATTAGCAATGTAAAACAAATAATCCGTATAAGAAAGGTTCTATAAATGCCACAACCTGTACAACCATGTCAGCCATTCTGCCGAGTAAAAAACAACTCGAAGTTGTTTAGTCAAAATGTCATTAAATTGAAGTTTGACACATATCAAAAGTTTTTATAAGACCCTAAGGGTGGTGGCAGTCATGCCGATGAGATTTTTTCATGCCTAATCACACACCAATAATATCCCTCCATCTCACCTCATACCAATCTCATACCTAACAATAGATTTTTAGTGGCAACCATGCCTAACACATACCTCATCAATTTTAACATCTCATTTAATGTCCAAAGGATCCATTTGTCCACATTTAGTTCCATGCCAAATCGGTGATGTTTGCCGATTTGGTGTTATCTTCCTTCATGCCGTGTGAAACCGATTAAGAGGCAGAACACATACCGATCGGTATGGAGCATGCCTAACTCCACACCGATTCCATTGCCACCACCCTAATAGTAACACATAATGATATTATAAAACCTCTTCCTAGTTCAAGTCTTGAACTATATAGAATGTTGCGTAAAAGTATCAAGTATATGAGGATCGATAGATGATTGTTTGAGGAGATTAAATGGGCTATCCATTCGAGAGTTAAGAGTTAAATGCCTATATAAAAAGGGGAACTTCACTTATAGCCAAATTGTACCAAATTTGTGTAAAAAAAATAAAAATTCCATTAATCAATCACATAAATTCATAAAGTAGGTAAAAGTGAGGATTCCACATATTTCAAAGAGAATACGTAGAGTTTATGCATTGACAGAACTAGGGGTTCTAGCACAGGGTCGTACCACTGATTTGGGTGGCTCGGTGCGAAATTACAAATAAGGCCTCGTAGATCACGAAACGCTAAACTATTACGAAAAATAAATAGTTCATTGATATTACGCAAATTGTTTCATATCCAATCTAAGTTTTTCACTCTTATTAATATGTATGGTGTGGGGCTTTATTGGATATTTTTTATAGTACCCCAGGAGTGAATGGCGTTAGTGATATATTTTTCTTGGCGCTGGCGTTTAGTGGCAGACCTACACTCCATGTTACTCCGCGGGCAAAAGGTTTTAAGGAGACAAAGAGGCAAGACTAACAAGTTAACCCAACAAGAAATGTCCCCAGGTGTGCAGATCACCTTATCAAGAGCTCCTTTCAATACACGAGAGAATCCCAGACGACACTTGGAGGGGATAGATTTGACAGTATGCAACCCTTTAGAAAGTAAGGTGTCAAGTAGGTGTAGGTCAAAACCATAATGCTCCGCCAAAATCTGGTCTTCAACACAAGCAATAGAAGAAGGAACGTGCGGTTTAACGAGATCGAACAAAATGAATCTAACAACACCATCACCGCAATCAGGAGGGGACACAAAGTCAGAACCGTGCCTGCACTTAGAACGGAGGGTATGTGTCTTAAAACAAACCCCACATAGCCAGAGACCCATTCGTTTTAAAGTAACTTCGGCTGCCTCAAAAACGACAAGGTTAGTAGCCAGAGAATGTTTTGTGGTAGCTATCGCGTCCTTATTAAAATGACGATCACGAAGATGAGTGATCAACGAAGTTTTGGTGAGCCCATTGCCACTACCATCCTGACATCCACTTAACCCAATGAAAGGACAATGAAAACGCACAATAGCCATAAAAAAACAAAATCAAAGCACCAGAGGTCGAACCACACAACCGAAGTCAAAATCTATTTTTTTTTTTCTTTTTCTTTTTTTTTTAAAAGCCGCTAAGATAAAGTGATCCAAACCATTCATCTTGAAAAGATGCATTTTTTTTTAACCACAATGCAGCACACTTACAAAAGGAAAACAACAAACCGCTTCCTAGCAAGCAAAATATGTACAAAACAAAATGTGGGGCCCGCAACTAAAACTAAGTCAAAACGCATCATCCAAATATGTAAGATACTTTTGGGGCCACAGGAACAAATCGCATGTACCCATGCAGGAAACAGAACCTGACAAAACGCATACCTAGTCCCTTTCGAACAGTCACTATCAAGCCACCTAAAAAAACGAAAACCCACAGGATAAAGCGAAGCAAGATTGAACCAGAGTACCTTCAACCCAGAAACACACAACAGATAAAGATTTCCATAACGAGACCAAGGGAAGGGAAGGAACGAGAGGAAGCAGATGAAACAAACCCAAAGAAAACTAAAAAAAAACAAACATGGAGACAACCCAAGAATCAACCGAGGATGTTGATATAATGATGAGGAGACCCCAGTGAGATCAAGGCAATCACAAGGAGAAGACGAACTCAAGGAGAAGGCATCTCCAGAAATCGCCCACAGTGTAACTCATAGTTTTGTTATTATTATTATTATTATTATTATTATTATTATTATTATATACACACCATGCGTGTTTGGTTTAGTACTAACTTTCAACGTACAAAGACGAAATTATTATTATTATTATTATTATTATTATTATTATTATTATTATTATTATTATTATTATTATTATTATTATTATTATTATTATTATTATTATTATTACTATTAATTGTATTATGTGTACCCCGTACTTTATAAATTGTACTGTAAACGATACGTATCTCTGCGTAACATACTTTTTGGGTATCCGTAAACTATAAATTTTATATTTTCGGAGACGTTTTGACGAGCGAAATAATATAGTATAATTATTACTTTGTTTGTCCGAAATAGATTTTTAGTCAGTACTAATTCGTTGTCGGTTTGCGTGTGATGCTAGATTTCTGAAAACACGAGATGACTTTTCGTTTTTGAGTTATAATAATTACAAAATAAATGAAATTTGCATTTTCTGATAAAATAACTAGTGGTACTATTAAAATAATAGTCTGAAAAATTGCGGGTTGTCACAAATAACGTTTAAAAAAAATAATAATAATAAAAAAAAAAACATTTCACCAATAACGTGAGCCAGTCGAACAACTCAAACACCATTGGCGTGTGAATGGCGTGATGCTCGGTACCACAAATAACGCGCCATACACTTTTTAAACACCAATATCCATAAAGCTTAACTTCATATAAATCAAATAGGCATTTTAAACAACGGAAAAACATCGCTCATTAGAATATTTATTATCACAATTATATAACAAAAACATGATCGTTGGTTAAAAAGTTGAAATATGCGACATTAAATTTTTGACATTCGTTAATTTATTGTTACGAAAAACGTAATAGATCAAAAGACACGTTTCCCTGAAATTTTATTTCCATTCATAACAAACGAGTACCCTAAAGATAAACCAACATCAACTACCATAAAATATGAGTTCAATTGTGGCAACGTTTGGAGAAAAAAAAAAGTTACTAATTTGACCGTGGTGGGACTGAAGGAATCCAAACTAGTTCCTAATAAGAGCAAAGGGTATGTTAACGCATCCTTAGGTGTTAAACCTTAACTTCGTTGCATTAAGGTGCATTAACCACACCGTCCCTTGCGTTAAAGGTGCGTTAACGAGGGTGCGTTAACCCCTTAACGCAACGTTAAAGTTACATTCAAATTAAAAAAAAAGAAAAAAAAAAATCACTTCTACCCAAGTTAAGGGTGAGTTAACCACACCGCGTCCCAAATTAAGGGTGCGTTAAAATGAGTTAAAATTGAGTTATGATAACAAGTGTTTTTTTTGTTGAGTTAAAATGAAATGTTAAAGCTGATGTGGCGCTGAGATGACAGTGTGTTAAGGCTTAACTCATGGGCATGATACCGCTTGCTTTAAAAATGTTTTTTGCCATACATTTCGTCACCTAGGGATGATAGTTGTCAAATTTGACGAACCACAAGGATGATTTTTGCAGATTACTCTTTCTTTCTTATACTCCTTATGTCCTTAAATAAGTGTCCACTGTTGACTTTCAACTTTTTTTTTTTTTTTTTAACTTTGATCTTAAATTATTTTATTCGTGTTATGTAATACTTGATGCAAAATATATAAATACGAGGCACTTTATTTTGCATACTAAAAAATCCTTGCATACTAAGGGATAAATCCCCACCTTCCATCTAGTTTGATCTAATGGTGGTGATTAACCTAAGATTTAATATGTCTAAACATAAATCCATGTTTTTTTCTTGTCTTTTTCTTTTCTTTTTATCTTTATTATTTATTTGTCTTTTTTCTTAAACACTTTTTTAATTTTTCATTTTTTTTTTTTTTTTTTTTTTTTTTTTTTTTTTTCTAACGTTTTGTCCATTTTTTCCGCTTTTTATACGTTTTCGTTTGTTTTCATACGCTTTCTTACATTTTCGTCCGTTCTCTTACGTTTTTGTCCGTTTTCCTACTTTTTCGTCTGTTTTCATACTTTTTCGTTCGTTTTCTTACGTTTTCGTCTGTTTTCTTACGTTTTCGTCCGTTTTGTTACGTTTTCGTCAGTCTTGCTACGTTTTCGTCTGTTTTCTTACGTTTTTGTCCGTTTTCGTCCGTTTACATACGTTTTCTTCCGTGTTCTTACGTTTTCGTCCGTTTTCATACGTTTTCATCTGTTTTCTTACATTTTCGTCTGTTTACAAACGTTTTTGTCTGTTTCTTTACTTTTTCGTTCGTTTTCTTACGTTTTCATCTGTTTTCATATGTTTTCGTCCGTTTTCTTACGTTTTCGCCTGTTTTCTTACGTTTTCGTCCGTTTTCCTATGTTTTCGTTCGTTTTCTTACGTT
Organism: Chrysanthemum seticuspe; assembly: GCA_019973895.1. Classification (NCBI taxonomy): domain Eukaryota; kingdom Viridiplantae; phylum Streptophyta; class Magnoliopsida; order Asterales; family Asteraceae; genus Chrysanthemum; species Chrysanthemum seticuspe. The sequence continues at coordinate 143,118,372 of BPTQ01000008.1, forward strand.
TTCGTCCGTTTTCTTACGTTTTTGTCCATTTTAATACCAGTTCGTCTGTTTCCTTACGTTTTTGTCCGTTTTAATACGTTTTCTTACGTTTTCATCGGTTTTCATAGGTTTATATACGCTTTCGTCCATTTTTTTTACGTTTTCGTCCATTTTTAGACGCTTTCGTATGTTTTCAGACGTTTTCGTCCGTTTTCATACGTTTTTGTCCATTTTCATCCGTTTTTATACGCTTTTCATTTGTTTTTATACGTTTTGTCCATTTTTATACGTTTTCATCCATTTTTTGCAGTTTTGATACGTTTTCGTCTATTTTCATACGTTTTCATGCTTATTATTAAACTTTATTATATTACATGTCTAATATCAGTTGTGATATTTTATAAAAAAAAGTTAATGTCTAATATCACTTCTGATATTTCATAAAGAAACAAGTACGTTTTTTAACCTTTAATAACACCTGAGATATTTCATTGTTCTGTATATTTTTATATATTATCACCTATGTGTTTTCTAATATTTTTATAATTTTCAGTTACAAGATAGATTTTGTGCCTTTCATCGCAATTGACAAGCGCTTATTTTTTTAATGCAACCAATGTTATCTATCACATGTGATATTATACTCTTAGTAGAAATAAAAGTGTTAAAGTCTATTTAGGTGAATTCTTATTTTGTTCAAAGAAGTGCTAATTTAATGCAACTCTTGTTTGATTTTGAGAATATGTCAAGTCTCTATTCTCATAGTTTGCTTCCTTTTTATTCATTTTGATATTTTTAAGTGACACTTATTTATCTCTTGTGATGTAACACTGTAAGAAAGATGAAGAGTATTATACTCTTCATCATGTATGTGTCATCGGTTGTGATACTCAACTAAGAATGTGAAATATTAAATTCATACCAAATGTGATAAGAATTTAGTAGTTTACCAAGTATATATGAAAGAAATGATAATAAACATCACTTATTATATTACTGTGATGATTCTGTTCATTTTTCTTATTTGTGTTTTTGAAAATATTTAGGAAGATTTTTGTGTTTTATGATAATATGAAATATTATAAAAGGTGTTTAACTGAAAACAAGAGATGTTATGAAACTTTTGTTAGACTTGTGGTGAATTTTTCTATTTAATGGATACATTGTGCATGTTTTGATAGGTTTTATAGCGGGATTTTAAAATGTATATGGTTGAATCAGCAAACTAAAGAAGCTATTGTTGAAGAAAGCACACATCTTTATAAACAAACCGAGTAAGCTCAAACACCTGTGATATCACACATGATATCACATGTGATATCACACATGATATCACAGGTGATATCACTGGTGATATCACAAGTGATATAAACTATGATATCACACATGCTATCACCGGTAATATCACACATGATATCACGTGTGATATCACAAGTGAGGTGATATCACCTGCGATATCACATGTGTTTTAGCTTCCCCAATTTTTTTATAAAGGTGTGTGCTATCTTCAACCATAGCTTATTTAGTTCGCTGATTCAACCATAGATATTTTCAAATCCCGCTATAAAACCTATCGAAACATACACAATGTATCCATTAAATAGAAAAATCCACCACAAGTCTAACCAAAGTATCATAACATCTCTTGTTTTCAGTCGAACACTTTTTTTAATATTTCATAATATCATAAAACACAAAAATCTTCCTAAATATTTTCAAAAACAAAGCCATCACATTCTCAGTTGAGTATCACAACTAATAACACATACATGATGAAGAATGTAATACTTTTCATCTTAATTACAGTGTTATATCACAAGAGATAAATAAGTGTCACTTACAAATATCAAAATGAAAACGTCTGAAAACGGACAAAAACGTATAAAATCAAATGAAAAACGTATAAAATGTGTGTAAACGGATAAAAATGTCTGAAAACGGACAAAAACGTCTGAAAACGGACAAAAACGGATGAAAACGTATGAAAACGGACGAAAACGTATAAAAACGAATGAAACGTCTGAAAACAGACGAAAACGTCTAAAAATGGATGAAACCGTAAAAAACGGATGACAACGTATGAAAACGTCTGAAAACGGACGAAAAAACATGAAAACCTAAAAAACAGACAAAAAGGTATGAAAATGGGCGAAAACGTAAGAAAACAGCCGAAAACGTATGAAAGCGTAAAAACACGTCTGAAAACGTATGAAAAAATGGATGAAAACGAACAAAAACGTAAGAAAATGGAAGAAAACATACGAAAACGTATGAAAACGGACGTAAAAGGGCGAAAACGTATAAAAACGGACGAAAACGTATAAAAACGAACGAAAATGTCTGAAAACAGACGAAAATGTCTAAAAATGGACGAAAACGTAAAAACGGACAAAAGCGTATGAAAACGGACAAAAACGTCTGAAAACAGACACAAACGTATATAAACGTGCGAAAACGTCAGAAAAAAGACGAAAACGTCCGAAAACGGATGTAAACGTACGAAAACGGATGAAAACAGACGAAAACGTATGAAATCAGACCAAAACGTAACAAAAGGACGAAAACATATGAACACGGACGAAAACGTATAAAAACGGACGAAAACGTATGAATACAGATAAAAACGTATGAAAGCGAAAAAAAACTTAGAATAAAAAAATGTGAATTTAAAATTAAAAAAGAATAATAAAAAAAAACGTAAACTAAAAAAAAAAAACATGGATTTAAAATAAAAACGTGAATTCCAAAAAAAAAGAAAACAATAAATAAATAAGAAAGACAAAAAGACAAAGAAAAAGGAGAAAAAAAAAACATGGACTTAGGTTTCCATATAAAATCTTATGTTTATCCTTACCATTAGATCAAACTAGATAGATGGTGGGGATTTATCCCTTGATAAGCACCAAAATAAGAGTAAGCATTTGAAAATTCTTCATATAAATAGATTGAGTTTTAAATGTATTTTTATTGTTATAATTTTCATCAAGTATAATAACACAAATAAAATAATTTAAAATCTAAACTGAAAAAATATGATTTTAAAAGTAACAGGGGACATTTATTTAGGGACGGGAAGTATCAATGTATGAGAGATAAACCCACTTGTTTGAAGTCGGGTTTAAATTAAAAAAGCGGATCCAAAAGTCCACACGGGATCGTTGAATAAAAATAAAGGCAAGTAGCAACCCGCTCCTCACATGAAGCTTCTAGAGACCGACGCACAAGCCAACAAATAAACCCACGTTAAAACTCAAGTCTCACCCAAGATCCATAATTTCTTCAAGATTCAATTCAAAGGTATGTTAAATCTTAATCCTTTTAACTCAATTATAAATTACCTATCTTTTATTTATTGAAGTATTTAATTATTTGAGGGTTTTAATTAGATTTGGGGGTTTTTAATTTTATTGGCTCTCAACTTGATTTAAATTCTGTATCTGTATCCAAGGTTTAGTTATCTAATTATAAGAAAAGAATCTGGCTTTAGTGGATGTAATCTATAGTGATTTAAATTAGGGTTTCGTTTGATGTATTTGATGATTGATTGAGTTTTAAAGGTTTGAAATTTGTAAAAATTAACAATTTTGTTTGTTTTTTTTGTATTTGTTTTAAGGGAAGAATTCGATATGTTTTGTAGGGCTTTAATGGATGTATTTGTTACTTAGTTGAGTTTAGGGGTTTCGGTTTCGATTTGTTAGAAGATGGTAAAGTTTTGAATGTGTTATCTGTATATACGGGCTTGAAGTAGATATTGCATTCGTTTCCAAAATTAAAAGGTTTTTAACTTTTTACGAGGCATTATAGTACTTGGTGTGGTAATGGAGTAGCAAAGATGTTGAATGGTACGTTTTTTAAAATGTCAAAGATTGCTAGGTAATTAGGTTTGTGAACTTATTTTCATCCGAGATTAGAAGTAAAGCTGTTCGATCTGTATGGAATGAGGGTTTTTTTTATGCTTTGTGTAGGTTTGCTTGAGATAGGATATGGTACAAAACATGGGTGAAATTACTAGTTATTACTTGTTAATGGTTTATAACATTTAATTTTTTCTGTTGCATAAAACTGATATCTTTCTTGATTTATTGCAGATTCTTTTGGATATTTGCTATTTCAACATTTGCAAGTTTGGGATTTTGGTTTGTTAAGTAATCTCAAACTTTAGTGAATCTGCTATTCAAATAAGGTAAGAGTCGGAAACTAATTTTTGCTTTCGGTCTAAATTAATTTTTATGCTCTTCAAACAATATAGTGGTTTCTTATGTTGTTATTGAAGTTTATTAAGATTGAATTCTTATGATAGAGTAACTAACATTGTATCATTCTCTCTTTGAGATGCACTTCTGGTCATCATCATACCATAATGCAGATATTGATTTGGTTTTTACATCTGAATGGACGCCAAGACGTTTATCCAGCTGGTGGAAGAGAAAAAGAAGCGTGTTTTGGCTAAAAAGGAAGCCCCTTTGAAATGGCAGCAGAAGCTTGAAGCTGCTATTGAAGCGAATGAAAAGAAATTAAAGAAAAAACAAAAGAGACGGTCTGTGTCTGCATCTGATAGTGACAGTGAAAGCAGCGGTGAAGTCAGAAAGTCAAAGAGGAAGTCTCACAAGAAGCATAGGAACAGTGAAAAGAAAGATAAGAGATCAAAACGTAGATCAAAGAGAAGATCTTCTGATTCAAGCGATGATAGTGACAGCTCGTATGAAAGTGAGTTGGAAGAGCGTAGGATAAGACGTGCTCACAAGAAGCGTAAGCATCATTACTCGAGCTCGGAATCCGATGATTCTGATTCTTCAAGTGACGAGGATGAAGGTGCATTGAAGTCCAGGAGACACTCCAAGCATCATAAACGTCACAGACGATCAAGGGATTCTGATTCTTCGAGTTATGAATCTGATGATGGTATGATGAGGAAGAGAAGGCATTCAAAGCATCATCAAAGAAGTCACAGACGTTCAGAGTCCCGTGACTCGGATTACGCTTCTAGCTTTGAAAATGGTGCTAAAAGACACGATAGTAGGCTCCATAAGCATCATCGAAGGTCTCGTAGCCATGAATTGAAGTCTGACTCGGATAGAAGAGGTCGATCATCTGGCGATGATTATGAAGAAACAGGTAGAAGGGGTGAGCATAACAAGGATCATCATCGCCGCCACAACCATAAAGACAATGACTTGTATGAACCGCTTTACGGAAGTGACAAGCAAAAGAATGGAGCTGAGCTGAACGGAGGGCATCCTGATGGTGCTCCTGTAACAGGGAATTTGGGTGCTGATAGTGATGGAATTGAAGAGGGTCAAATTGTTTAGGTTTATTATTGTAGGCCGTTATTCGAAATGAACATGTACTGGTATTCTTTTCAACTTCATTAACTGAGATCTTGTGACTGCTTTACTGTGTTGTTTGTGACTGTTGAATTTAACAAGTTTCTTTGTCTGTGTCTGATAAATGTGAGCTTGGATTTTGCATGTTCAAAAGTCAATGTTGCAATGTTGTGCAAGAGCCAAAAAGTGACAAACCACCTTCTTTTGTATTTTACATGGAACGAAACAGGGTAATCTCTGATGAGATTGATAAGCATTTAGTAGACTACGGGCTAGCGTGGGTTTCTACTTTGTTTAGAAAGTCGATTGCTTTTCAAATATGAAACCAGTATGCACTTTAAAAAACACCGCCAAATTGTCTAGTGGTAAGGTATTAAACCTTCCAAAGCAGAGAGATTGATAGGTAGGTTAACTTGTATTAAACCTTCTAAAGCACATAGATTGATAGGTAACTTGTTGCAGAGATCAATAAACTATAGTGTATGTGTTCCCTTTCATTCGCGTGTTAGATAAGCGTCACTCTTCTCTTTTCACTCAAAAACCAAACCCTTTTTCATGCATAAACTACTCATAATGTAAGATATAAACACCCCCATAGTATATCCTGGTGCACTACCACATGCTACAGGGTTTCATTCAGCTTGTGTTCAGCATGAAGATAAATAATTGGACACCTGTAGTAACACATTTTTTCAATACCAAATCAAAAATCAATCGCAATGTAATTTAATACCACTATCAAGAGCAGTTTTTTTTTTCCCAAAACCAAATCAAATATTATCCGTGACTTTCAACCATTGTGCTTTAACGTGGAAAGAGCATACTGTGCTGGCTAAAAAGTATTTGAAGAATACATTACTCCAAATCAAAGAGCACATTAATGTCCTTGAATCAGGACCAAGAAAACAGCTTCCAAAATACCATGCATTTGATGTGGCTGAGTAATGATCACAGTTCAAAACTTGGACAATAACATATTCCATCATAATTTGACTACATAAATAGCCGTTACACAGGACAGACAAGAACCAGGTTCATGGACATTTATAAAATTGAATACAGCCTTTGGGCTTCTGCTATGTAAACTGTCTATCTGATAGTGAGCTTCTATGTAGGTAATACTTGTACATTTACATCTCAAAAATGACATTATTTTGTGGTTCCGAACTGAGATGCTTGGCATTCAGCAACATGGAAAGAATGAAGTGAGGGCAACTATTCCCCCAATAATTATACAACAATCCATCAAACTGGATCTCAGAAGTTCTTCAAGATCTTCTGATTGGGTACTCCATTTCCAACAAGAATAGAAGTAACCTCCTGCAACAGACATTCATTTGGTAATTGGTTATCACTAAGCACAAACACTTTGACTAAATAGCCTGCAATTTAGAGCAGGGAAAAAACAGAACTTGATGTACCAGCTGCAAGATGTGCTACGTGACACCTGCGTCTACTTAAATGCAAGTATATTACAGAAAGGAATGTGTGTTAGGTGCTCATGCAGTCTATAACATGGAAACTGGAACGCAGAACAGCATCAGCATATAATGGAGCCTCTCCTTCCCTAAAGATAGTAACCCCTAACTAGAAGTGGCGGTTTCAGCCCATTTACCTGAACATGGGTTGCTTTGGATCCAACGAATTTAATGAGTCAAACTTGCCTACAAGTCTCTTGATCAATTTATTCGGACAAATTAGATAGTATTATTTAAAGATACAGTTTTACGATCATATTTAACACACTGCTATCATTAAAAATCGATCAAAATATTTTGGCAGGTAAATCCATCCCAGTCGATATTGATCACCATTAAAAATGAACGTTGACCCATTACTCAAGCCACCTGACCCACCCATTTTGCCACCTCTACCCCCGACCGTGAAGAGACATGGGATTCTACTAACTTCTACAAGTTCTGGTCACATTTATGCATGTTTATGAGCATCTAGGTCAGTTACCCCACCAGACTTTATCAGACAGTATTAGGCCTCTGATGCATCATACATATCGAGGTAAATATAACAAGAATCGTCCATGAGGCCGAGTTATGCATTCATCCATTAACCACTATAACACAAACTTCAATTTGATTGATTGACTGTACAGTGAATTATCAGGCCTGATGAGGCTCCAAAGAAAGCCATATTTACTAGATAGTTCATTAGCCATTGGCCATGACTCAACTTTCATGTCTAGTCCTCCTAATTTCTTAGATAACTCGTGAGATTTTTCAACTCAACCATACAATAGCTTTTCCATCTGGTGATATTGGTTAACTAGGTTCTTATGGTTGGCAAATAGAGCGAGTCTAGCAGATGTGTAAAGGTTCAATTCAGGCTAACCCAATAACACATCTTATACGCACAATATACTAGTTTTTATATATACAATTAGTGTGTCAAATATGATTATAAAACTCGATTACTCCAAAATGATCTAATTTCCTACCTAAAATTATTAAGAGCTTTGTTGCCTCAAAGATACACTTTTGGAGACTTTCAATTTAGCTGAAATTTTATTTACACTTTGGCATGTCACATGATAAGAAAAATAATTCTAACATACACATCACCTAGGGGCAACAAAGGCTGAAACTCTTCCTGCCAAAACAAGAGACCCACTATTAAATGATTCCAAATTGCCACCTCTAGTTCTTTACAAGTATAAAAAAGGGAACCACATGGGGTGACCCAGTGGTTTGGATTAGGTCTCCTAAGTGGTTAAAGTCCCTGGAGGTCCCGCTTCAGACCTTGGGGAGAAAATTAATCCCCATGTGGCCACGGAGGTTCACCTGCGATGACTCCGGTCTATCCAAAAAGGGTAGTCGCCCTGGGATTAGTCGGCTCGCAATGTCGAGTCGGAACCCAGGCAAAAAAAAAGGGTTCCAAAGGGCCAAGGGCAAATAAAAACCTGAGGTTAAAAACAACATATTCAATGTGATCGGTTTCGCAGTACTAAAATGTCAAAAAGTTTGCCTACAGCCCCGCATAAAACAGATTTTATCTGGGGGATTGACAGAAATTGCAAAATGATTGCAACTTTTTACTTCATTAGAAATTCATACCCACTATGGTACCATTAAAAGCTTATAAAGAGGGATAGTGTAGGCTCAAACCATTAAAAACTTATCATATCCCAACACAGACAACAAAAACAAGCTTAAAACACAGCCTTTGAGACATGTAAAGACGACGTGGAGGTTATTTGGGCCCATTTACTTGTGTAAGGGTTTTGGGTTGCTTTTTAATTATCATTGTGAAAATACTGTTTTTGTCCGCGTCAAATGAAACTGTTGGCTATAAGGAGAACCAGTTGAAAATTTTCCCAAAGGTCTTACAATAATGCATAGAAGCGAAGTATTTTGCCCAAGACTTGAACTTTTATTGTGATTATACCTATTTTTGTACTCAGACATATCAATGTAATTTAAATATGACATTTTGTATCTAAGAAAATAGAAACTAACCTCAGCCATCTGCTTTTGACCACAAAGCACAGCACCGGTTGACTCAGGTGCATATAGCTGTTTGGCTCTAGCAAAAGCTGCCTGCTCAAGACACAAAGACAATCGTTATAAAAAGAGGAAGTTACAAACATTAACAAATTTACAAGTAGGAAACACAATTGTACCTGTACATAGCCTGATTCACCATCCCAACCATCTCCAGGCTGGGATAGGACAGGAACAATTGTAACTCCAGAATCAGCCCATGCTTTGAATCTATCCTATAATGGTTGATGACAAAGCAAGATCAGAATCATTCGAGGAATAATACAAAAGACAAGTAAAGATTTAGGATTTGTAAGATACCTGATAAGCCATTCTTTGAAGGTTTCTTGCACCGTAATATAACCTCACGTCTGATCTCTTGTCTGCGCTAAAGCCTGATTCTATCAAAGATCGTATTGGGCTGCATGAAACAGATTATCAGAAATGAGTAGTATGCAAACAAATACATATAACAAATATAAACAGCAAGATACATTGCAGCATATCAGACTTCAACACTAGTAATTACATTCCTAACTAACAGAGCCTTGCATACAGACATAAATTTCCATTTTACTCGGGGCACATTCTATGTGCTGTATGGAAACCCCTGATTTACTAAATTAAAACCACCGTCAATATGTCCTTAAACATGCACGTTATGTCCCCATAGAGTGAAAATATGACAATCTGCTCCACCTGAACCCAATGTTACATAATGAACAAAAAAGCACCAAGGTGGACATGATGGAATCATACGTTTTCAAGATATTGATAAATACTATAAGGAACGTAAAATAACATGCAAGAACAATATCTCATATTGCTAATTATACTATATTTATGTAGATATGATCTTAGCAATATCTCTATTGAGATTTACATGTTACAACCAAAAACTCATCGCCAAACATATAGACTACCATCTCAATGATTTCATGATTCACGTCTCTAATAGTTAGCAAGTCATGTATATTAACAGCTCACTTATTATTAATGTCCATGTCTCTTTTATTATAGTTTACAATTTTTTTAAATGGCAAGAGGTTGTTTCATTATTTACTAGGCATCATCAAGAACATCATTCATGAAAACATAACAGCTCAAACATAGCAAGGGTGCATTGTAAAAAGATCCAAAGTTGTACAGTGACTCACTATTGCCGATAGGTCTAATATATCTTATCAAATGGAATTGCTAAACCTAAAATAAACAATCACAAAGTGAACATAAAATCTAATTTAAGACCTCAATTGCTAGAACTCTGTATTCATCATCATTTCAACCTATGTTCAAGTTCGCAATTTAACATCACTAGAAACCTTCAAACAAACTATTGCCTCTAAAAAAAATAAAGAAACCTTCAAACTAAATCCAAAGCAAACGTAAACCTAACCACGTATCAATATCTAGTAATCCTAAAACCAGACGAATCAACTCTAATTTTTCGATGTTCAGATGTTCAAACAATCTACAAGCATATACAAACATAAGGTCATGATATGATAACAACATAACTTAATAAACAAATCATCTAAATATACCTAATCCCGGAACACATATATCACGAATTTTTATCAAATCACTAAAGCAACATTTATATGTATAAAAACAATGTGTCAAAGCTACAACTTGCAGTTCTCACGATTTCTTACGGTAAGGATATCTCTCATGATCTACATACGAACCTATCAATAGCATGTACATATTTTGAATAGCTAATAAAGAAAACGTTAGCGTTTAGTTTATACATCATCCTACACTTTATAATTATAGCTACAACTAAGTTACCATACGCTCTAGCAATTCTATATATACCTAATCCCGGAGCCCGTAGCGAAAATAAAAACGGACTCGTAATCAGTCGGTGGCGATAATTCCTCCAATTTAAACCCGTTCCCCATAACCGGACTGAGCTCCACCACATCACCTTTCCCCAACCCACACAATATCTCCGCAGTAGATCCACTTATACTCTTAACCAAAAACTCAAACACACCGTTACTCAACGCCGTTACAGGCGGAGACGCTATCGCTAAAAACGCAGGCTTCTCAACTTCCGGTATCCGTAGCTGAAGATACTGTCCTGCTGCGGTGTATGACGTGGCAAGATCGGATGATGATGACACGTCGACGGTGACGTGGAAGAGTGATTCGGCGGCGGGTTTGACGGAGGCGAGAGGTGCTGCGGTGAAAGGTGTAGTGTCTTGACGGACGGCGGCTGCGACGGTGGTGAGGCGGCGGCGGATGGTGGTGGTTAGGGGATGGAATTTGGTTGTCATGGGGTGGGATCTGGTGTGGGGAGGTGCATGGGGGGTTAGGTGAGGGTGAGGGGAAAAAGGGGTGCTTAAAGGGAGAGACATTTTTTTATTTGTGTGTGACTGTGTGTTTTTGGTTAGGGTGCGCCGTCGGGAGAGGGTCTGTTATGGCGGCGGAGGTTAATGTGCGCTGGGTGTGTAGTTTAGTGTGACACGTGGCGAGATGAGGATATGGTCAAGGATTGGATGGTTAGATTAGATGTCCTGTGTTCGTTCGTGGGCATAGAAAACGGATCCGGAAAGTGTTTGGTTCACAATTGTGTTCGAAACAAGGAATAGAATAATAATCAGACAAAATGTCATGGTACACCAGACTTTTTTTTTTTTTTTTTTTTTTTTTTTTTTTTTTTTTTTTTTAAAGATGATGGTTAAAAAAGAGCAAGAGAAGTGAAAAAGAAAATTGTATTTATAAAAGAACGAAAAAAGACAAAATATAAGTATGCTTTTCTTTTTAGGGTATTCGCGCGTTGCGGTGTGGTATTCTAACCAGACAAATAGATTTCGATGAAACATGATTCACCGGTTTGTATCGGTTTTAACGGGTCCTCTCTGGTTCGTTTTTGGATTGCCTTTATTGGCTAACCCAACCGGTGGCAACACCGGTTCACGGTTGAACCCGTTGGTTCGGTCCAGTTTTCAAAACTATATGTATCATCAACTTGTTAGCTTATATGAAGCTTTTTGTGTTTATTAGTTTGTACAATGTATATAATAATATGTACTTTTCATTTTAGAGGTGTTTTAAAATTAACATTGTTGGATCGTTTATATTAGTTGATTATGTGATTCGGGAGGTCGGAGATGATGATAGTAAATGACATCCATGGTTAGAGAGAGAAAGTAGAAAGATAAGGGATAACTTTGTATTTGATTAATGATAAGGAAAATGATAAGTTACTGTTGTTCCCGTTTCACAATCGTATAAAAATAATAAAAACTATAAACCAACTGATTGTGAACAATGATTGAAAAGATGCAAGTAAAAACACACTGATTAATTTTCAACTTATATATTCTTTATTAGAAATAAATAAAAAATAATACATTACCCAAGTACTTGCGGAATGGTACTTGGGATTGAAATGACAAAGTATGGTATCTCCTCACTAAGCTCAGGCTAAGTCTGAGCACAACTACAAAGGTACCACTGAGCTATCTCAGGGACAGAGTTATATTTGGAGGAGTGAAAAATGGCTTGTGTGTGTGTTTTACAATTAATCCACAAGCTTAAAAATCTTCCACCCCAACTTTTATGCTATTTATACAAGTATGGTTTTTAACTCTATCCTAGAGGACAAACTGACAGGTTACAGAAGACAAAATACTGATGTATTTTGTCTCTGTTTACATTTGCTATTTAGGGTAAGTGACAAGGCTACTTTCTTCTAGTCAGTGATGACACTGAGCCTGGTAGTTAGTGATTCAGGGAAAGTTTGACTTTGGTTGATAAGGACTTCGTCTTATCCATTTCAAACTTATCCCGCCTTGTCCCGCTCATTCTTCAGTCTTCATAGCCTTCAGTCTTCGTCTTTAGTTTGTCTTCAGTGGTAGTAGATGGTGAGGAGTTTCGGGATTCAGTGAGTTATTGTCATCACTCACTGAATCCACCATCTTCTTCTTGACTCAGTCTTCACCCCTTAAGTTCCGCCTTACTAAGTGGAGAAACTTCTTTGTCTCTTACTGAGTATCCTGAAGACAGCTCACTGAGTGACTATGCGCTCAGTGACTTGTTAGTGTTTAAGGGACTAAACACTTAGGGTATTTTCTATTCAAATCCTAGACTTAAGGGGTTTGGGTATTCACTGAACCCAACAGTCTCCCCTTATTTGGATATACAAATAGCCTAAGTGTTTGATCAGTGTAAGTGAGCAAATGGCTTCTTTTTACACTGAATGTACTAATGAACATAATAAGGAACACTGAAAATTTTAACAAACATACATCGTTTATTGATCAGATTACATAGTTCCTATCACTAGTACAAAAGATAAATGATAAAGCATATGATGTCAATCGAGATGGATTCCCAGTACTTCTAGCTTTGGTTTCTTCTTGAGGAGTGTTTCTTTGTCAGGGTGCTCTCTTATCTTGGCATTCAGGTCAGTGCAGAACCTGATATTTTCTGGAGTTTGGATTTGAGAGGCCACTGGTAGGTAGCTTGCCATTGTAAACACCCCTGCCAGATCAATGTCACTCCACCTTTGGAATGTTGGGTTCCAATAGACATCAATAAAGAAAAGTCCTCTTTTAGGCTTTTCAATAACCAAGTAATTCACAAACTTAATCCCTTCAGGTAGCTCTCTGTTGCAGTCAAGGCCAGGTACCTTGATTTCATGTCCAGATTCAACCCTTTTTTCTTTTACCTTGGGATGGCTGAGACTGAGACCCTTGAGCTGCAGCTAGAGCTGGCTGTATCCCTAGCAGTGTTGGTGCATCCCTGAGTCTTTCATAACACTTGCTTAGGGATTTCATCAGTTCCTTGACCACTGCATTTTGCTTTTTCTCGATAATTGGACCAAGCTCATCAAGTTCAGTGATCCCAAAGTCAGTGAATTTCAAGGGATCATGAACCTCAAAATGCCTTTTATCATCCCCTCTGTAGAAGTTCATTGCCAGTGGTTTGGATTTGGGGATGATTTTCACATCAGTTATTTTCTCAGGTAGTCTTCTGCTTGTCATGGTCCAGATGTAGTGGTTGATCCTTTCTTGCCTGATAGCAGCATCCTTCTTGTTCTTTTCATCAAGCTTCTTTCTCATAACAGCCATTTCAGCATTCTGAGCATCTTTGAATTGTTGGCTTGCCTGTCCCTTTTCAAGCTTCTTAGGATCAATCCCAATCTTTTCAGCTTCTCCAGCCACTACTTTAATCAAGGCATCTTTGCTTCTTTGCTATTCCTCAGCCAATTTCTTGAGTCTTTCTTCTTTTTCAAGATAAGCAGCGAGTTGTTCTGGACTGAGCTTGTACTTTTTGCCTTGTATTTCGTACAGGATTTTTTAAGGCTCAGGTGTGATCATAATTTCGTTGCCTTTATCCTGAGCTGATGAAGAAGAGGATACCAGTGGGGGTGTTGTTGTGATTATTGGTTTTGTTCTGTTGTCATAGCCACTAAGGATGGTGTTTCTGATGGTGGAATGGATGATATAGGTGTTGCTGATACAGGTTGAGCATGCTCCTCCTCAGTGTGAGAAGGAGTTTCTCCAGTGGCTCTCTCCCCCTCAACTATTGCTGCAACGTCAGTGAGAGCAAGAATTGCTTGGGATATTGAGGGAGAAGGAGCTGCTTGACCTTTGAAGGCTTGATATATCTCTGAGACCATGGTTTTGATGTCAGATGTATCTTGTTGAAGACTGGTGACCTTTTCAGCAAGAGTGGCCTGAGATAATTCCAGTGCGGTCATTCTAGGTAGGGGTGTCAAATGGGTCGACCCGACCCGACCCGAACCCGACCCGAACCCGATAAAGCCTTATAGGGTCGGGTTGATTCGGGTCCAAGATAGCTTATCGGGTTTATCGGGTTAACCTGATAGACCCGATAGCATAATAGGGTCAGGTTAGGGTCCTAATTAGTTTGTTATCGGGTTATCGGGTTGACCCGATAAACCCGATAAGATAAAATGACCTATTACAAATCTTATTGCTTGAGCTTACTGCTTCTTCATTTTTGTATGCATTTACTCCTTGGAATAGATTGTATTCTTTTTTGTTAATTGGATTACAAAGTCTTGTTTTTTTTTTATTTAGTTTGAACTTTGGAACGTAAAGTTAGAGTTCAGTGTTTCCTCCCTATTTCCCACGTCTATCCTTAAATGTTTCGGCATACTAGCTCGACCATGTTTTTATGAGCTTATTGTTATTATTAAGCTTGCTTGCTACCATATTAACTTACTGTTTGTTAAAGCTTATTTACCACTTCTATCCTTAAAAAGAAAGCAAAATTTAAAAGCTACTGTAGTATAGTATGTAGCATAAAAAAAATACATGTTTTAGTTGGAATAACATATATTAAGCTTTAGAAGCTAATGTGTGGAAGATAACAAAAAAAACTTTTAAACTCAAAACTGAATCATTTACGTAAATGTTAAAAAGTTGATGCGCTATTTTTGTTTCTTTTATACACAAACAGAAACATAGTAAAAGATGCAAAAACTTATTTGTTAATATGAGATGTCAGCTAACATTTAGACTTCAACCTGATGCCTTCAAGAAAAGAAGTACAAACCTGATGCCTTCAACCAAGGCAACCCGAAATAACCCGATAACCCGACCCGATATAACCCGAACCCGATTAGACCCGAACCCGATAACCCGATTTCTTAGCGGGTCGGGTTGCGAGTCATATTTTCAAAGGTCAAAACCCGATTCAACCCGACCCGATAAACCCGATAACCCGACAACCCGACCCGATAACACCCCTAATTCTAGGCCCAAGATTCCAGGCCATAGAAGACGATGCTTTAGCCAGATCAGTAACTTTGGCATCCAGTGAACCCAGTGTGGATTGAAGAGACTGAATTGAAGACTGAAGACTCTGAACATTTGCAGAGTTGAGCATGTTGATCAGTTCAGTGAGACTAGAGGAATTCTTCATGTAGACCTCACTAGCCTCCAGCACTTTGGAGTTAAGTGTTGGGTCTTCTTTAACAGAATCCCTGATTTCATCCAATTTGGTGTGAGACTCCTGAAAGTACTTGAGAAATTTAACCAGGTTTTCATCCAGTCTGTGCAGATGTTGATACATGAGCTCCCTGTGATCGTCAGTGTTGGCATTGGTAGTGAGCACTTCAGCCTTTAGATCAGCATAACTGGCAGCTGCTTCAACATGCTGATCCCATAGAGTATCAGTAACACCAAAATATAACTTCATTGAAGCCTTTGTGATCCACATAACCAGCTACCTTTCAGTCAGTGGAAGAATGTTGTCATACTTTTTCAGTTCCTCATGACAAGAGGAGGAAGAGCAGTCAGAGTCATTATCATCAGGCTGAGCAGGTGACTCTTCAGTCTCTTATGGATCAGGCTGATGCTCTTGTTCTTGTGATTGAACATCAACGTCCATTTCTTCTCCCGCTGAAAGTATTTCTTCTTCCCTGTCAGCAAGCTCTTCATCAGAAAATAAAATATCATTGACCTCAGCAACAGTTAACAAACCAGTGGTGGTGATGGGTTCCGTATCAGCGGGTGGTTTTTGTCCCTCTGAGTCTTTGTCCCCCTGTGCTCCTTCAAGCACTGGTGGGTAATTCCCAGTGCTATCCTTAGAAGCGGTGGCAGTGATATCCCTATCAGTAGGTTGTTTGTTCCCCCTGAGTCTTTGGGATTGATAGTTGTGCCCTCAAACAAAATCTGTGTTTTGCGAGTGTCCTCCTCGAGCTGAGTGGAAGGCGTTCCCCTAACAGTGGGTTGTATGTTTCCCTTTGGATCTTGGGGAGTAGTCTGTTGGACCAATGGCACTGACTGTGATGTATCAGTGTCCTTCGATGTCACCAGGGTGGTTATTGCTTGGTCGCCCTTGGGTGTCTTATCAGTCTGGGGCTTTTTGTACCTTTTGGGCTGTGCTCCAGAAGAAGTCTCAGGGCCCTGAGACTTGGGTTTAGTCTTAGTCCCAGTCTGAGACTTCCCCTTTCTCTTTTTAGGAGCAGGGTTTGGAGACACGGAATCCGCCTGGTTGTTTACAGCAACCATATGTGCCGTCAATTCTATATCTGTGATCAGGGATGGGTTTTTTGAAAATTTGATGCACTCAGGGTGGTTGGTAAAGCACCATGTTGAAAATCCTAAATGTAGTTGCAACCCAGTAACACTTGCAAAGCACAAGAAACAAATATAGGGTATGAAACATATTTCACCCTAGTTTTGTTTTGTAGCTTGGTTACGAGATCACTGTAAATGATCTCCCCCATGTCGACATTAGTACCAGCCATCAAGCAGTAGGCCATCATCAACTGAATAGAATTAATCTGTTCAGTGGATGAGTGGTTCCCGCCGAGAACCTGAATCACAAATGTGAACAGGATCCTCCAAGCCACGGGAAAGGAGTTCTTGGTGACTGGGTTTTGTCCAAAAGTTTTGGATCAAGACTAATTTTTTCTAACTCATCCTTTACAATGGCTAGGTCAGGGAGAGGAACATATTTTCCTTTGTTGTAGTCAAGCCATGTTGATGAACAAAAAGTTTTGAAGTCCAGGGTGACAATTTGTTGCCCATCTAAAATAGAGAACCTGATGAGAAACTCCCTGAGGGGTCTTGGTATGTTCTCATCAGTGGAGGGTGTCGGGTCATAGGCTACTGCAGTTGCCCAGAACTCCCTGAGGAAGTTATGGTATAGTATAGATGGGGACTGAGTAAATGCCTGTTTTAGTGGCAGTTCAGTAAAAAATTCATGATTCCCTTATAGGTTGGGACATCATGTGGGTATTCAAAGTTACCTATAACATTATTAGTTTTGAATTCAACGTTTTCTAAACCGCCTACCCACTGAGGTGCAAACTGAAGAGACTGTGTTCTTGCCATTTCCATTCAGAAAAAAATTTAGGGTTTTGAAAAAAAATTCTTGACAAGAACAATCAAAGAGGTTTGAGTCTCTTGAGTTTTGTGATGAAAAACCTTTTGTAAATTGTTTACAGAGAAGATTTTACTGAAAATTGGTTGAGGATTTAAAGAACACACAAAGTTTTCTGGGTTTGAGAATTGATTTTGGCAGAGTTTTGATGCAGAAAAATAATTTGTGTGTGTTTTAATGTTTTGAGAGGGGTATATATAGAGTGGTGAGAAGGGTAGATTTTGCATATGTGAGGATTTGTAAAGTCGGTTTTGAAAACTTTTTTATTTCCCTCATTTAATGCGACCACTCACTACCCGCAGTTTTTCTCACGGTTTTCCAGGGAACAGTTGCAGTGCACAATAAAAGTACATTTTGCAGTATTAAAATATCCTTAGGATATTTGTTGTGAGAGAAGGCATTTAATGCCAAGTGAGACGAGGTAAGGTTTGAGGGACCCTTGACATAGGTGACAGAAGGACGTAGAGACATATATTCCTATATTAAATTGGTATGTTTACCAACCTAGGACATTTAAGTAACTGAAATACTTAGTGCATTTAGTTACTCATTCAATGCTCAATATCCAATGTTAGGGTCCCTGAATGAGTCTTACTCATTCAGTGAGATTATTTTGGGTTTTGTTCAGGGAGCAGGAACCATTTCAGAGAGAACTCACTGAGATTGGGATTGATTTTCAGGTTGCTGACTTTCAATGTCGAGCATTCCCAATTCAGCTTTCAGTCTCCTGAAGGTAGGTTCATCCAAGGGTTTGGTGAAGATATCAGCAAGTTGATATTCAGTAGGGATGAAGTGGAGTTCTATGTCTCCTTTCATGATGTGGTCCTTGATGAAATGATATCTGATATCAATGTGTTTGGTTCTTTGGTGGAGGACATGGTTGTTGGAGATTGCAATAGCACTGGTGTTGTCACAGAAGATGGGTACCATTTTGTAATGGATGTCATAGTCACTGAGTTGACTTTTCATCCATAACACATTGGCACAACATCCTGCAGCAGCCACATATTCAGCTTCAGCTGAAGATATAGCCACTGATTGTTGCTTTTTAGCACTCCAACAAACCAGCTTTCCTCCAAGAAATTGACAGAACCCCGAGGTACTTTTCCTGTCCATGTTGCAGCCTGCATAATCAGAGTCAGAATACCCTTTGAGGTCAAACCCTGAACATTTTGGATAGTAAAGTCCAAGGCTTGGAGTTCCTTTCAGATATCCAAGAATTCTTTTGGCTGCAGTGAGATGGGATTCTTTAGGATTGGACTGATATCTTGCTATTAGACATACTGAGAATTGTATGTGAGGTCTGGAAGCAGTTAGATACATCAGTGATCATACAATCCCCCTGAAGTGAGTTTGATTGACTGGTTTGCCAGTGACATCAGGTCCAAGGTTGTAAGGAGGGACCATTGGTGTCTTCACTGAAGCACAGTCAGAGATCTCATATTTCTTCAAGAGATTTCTGGTATACTTCTCTTGACTAATAGAGATTCCTTTTTCAGTTTGCCTGATTTGTAATCCAAGGAAGTAAGTGAGTTCACCCATCATGCTCATTTCAAATTTCTTTTTCATCAGTTTTTCAAACTGTTTGCAAAGAGTATAATTTGTTGAGCCAAAGATGATGTCATCAACATACACTTGGACCAGTATCACATCTTGTTTTGTCCTATAGATAAATAGTGTGTTGTCTATCTTTCCTCTGACAAACTTTTTTTGAATCAGAAAGGCTGAGAGAGTTAAATACCATGCTCTGGGAGTTTGTTTAAGTCCATATAGGGTTTTTTCAAGCTTGCAGACATAGTCAGGGAATTATCTACTCTCAAAGCCAGGAGGTTGCTGAACATACACATCTTCCTTGAGTTCACCATTCAGGAATGCACTTTTCACATCTATTTGGTAAACTTTGAAGTTCATGTAAGTTGCAAATGCAAGGAAGATCCTGATGGCTTCTATTCTTGCAACATGAGCAAATGTCTCATCATAGTCAATGCCTTTTTGTTGACTGTAACCTTTGGCTACAAGTCCGGTTTTGTTTTTAATGACAATGCCGTTTTCATCAGTTTTGTTTTTGAAAACCCACTTCATTCCTATGACAATGACATCCTGAGGACATTTGATCAAGGTCATGACATTGTTTTTATCAAACTGTTGAAGTTCTTCTTGCATGGCCTGAACCCAGCTTGGATGTTTTAGAGCTTCAGTGACACTTTTGGGCTCTATTTCTGATAGAAAATCAGCATATAGACATTCATTGGCTGAAGCTGCTGTTAACTTAGCAGCCATGCTTCTAGTGAGCATGCCTTCAGTGGGTTCACCAATGATGTTTAGAAGCTCAATGTCCTGAGATCTTGTCCACTTACTTTGTGGTCTAGGATCTGAGCTTGAAGAGGTCACAGGAAACTCAGGAGTGAGTTCAGGTGCAGGAGCCACAGAATCATTTAGATCATCTGTTGAGCTGCTTTGTTCAGGTTGGGGTTCTTGAATCACAGGTTCCTGAACATTAGGTTCAGTGTTACCTATCCCAGTAGGGACTGATTGGTCATCAATGAAATCACTGATTGTTGGTTAAGGAAGGTTATGGGGTAAGACACAGTATGAGATATCAGCATCAGCTTGATATGAGGAATTGATTTCAGTGTAAAACTCATCAGGAGGATATCTTGATGAGTCATCAATTCCTATTTCCTCCACTGAGGTATTGGTAAATCTGATGCTTTCTGAACTTTCATCAAAGGTGACATGAAAGGTTTCCTCAACTTGTTGTCTTATGGTGTTAAACACCCTGAAGGCTTTAGAGATCAGTGAGTAACCTAGGAAATACCCATCATCAGCTTTTGCATCAAACTTGCCTAAGTGATCCTTGTGATTGTGAATGAGCACAGGACACCCAAACACATGAAAGCAGCTGATATCAGGAAGTCTTCCTTTGAAGATCTCATATGGGGTTTTGTTATGTCTTTTGACAATGATTGACCTGTTTTGAAAACTCATCAACAATGACAAACAATGACAACTCATCAACAATGACAAATGTATACTTCTCATGCTGGATTGATCTGGGACTGACTGGTCCAAAGAGATCCATGTGCAGGAGGTGAAGGCAGTTTTTTATAGAGAAATTTTGTTTTGTTTTGAACGATGCTCTGTGGTGTTTGCCTTTTTCACAGGCAGAGCATGGTTTGTCTTTTGCAAAAACCAGTGATGGTAAACCAAGGACTTTATTTTGTTTTGCCAAGCTGTTTATGTTTTTGAAATTTAAGTGACAGAGTCTCTTGTGCCACAACAGTTGACAGTTTCAGTGGCTTTGGCAAAGAGACATGTTCCATCTTGAGAGAGTGTTGACATGTCTAACACATAAACATCATCTCTCCTAGGTGCTATCAAAACAACTTCTTTGTTGGCATTGAAAATGGTGCCTTGTTTGTCATTGAATTGCACAATGTACTTTGCATCACATAATTGACTAATACTGATGAGATTGTATTTTAGACCAATGACATAAGCTATCCTAGAGAAAACTATTCCATTGCAGTTTACTGAACCATATCCCTCAGTGGGACATGATGAGTTATCACCAAATACTACCTTGGGTCCTCGTTCCTTTACATACTTGTGCAGATACTCCTTTACACCAGTCATGCTTCTTGAACATTCACTATCTAGATGCCAAATAGGCTCCCTGGCGTGTCTCTGCACAAATAGTAAACTACAAATAGTAAACTGAATTAGTTTCTCTTTCTAACCCACATGCTAGTGGGCTTGGGTCTAAAGGTCTGGTTGAATTTGGCAATTGACTCATGGTCAGTGGTTGAGTGCATTGTGCTACCACAGGTTTTGCATTTGCTGACTGAGGATGACTCAGTAATGCGGGGTTGTTTTGAACTTCTCCTTGCTTGGATGACACTGTCATGCTAGGATGTCTCATGAGCTGGATTTCCGCAAATATCACAGCAGGTGTTCATGAGACAATCATCAGGATGATGATCATTGAAGCCATAGTGTGGACAAGGAGGAAAGGGTTTTGCTCTATGCCTGAGAGCTTGTTTGGAGGTTGAGGCCTGTTGATGACCAACATTGGTGTATCTTGCTTCACTGAATGAACTTACATATTGTAAGTGATCAGAGATTTTGTGATCATCCTTTTTGCAGATCATATAAAAATGGATTTTGTAGCAATTATCAGTGGTATGACTGGTATAATGGCATAGATCACACTTATGCCTGGGTTTGGTGTTGGATTTAGACCTTGATGAACTAGAGGAGGCTGACTTAGTTTCCTTGTTTGAATCAGGAGCTTTTTTGATGGATTCCATCCTGTCAGTCAACTTCCTCACAAGTTCAGTCAGTTGCTGGATTTGGTCTGCTTCAGTAGGAACTGAAGATGTGGAAGTCTCAGTGGGAACATAGTCTTCTTGGGTTGGTTTTGTTGGTCTTTTCAGGATGGTTCTACCAAGTCCAGATCTTTCTTTTGGTGAGTGAGGGTTGAATTGCAAGGGAGTAAGCTTAGAGCTAGGTGCAGCACCCTGAAGAGGTTTCAGGGGTGGAAGCGGTGCTTGAGATTCGGCTTCAGACTCAAAGATGTGTTCAATACTATTGGACACATCAGAGAGTCCAAGCATGCTCTTTAGAGCTTGACTTTCAGGCTCTAGTATTCTTCCAGAATCGAAATTTGGAAGCTTACTCTCAGGGTTAACCCTTTCAACCCAATCACTGGACTTGGACATTGACTCCTTATTAGAGAGCATGCCAGTAGATACAAATGGTTTTGGACTATGGTCTTTATTGTGAGAATCAGGGAGATGATCTTCACCTATGATTCTCTTCTTGCTACTGTGGGCTCCCACAGCATCAAAGACCCTAGGATTCTTAGCAGTCCAACTTTCTATGATACCTTTTTCCTTTTTAAGTTCTTCCTGAAGAGCTTGATTTCTTT
This sequence comes from Chrysanthemum seticuspe, assembly GCA_019973895.1. NCBI lineage: Eukaryota > Viridiplantae > Streptophyta > Magnoliopsida > Asterales > Asteraceae > Chrysanthemum > Chrysanthemum seticuspe. The sequence continues at coordinate 143,140,973 of BPTQ01000008.1, forward strand.
TAACTAGTTTAGTGTTTTGAATTTGCAGTGTAACAGCCTCAAGCTTGACTTGTTTTAAAAGAAGCAGTTCATCCTACACTTGTTTAATTTAAAACTTAACTTGTTGTATTTAGAAAAAAGATTTAATCGTTGCTCCTCTACAAATTTAAGGTCAACATTGATATAGTTCATAAAGGACTGCCAATCTGAATCATCATCCATAGAAAGTAAAATATTTACCTTCTTCATTGTGATATTGACCCATTCTCTATTCTTGGCATGATTCTTCCCAACAGCTAGCTTGTCCTCTTCTGAGAGAGCCATCAGTGCACTGACTTGCACCATTTCATCTTCAGATGAGACTGGCTCTTCATCCCAGTCGAAGACTTCAGCAACTAGGCCCTTGTTTTTACCCTGCATAGATTTAGCATTGTTTGTTGTTTCTGAGGGAGTGGCCTCAAGCAGTGCTAGCTTAGCTTTGGCTATCCTATACTTAGCTTCAAAATCAACAGTTTTATTTTGATCATATTTGTTTCGAAAGTTTTGATGAGACTGATAGATTTTTGGTTGAAATTTGCTAAAGCCTGAGGACTGATTTGACCCTGATGGTTTGTAAGAGGGTTTAGAAATAATGACCTCCTTTGTGACACTTAAACACTTAGTGTCCTCATTAGATTTGGAATTAGAAAAACCTTTGTTTCTTTTTATAAACCTTCTAGAGTTAGCAAGGTGTGCCCTTTCCTGAAATTCGATGTTCAGGTCATTTAGGTACTCCTCATTTGATCTCTCATCAGGCTCATCATCTGAATTTTCCTGAAAATCCTGAATCACACTGTTAGAATAAAAAGCAGTAGAAATTGGTGTTGAAGTGGTGGTCAGGGACTTCTTGACTTCCTGAGACTTCTTCAAGTTAGGGTATCGTCTGTTGATGAGGTTTTCCTCGTAGACAAATTTCCCATATATTTCAGGAAGTTCAAGATTCTGGATATGATTTGCATTCCTAAGTCCCTGAAAGAAATTCAACCACTTCTCAGGGAGACTATTGACAAAACCAACATTTATTTCATATTTGGACAACTTAACACCATCATTTGACAGTTCATTTAACAAAGTTTTGTACCGGGTGTAAGTTTGAGACAGATTTTCTGAGTCCTTAGCCCTGAAGGTGTTATACTCAAGTTTCAGGTCCATAATCCTGTTCTCCTTGGTATCTGAGGGACCTTCATGACTGTGGACCAGGTCATCCCATGTTTGTTTAGCTCTACTACAGCCTATAACAGACTCCATAACATCATCAGAAAGACAAGATATGATGATGCTTTTGAGCCTTTGGTCCTGGTTGACCACTCTCCTCTCGTCCTGAGTCCACTGAGCTTCAGGTTTAGGCAAACCTTCAGCAGTCTTTGGGATAAATGAACCTTCATTAATACACTTAATGTAGTAAGGTTTCATCCCAGTCAAATAGCAAAGCATTCGCTTTTTCCATTTGTTAAATTTACCAACTTCGAGTCGAGGGGCAACAGCTGATTAAGTTCCACCCTTTATGTCGACAAGTTGGGGCACATCAATTTCAACCATTTGGATCCTAATTTAAAATAGTTTTTTAGCGGCTTAAAAAGGGTTTTATAATCAGCCTGCTCTGATACCACTTGTTGTTCCCGTTTCACAATCGTATAAAAACAAAAAAACTATAAACCAACTGATTGTGAACAATGACTGAAAAGATGCAAGTAAAAACACACTGATTAATTTTCAACTTATATATTCTTTATTAGAAACAAATAAAAAAGAATACATTACCAAAGTACTTGCGGAATGGTACTTGGGATTGAAATGACAAAGTATGGTATCTCCTTACTAAGCTCAGGCTAAGTCTGAGCACAACTACAAGGTACCACTGAGCTATCTCAGGGACAAAGTTGTATTTGAAGGAGTGAAAGATGGCTTTTGTGTGTGTTTTACAATTAATCCACAAGCTTAAAAATCTTCCACCCCAACTCTTATGCTATTTATACAAGTATGGTTTTTAACTCTATCCTAGAGGACAAACTGACAGGTTACAGAAGACAAAATACTGATGTATTTTGTCTCTGTTTACATTTGCTATTTAGGGTAAGTGACAAGGCTACTTTCTTCTAGTCAGTGATGACACTGAGCCTGGTAGTTAGTGATTCAGGGAAAGTTTGACTTTGGTTGATAAGGACTTCGTCTTATCCATTTCAAACTTATCCCGCCTTGTCCCGCTCATTTTTCAGTCTTCATAGCCTTCAGTCTCGCTGCTGTTTCATGTATGCGGTTTGACCCTGTCTCGCTGCTGTTTGTGTAAGTTTTGTTAAGCGAGTTGTTCTTTTTCTGCGATTTGTTTGGTATTGTGCGGTTTGAGTGTCAAGACAAAAAGACAAAAGTACAAGTAGTGGGAGTACTAGTGTTCCTTTGAGGTTTGTCAAACTAAGCGACTTGTTGATAACATCAAATAGTCTTGAATATTAAGTGTCAATTTCCCCCGATAATGCTCGTATTTTATATCATTTATATGGATTTACGCTTGTTTTCCTCTATATTTCACTTTCAGGTAATTTACGAGCATTGAAGCTAATGAGACGCGGATTTGGAGAGTTTATTGAAGATATATGATAGTATGCTTATTTTGAAGTAATTACGGCGTAACTCTTCTCTCACATTACGATGTTCGACTATCCGAAAAAACAATTTCGGACGAAAAAAGTTTACTCACCAATTCCTATTCATAATATTTTTCTCATTTTACGAATCTGACCAATCTGATGCAGAACCTGAAGTCATTGATGAAGTTAATATCGAGGGAATAACCATGGAGCAGTATATGGAGCAACCCAATGCGAACTGTAAAAGAGCTTTCACACAAGACTCTAGTATGGAAAAATTCTCCATTCCGGACCAATTTATCCGGGAATTACACGAGCTGCAGTTTTCGAGAGACGAGAATGAGGATGTGCAAAATCACGTGGAAGAAGTACTTTACTTGTCATCCCTTTTTAGCGTCCAGAATATCCCTAGCTATTCGGTTACAGCAAGAATTTATCCTATGACTCTTAAAGGGACTGCAAAAAGATGATATAATAGACTCCCTGCCGAATGCAAAGAAACGTGGGACCAATTAAGAAGAGAATTCGTTCAACAGTTTTGCCCTCCTTCAAAGATGGCTAAACTTCTCAGTAAAATCCATCAGTTCGTTTTAGAAAGTGAAGAAACATTGTATCAAGCAGGGGAAAGATACAATGAACTACTTTACCACTGCCCTACTCATGATCTTAACAAGCACCAAATTGTCTATGTCTTCTATAGGGGAATTAATGCAGAGACCCGTGAACTACTCGATTCTCCTAGACATATTCCAAGCATGGCTCCCGACCAAGCTTTGGAGTGTATTCGACGGATATCTGAACATTGCTATAAATGGCATATGGAGGCAGAGCATGGACTAAAAGATAATTTTGATCATAAGGTGATGAAGACATTAACCAAGAAAGAATATGATTACGGTGCAATTTTTGAAAAGCGGAGACTGGAAAGGGCCAGTGAAAGTGAAGCTTGTTAGGTAGAAAAAGTAAAGAGTGTATTTGGGGCCAAGCTGGAAAACAGCTTGGAAAAGATGATTCTTGACCACATTGAGGAATCAAGGGAGCGTGGCGAGAGGATTGAAAAAATAAGGAGAAAATTCGTGGAAAACACAGTGTCTTCGTTTAAGATTCATGAAGATCGGATAAAGGGTTTGGAAAAGAATGTGAACTTATTCTCAAAAGCTATCACGGATTACCTTGTTGCACGGGATGAAGAAGTTTTCAATACGGTTGAAACAATTACTGAAGAGCCAACTACCTTCTCGGAGAAGGTCAAATGAAGAAAGCAAAGAGAAACTCTTACTCCTTGATATTGGAGCTCTTCCGGTAAACATCCCTCTAGTTAATTCCATTAAAACTGACCCTAACAATGTTTTGCATAAATTAAATAACGATCTCGATGAGACGATTCAACTAAACGAGAGATGTTCAGCAGTTCTAAGAAATGAACTGCCGCAAAAGGAGAAAGATCCCAGCTGTTTCACTCTCCCTTGCTTGATCGGGAGTCTTAACATGTGTAACGCTCTTGCTGATCTTGGAGCGAGCATAAGCATAATGCCTCGTTCAATGTTCCTGCGTATGGGTATCGGAGATCTTAAACCAGCAAAAATGAAAATAGAAATGACCGATCGATCCATGCAATCACCATTGGGAATCGTTGAAAATGTATTGGTAAAAATCAAAAAGTTCCTCTTCCCGGTGGATTTCGTTATTCTAGATATTCCCGAAGACAACAGGATACCTATCATTTTAGGAAGACCAATGCTCGCTACTGCCCATGAAAAAGTAGATGTCTTTTCTAGAAACTGACTCTTGAAGCTAATGGGGAAGTTGCTACGTTCAGACCTAATGAACTTTTGTCCATCCCTCAAAAGGTTTGCGCGATTGACCCTATAGGCGATTTTGGTGATGCATTGGAAGAGTTTCTTAGTGATCCCCCGAAGACTCCTTCAAATCTTGGCGAGATAGCTTCGGGGAAAGATTTTGATGTGTTTGTCAACTTTGAAGAAGAAGATGGTCTGGGAATCAGTGTCGATGATTACTCTAGTTACGTCGACATGGTCCATTGGCACAATAATTCTGAAGAGACTTTTTCACAATCTGACCAGCCTAAGTTTTATGAGATGGGAACTCGAATCCATCACAGAAACCCCTATAACCTTAAAATTTCATGCAAGATTGGGTTCATTGATTTCCATCCCTTCATCGACACAAGTTCCCCAGTAAACATCATGTCAAAGGAGTGCTACAACCAAGTTATGGTAAAAGAACTAGAATATAAAGGGAACAATTTCCTGGGGATTGCGACAAACATTCATGTCTTTGTTGGGACTCACTCATTTTGGTCGATTTTGTGGTTTTGGATGACACTTGCGAGTTCGTGGAAGATGGGCTAACCGGGGTAGTTTTTGGGAAACCCTTTCAAGAACTGTCTGGGCTAGATAAAAATGAGAATGAAGGACTTGTATGGTTAAAAATTGGCGAAGATAAAACAGTTTTTAAAATGCCAGGGACTGTTAAGAACTTTAAAAATTGGACTAAGAAGCAGTTAAGCCATGTTCGGCCACTGCTTGACATTAGTGACGAAGATAAGGCCAAAGGTATTGACCACCCATACCAAAAGATCAAGAATTTTTATTTGGGGTGTTTAGAACTGGGCGCGGACTACAAGCGGGATGAGAATCTGATCTGTTAGGATTTAGAAAATCCAGTAGTTAAAGAGTCGGTCACCTCAAGTATATGTATTCGTTAGAAAGCTCGTAGTCGTAGTCATTTAGTGAAAGTTAGTAGTTAGTTAGGTAACACCGTGGAGGACGGACGGGTCTTTACCCACTGTATGCCTGATCCACAGCCCGTAGGAGGCGTCTTATGTAACTAACTATAAATACCCTTTGCCTAGCAAGGCAAAGGGTTGGAGCTTTCATAATACATTTTTCTTTGTCTCACTAAAGTTCCCAACTCTCTTCCACTTTCTCTCTCTAGAACTCATATTAGTCGACCCATATTTGTGCTTGTTTATGTGTTTGTGAAAACCAATATGTAATAATTGGTATCAAGAGCCATGGTTTAATCATCTATCTTACATGTTCTTGGATTTCTAGTGGTTTTCATAGGGTTTTGGGTTTGAATTAGTTTTGAGTAGTTTTCATCATTTGAATCATTTTTAGTGTTAAAGTTTGAATTTTGATAGTACTTTTGTGTTTAGAGTCATCATAAGTGTCTAGGTTTTGGATTGGAAGGCCTCAATCATCTTGGTTGTAGTGTTTTGGATTGAAAAAGTTTAGTTTTTGGAAGTTTTCTAGGAAGCGGTTTGTCTCTCGGGTTTAGTTTCTTTGAAGAGGTTTGATCTCACTTTTAAGCGATTTGTCCAATTTTGTGGAAGCGGTTTGTCACCTAAGCGGTTTGTGTGTTGAGACAAAGAGACAAGAAAGGAAAAAGTAGTGGAAGTACTTGTGTTCCCCTGCGGTTTCTCACTTAAGCGATTTGTCACTTAAGCGGTTTGTCACTTAAGCGGATTGACACTTAAGCGGTTTGTCATAAAGCGTTATAACTGAAGTGGTTTGTATTGACAGCGATTTGACACTTAAGCGTTTTGACACTTAAGCGATTTGACAGTTAAGCGATTTTTGTTGAAAGCGATTTGACAGAAGCGATTTGTCAATTGTGCGATTTGACATAAGCGATTTGTCAGGTGTGCAATTTGAATCAAGCGGTTTGTCAGTTGTGCGGTTTGTCTCTTGAGACTTGTCATTTCTTCGTGATACGTTTAACGGTTTTCTCTTGATTTAGTAAAATCCCGTGAGAGAATCTATTTCCCGGTTTAATCAAAGAGTAGTAAAATCCCATGGAATTAGTAATCATGTCTACAATCATTTCTTCCGTTGCTGATGACGTTAAATCTGCAGGATCCGATACTCGTCCTCCCATGCTTGATAGAACCGATTATGACTCGTGGGCTCAAAGAATCAGATTGTATTGCTTAGGAAAAGAGAATGGGGTTAACATCCTTAAGTTTATTGATGAACGACCATTTCAAATTGGAACGACTAGGGACATTCTTGAAACTGGAACTGATGGAAATGTTGCATTAGGGTTGGATAGACCAAGAATGTATGATGAGCTTGATGATAAGGAGAAGAAGAGATATGATGCTGACATTAGAGCCTCAAACATCATACTTCAAGGTTTACCAAAGGACATTTACAAGCTGATCAATCACAACACTGAAGCCAAGGCTGTCTGGGATAATGTCAAGATGCTTCTCTGGTTCGGATAACTAAGGACGATAGAGAATCTCAATTGTATGATGACTTTGAGAACTTTAAAATGAATCCAGGGGAAAGTGTTACTGAATATTATGTGAGGTTTCACAAGCTTGTGAATGATATGAGGAATATCAAGATGACAATGCCGAATATCCATCTAAATTCCAAGTTCGTGAACAACATGAATCCTGAATGGCACAAATTTGTCACTGCTGTCAAATTGAACAAAGGACTTAGGCACACCAATTATGAGCAATTGTATGCTTACTTTCTCCAACATGAGAAGCATGCTGCATTTGAATGAATGATCATGGAAAAGTTCAATACCAATGCTGGAGATGCAAGTTCTTCAAATGATTCAACAGCATTCTACACTAATGTGGGAATAAGTACCAAAGCATCACAAGTCATACCTACTGGGGATGGTAATCACAAACTCATTCCGGATTCAGGGTATAAGCCTTCAGACTCATTCATGCAACACTTTGCAAATCAACTGGCTCTAATGGTTAAGCAAAACTTGAATCTTACTCCACACACCAACAATCATCTCAGAACTGCATCTAACCTACACAATCATGCTACTGTTAAAGATGGAAGGGTAGTAGTGCAAAACGTGCAAGGAAGGCAGAATGCTTATCTACCACATAATGAGCAACGAAATGCTGGTGTTGGAACTGGTTATGGGAATACAGGAGTCGGTGCAGGCTATGTGGGAAATCAAAATCGAGGAAGGATTGCGGCTCAGGGTCAAGGGAAGCCAATCAAGTGTTACAACTGTGGAGGGGAAGGACACATTGCTAGGAACTGCACTCAACCAAAATGTGACAACTGGCAATTTAAGGAGTCTATTTTAGGTAACCTGTTAGAAATTAACTTTTCACATACACATCAAACCATAACACAAAGTAGCATATAGATGGAATTCTAGAGAGAGAAAGTTAGAGGTTTAGGGAACTTAGTGAGAGAAAGTGAAAGATATTATTATGAGCTCCAACTCTCTACCTTGGAAGGTAGAGAGTATTTATAGTCTTACATAACTCGCCACACTTTGGGCTGTGGATCAGGCATACAGTGGGTAAAGACCCGTCCGTCCTCCACGGTGTTACTTAACTAAATTACTACTTAACTTAAAAGAACTACGACTACGAGCTTTCTAACGATTACATATACTTGAGGTGACCGACTCTTTAATACCGGGAATTTCTAATTCCTAACAATCTCCCCCTAAGGGAGGTCACCTCAAACATGTACCAAAATTACATAGAATACAAATAGATATAACATTAACAATTGATCTAGTATTCTTGATGTAGTCCTTTGCTCCTGAGCTCGTAGTCATTGATTCTTCATATTGCATGTTTGGTTATTCCAAGTGGAGGTCTTTTACTGATCCACGTGATGATAAGCTTGAGCCATCTTTGGAGATCATCAGCTTACAACAATCTCTGACATATCCTATATGGTGTTGGTATTTTGTGATGTTGTGACTTTGGGACCGACATGCTCACATTCTGGATCATGATATCTTCTCATCAGAGTAGCGGAAGCATTAGTTGATTCATGATATTGGCAGCAGCGTAGCAGAAGCATGGAGTGAAAATATCAGAGACATTGATGCACTAATCATGATTTCTTTTGAGATAAATGTGTTAAGTGAGCATGCGGCTATGGATTGACCGCTTCATTCTGATCAGCTGCAAACGTCGGGCGTACCTGCATACAACAGTTAGCAACAAATCGCACGAAAGTGTCTTTGATCACTTTCGATGAATTGAGGTACACGGCCCACGGTTCCCCGTTGATCAGTACAAGTACTGCCTGTGATCAGGTAGGATTCCTAAGAATCTCCTTGACAGGGTTTCGCAGCTGTTCTAGCTGTTCTCAAACCGGAACATCTCAAAGAAGACAACACGGAGTGAGTGAACCAGCGAATTTTAAGTCCACTGATTGATGAAAAGAGATTTGAGAAACAATCGTGTATTGCTCAATAGAAATTGTTTTTGCAATACAACGAAGGTTTTATTGAAAATCAATTATCAATCATAAAATACCTTTTGGTTTGAAAAATGAGTACACAGTCGATGTGCTAAAGAAAAAAGTTTTTAAGCACAAAGACCGGTTTTTCAAAGGTATCCGTCAATCCATAACCTGAACCAGGTTTGATTCAAGAGATTGAATCGCCCCATTGTTTCTGTTCAGTTGTCACATGGTTGATCTATAAAATAGATCTCACATGCCACCTACCAGGAGCTTGTTTGAAGTTGGCTCCAGAAGGCTTTCCATCTTCATTGTGAATATGTAAACACATCACTCAGATGTTCTGGCAATACCACAAGGATAATGCGTAGGACTCAAGATATAATCTCTCTTTCCACATTGTGTGAAACAGAGAGTCTTCATTGAAAGTGTCCTAATGAGATTTATTGATGATCTCGTGGCTCTAGACTCAATTTGTGCATATTTGGATCCTATAACGGAGACTAGGGAGAGGGTCTCCTTCTTCAATATCAACCATCTCTAAGAGAAAGTCGATAGATAATGTCGGTTCCCCGTGAGAATGAAACAAGTCCTTTTAAGAGGAACTTGAGTGGTTTGGAAAGTTGAAGTGCAGTGCGTCACTGGGTCCATGACGTCTTGTCTTCAATACCGATGTTACCATCAGTAGCATATGAATTGAACCCGGTTTCTGCCCTAAGGTTGAATAAATGAAGGGCTATTTGTTTTCACCCTTTTCTCATTCAATTCTTTTTAATTCTTCAACCCCTTCAGTGCTTACCAAGACTTCATAGCTAGAACCTTGTTGGGTTTATTCCAGTACTAGCTCAGTCTTAGTCCGCACTCTTCCCTTATCTCATTTTTCTCCTTTTATCATCATACCTAAGGACTTCTACACTAACTAGTGGATTGTCCCTGGGTAGATCCCTCCGGTTCTGGCGGATCATGGGAACACATACCTAACCTTATCATCCTTATATCACCGTACATAAAGTAAAGTTGGTCGGTCTAATTGGTATTGTTCATCTGCCATTGGATCCAATTGAAAACCATTTGAAAATCAATTCAGATACTTGTGATATATTATCAAAGCATTTTGTACCTGAATTGTTTTTGATATTTTTAGAACGAGAACTCCCCCTCAACATGTGCATCAAGTATTAAAAATGTTTTGCACACGGAGGCAAGAGAAAGAATTAACTTCTTTTGATTACCATTTTCTAAAAGATATCAACATCACTTCCCTCAACAGATCAAGTGAGTATAGCATTTCCGGGAAGGATGAGGTTTCCATGAATTTGCTCCCCCTCAATATGTGCCTCGAGGTTTGAAAAGAGTTTTGCACATACTAGAGGGAACCTGCACATTGGGATGAATGATCACGTTTCAAATCAAAGGTTTAAGATAGATGCTCCCCCTCAACATGTGCATGAAAATTTGAAATCGTTTGTCACATGTGGGCAGGATAGCATGTACATCCGTTTATAACCATTTACCTAATTATCAGTTTAAATCTAATTTAAATCACACATTCTCCCCCAATCACAATTATCAAATCATTTGAGATTTGTGATCTCGTATAGATTTAAATTGATTTTGAAAGCTTTTAAGGAGAATTGTGACATGATTGTGAAAGCGTTTGAACTGATAAGGATCGGATTTTAAGACTTTAAACTCCATTTATAAAACATGCATGTATATCTTTTGAAAACAATTTAATGCCAAATAACTTTTTATTTAATTGAAATCATTCTCCCCCTCAATCAATGACGTAGGTTGTTGATTGAGAGATAGAGATTTTGACAAATAAGTCCTGATGATTATCAAAAATAGAGATTGAGTTATTTTTCAGAGCATTTAGTTTTCAGCAGATAGGAGTTTATAGAATCAGAGCATAGGATTTGAAAACATGGTAAAACATGGCTCTGTTCTTTCTTTAAAACCGGGTTATTGCCTGTAGATGACAATAAACCATATCTCTTTCTCCCAAAATATATATATATATATATATATATATATATATATTTTTTTTTTAAAGAATTCGAACAACATCTAAAGTCCCGTGTCATTCTTTGAATGACAGCACAAAGACCGTAGATATTATCGAATCGAGAGAAATATGACAAAATGACAATATTTTTTTGAAGATTTTTCGAATTTTTCAAATTTTTATGGATTATGAAGGTTTTATAATTTTCTATTTGATTTTTGAAGGTTTTATAATTTTGTATTTTGATTTTCGAATAGATATATACAAGAGATAGATGAAGAAAGACCTTTACTCCTCGTCTTCCTCCTGAAGACGTTTGAGAGTTTCTGGTTGAAGGCTTTTCAAACCAAGTCGTGGAAGAATAAACTCAAAACGTTCTCTTGGAAGAGCTTTGGTGAAGATGTCTGCTAACTGATATTCAGACCTCACAAAATATAGTTCCACCACACCTTTTTCCACCTGTTCCCTGATGAAATGATGTCGAATGTCGATATGCTTTGCTCTTGAGTGTTGAACGTTGTTGCATGAAAGAGCAATAGCACTTTTATTATCACAGTACAGAGGGATTTTGTTGAATTCAAAGCCATAGTCAGATAATTGTGATCTCATCCATAAGATTTGAGCACAACAAGATGACATGGCTATGTATTCAGCCTCTGTAGAGGAAATAGAAGTACTCATTTGCTTCTTTGAAGACCAGCTCACAAGCTTATCACCCAAAAACTGAGCACCTCCTGACGTACTTCGACGTGTATCTTGACAACCTGCATGATCAGCATCTGCATAGGCCGTTAGTGACATACCGGTGTCCTTCGGGTACCATAGTCCCATATTGATGGTTCCTTGGAGATACCGAAAGACCCGTTTAACTGCTTCAAGGTGCCTTTTAGTAGGCTTAGCCTGGTATCTAGCACACATGCACACAGAGAACAAAATGTCTGGTCTACTAGCAGTGAGATACATCAGGGATCCAATCATACTTCGATATTTAGTTTGGTCAATCATGATCCCTGAGAGGTCCTCATCTAGTTTGGTTCGGTCAATCATGGGGGTGTCAACAGGGTCACATGAATCAAATCCAAATTTCTTTAAAATCTCAGTTGCATATTTAGATTGATTTATGAAAATGCCTCCGGGACTTTGTGAAATTTGTAATCCCAAGAAAAATGACATTTGTCCCATCATTGACATTTGAAACTTTGAACTCATTTCATTTGAAAAACGATCACATTCCATTGGGTCAGTCGAGGCAAATATAATATCATCAACATAAATTTGAACGTGAGTTAAATGTTTGCCTGACTTCCTGGTGAACAATGTAGGATCAACTGCTCCTTTGCTGAATCCGGTTGATAGAAGAAACTTTGATAGTGTATCATACCATGCCCTTGGAGCTTGCTTTAAACCGTAAAGAGCCTTCTTCAAACGATAAACGTGAGTAGGATGCTCTTGATTCACAAATCCTTCAGGTTGGCTGACGTAGACGACTTCTTTAAGATCTCCGTTCAGAAATGCCGTCTTTACATCCATCTGATATACCACCATGTTCTTACTTGCAGCATTAGCCAAAAAGATTCTGATCGCCTCGATTCGAGCCACTGGAGCAAAAGATTCTTCAAGGTCTATACCCTCCTCTTGACGATATCCTTTAGCAACTAATCGAGCCTTGTTCTTCAACACATCACCATGCTCATCAAGTTTTACTTTGAAGATCCATTTTAGAGCTATAATCATAGCACAGTCTGGAGCAGGTACTAACTCCCATACATCAAGACGATCAAACTCATGAATTTCATCTTGCATAGCATTGAACCAGCTATCTTCATTCATAGCAGTTTTAACATCTTTTGGTTCGATCTTAGATAGTACGGAGTTGAAGAAGCACCATAAGGCATCGGTTGCGAGTTGCTTCCGGGTTGATACAGGACGAGAGGGATTTCCAATGATGTTGTCTAATGGATGATCGTGAGTCCATTTTCTGAGGTGTTCATGTGGCATTTGTTGAGGAACTGAGGTAGCTGAGTCGATGTCTCCTGAAGAAGATGGTTCTGATGATGATTCAGGAGTAGCAAATATGTTTTCAAAAGGAGCATCTTCAGGAGTAGCAAAGGGATTAACTTCATCATTGATGCCAGAAACATTTCCATGATGTACATTTGAAGAATGATGATTTGTTGATGAGACTGAAGGATCTGCAGCAGGTGCTTCTTGGCTTAAAGATATTGAAACTGATGGATTGACTTCATTTACTGGAATATGAGCATCCTCAGTTGTAGGGATCAGCACCTCATTAGTAGTAGACTCATACAGTTCATCAAACATTGGATCAAACAATTTCTTTACATCATCTTCGGATGGAGGTACATATGGAGTTTCTTGAGAGGAGTTTGGAACAAGGGATGAACCAATAGGACTGTTTTGTAGTGCGGGTCCTGAGCTGGAGTGTCCAGGAGCCATTTGACCGGTCAGCACTTCGATAACGGTGACGTACGATGTGTGTTTTAGCAAGGGACTAAGTGTGATAAGTACCTTTTTGAGGTATACTTGAACAGGTGTTGTCTTTTGGATTAGATAGAAGGGAAGCACACAAGCCACGTAATACGATAGGTTGATTACTCCCAGTTCTGAATCCGTTTGAATCCCGGTTTCGACTGTAACCTCATAAACATCCTATACGTAGTTTGTTTTTCCCTATGGCTTAGATGTTGTTTTCTTGGGCTTTATAGTACCTTTGTTAAGTACAATGCAAACTACTCGACTGGCCAGTTTACCGAGGACCTGTGAGGTCGAGTCCTGGGCGTGAAGTTTTGTCAGGATAACCAAGTAGGGAACAAGGTTTGAGGAGAGTTCTTTGAGGTATACATGGAGGTAGGCTTCTACTACATT
>BPTQ01000008.1:143158772-143226701 GCA_019973895.1 Chrysanthemum seticuspe
ATGAGTTTGTCCTTGGATGGGCCAGCTTGTGGTGAAGAAGAGATCTTGGGAGAAACCATTGGAGAGATGCTAGCCATGAAGATTGTGTGTGCAGTAGGTCCATCATCTACATCAGAGTCGTATGCATCACAGTCAGCGACTTGAAAGGCGTTCTGATGATTGTGACCTATCTCCTGTATAGGCTGCTCATCCACATCTGCATCATAGGTCTTGGCATTACCCTCAGCAAGAAAAAGCAATTCCTCTTCATCCAACGCAGCACCATTGTCCTGAGCTTGTGCCAGTAACATCTTATCTCTGAAGTAATCAGCATTCTGTGGACGCTTTGGAGATGTGCAGTTCCTTGCAATGTGTCCCTCACCACCACAGTTATAGCATTTGATCGGCTTAGCTTGACCTTGGTTACCATTCCTTCCTCGATTCTGATTGCCCACATATCCTCTACCAGCACCACCCCTTCCCTGATCATACTGTCTTTCCTGAACTGGTTGCACCACAATCCTTCCATCTTTAACAGTGGCTTGATTATGTGGGTTAGATGCAGTTCTGAGGTTGTTGTTGGTTTGTGGGAGAGAATTCATGTTTTGACTAATGAGTAGAGCTAGTTGATTCATGATGTTATCCACGCGTGCATCAGCATCAGCTTGTTTGAACATAGGATCTGGAATGAGTTTGTGATTACCATTACCCAAGGGTATGACTTGTGATGCTTTGGTTGTGATTCCAATGTTTGAGTAGAAAGCTGTTGAGTCATTAGACGAACTTGTCTCTCCCTGGTTGGTTTTGAACTGATTGAGAATCAATTTTTCAAACATAGCATGTCTCTCATTCTGAAGGAGGAAGGCATAGAGTTGCTCATAGTTTGTATTCTTCAGTCCTTTAGTGAGCTTCACAGCTGTGACAAACTTGTGCCATTCGGGATTCATGTTGTTCACAAACTTTGAGTTCAGCTGAATGTTAGGCATAGTCATTCTGATGTTTCTCATGTCATTCACTAACTTATGAAATCTCACATAGTACTCATAGACACTCTCATCTGGTTTCATCTTGAAGTGCTCAAATTCGTCATAGAGTTGGGATTCTCTGTCTTCCATAGTTAATTCTGAACCTGAGAGAAGCATCTTAACGTTATCCCAAACAGCCTTTGCATCAGTGTTATGATTGATCAGCTTGTAGATGTCTTTAGGAAGACCTTGAAGAACAATGTTTGAAGCCCTGATATCTGCATCGAATCTCTTTTTCTCCTTATCATCAAGCTCATCGTACATCTTAGGTCTGTCCATTCCGTAAACAGGAATACCATCTTCATTAGTATCAAGTATGTCTCTAGTCGTCTCAACCCGATATGGTCCTTCATCAATGGATTTGAGAATGTTGACACCATTTTCCTTTCCAAGGCAATACAATCTGATTCGTTGAGCCCAAGAATCGTAGTCAGTTCTGTCAAGCATGGGAGGACGAGTATCTGAGCCAGCTGCTTGTACATCCTCGGCAACAGTGGAGATGACAGTAGGGACGTTGGTAGACATGTTAACAGATTATACGGGATTTTATACTCAATGATTAAACCGGGAAATAGATTCTTTCACGGGATTTTACTAAATCAAGAGAAAACCGTAAACAATCACTCACGTCGCTAGATGATAAAGCTCTAAGTCGCTAGGAACAAATCCACTAAGTCGCTACCAATTAATTCGCTAGACAGCCAAGTCGCTAGAATCCCAAGTCGCTAACAGAAAAACAAGTCACTAAGTAGTAACTCGCTACGGACCAAGTCGCTAACCAAATTTTGGCAGCAATTCGCTACACAAGTCGCTAGAAACACAAGTCGCTAAAGAGCAACTCGCTACTGACCAAGTCGCTACCACAAGTCGCTACCCGTAGTGGAGATTCCACTACTTGTACTTTAACTCGCTAGATCTAACTCGCTAGATTTAACACTGTAACTCGCTACAATTTTGTGAAGCAAGTCGCTACGAAGAAAACTTATCCGTGAACTAACTCGCTACCATGAAAAACCATATAAACATCACTTTTTAATCCAAAAACAGCCCAACCAAGATGATTCAAGCTTACCAAATGAAAACCTAAACACTTTTGATGATTCTAAACATAAAAGTACCAACAAAATTCAAACTTTAACACAAGAGATCAACCAAATGATGCAAAAACCACTAAACTTTTTCAAACTCAAAAACCACCTAAAAACCACTATAAATCCAAAGATGTGCAAGATATGATCTAACCATGGCTCTTGATACCAATTGTTAGAAATTAACTTTTCACATACACATCAAACCATAACACAAAGTAGCATATAGATGGAATTCTAGAGAGAGAAAGTTAGAGGTTTAGGGAACTTAGTGAGAGAAAGTGAAATATATTATTATGAGCTCCAACTCTCTACCTTGGAAGGTAGAGAGTATTTATAGTCTTACATAACTCGCCACACTTTGGGCTGTGGATCAGGCATACAGTGGGTAAAGACCCGTCCGTCCTCCACGGTGTTACTTAACTAAATTACTACTTAACTTAAAAGAACTACGACTACGAGCTTTCTAACGATTACATATACTTGAGGTGACCGACTCTTTAATACCGGGAATTTCTAATTCCTAACATAACCGCATTACGTCAAACTAAACTGAGTTTTGCCTTTATCACTATTTTATAAAATGTGACTTGATTTTATATCGTCGATTGGTTTTTACGGTTTATTTCATTATTAAATGAGTTATCGTATGCGTTTTAACTCTATTTGGTGAGCACTATTCGATTCGGCACTAGAAAAGCCTAAAACGAGAGTTATTGTAACTTTTAGACCGTAACTCGAAAATTGACAAATAAATAGTCAAAACTCGTGGAAAAACGTAAGTAACGATGTTGGAAAGTTAAATAAATGTCGTGGGACACTCGGGGGACGATATGCGAGCTCGGGAATGGGTAAACGTGATAGATACGAAAAGTTACAACCCGAACCTCCTCTTTTTGCTTGACCGGCCGCCCCCTCCTCCCAAATAATTATTTTTGAGGTCCCTAGTGGCATAGTATAAATAACCCACCCAACCCCTCATTTGATACTTTCATTTCTCTCTCTAGAAAACACACACTAAACATTTCTCTCTCTACTCTCTCTCTAAAGCAAACCCTAGCCGCCCCATTTGTAATATCCGGCCACTATTCCGGCCACCATGGCCGGATTCCGGCGAGTGAACATACACCTCCACCACCAAAAGATAGATCTCTTTCTCCTCTTTCCAACCATATATCATACGCTCCATTTGGACTTCAATAACACCTTCAAATCTTTAAATCAAGATTCGTACTTTAAGGGTTTCAAAGGGCTTTTGCAATTGGTGATTAGATAAGGTAAATGGAAAATGTTTTGAGCTTGATTGGGCAATATAAACCCACGAATTTCAAATTAGGGTTTCGACTTAATCATGAATTTTGGGGCTTTCGGGTGGAACATGAAATTAAAGCTAATTGGTGACTAAGTAAACAAGTAATTAGTGTTTGGTACATGTGTGGTGTATTAATTTGATGGGTTTATGCATTTAGGGTTTAGTTGCATGTTCTTGATTAAGAATAGTTGATGGGTTTTATGTTTGGTTAGTGTTTGGAGCTTGAATGATTGGATTGGGATGTTGTGGAATTGATTAAGTTGTGTTTGGTTGTGAGATATGGGGCGTACGAACCACCTAGGGCTCGTACGTGGATCATATGGTGCGTACGAGACCCACTTGGGTCATGGGTCCGAGTTGGGTCGATTATGTAGCTTGTTGATTGGTATTGTTGAGGTTTAGATGAGACGCGTGGAGCCGAAAAGCTTCTAGAGCTTGTTTGGTTGGCGAGATTGTTTTGAGTTGGCTTGGGATTGAATTGCGTTATTGTGACATCTAATTTGGACTTGATATATATATTGTTGACTTTGTGCTACGTCGGCGTCACTTTGACTTTTTAGTCAATAGTTGACTCCGACAAAGCCGTAACATGGACTTTAGTATAATTTAGACTATTGATTGATTAAAAGCTAAGAAGTTATGACTCGTGCTTGTGGACTCGAAACGAATAACGATATGAAACTAATAATGGGATTTGACGAAATATATATGAAAATGCTAATAAAACTATGAAATGTAAATAATAATGGGCTTTTGTACCAAAAATGTCGATAACAAGGTTTATCTTGTTATTTACTATTTTTAAACGGAAACTAACGACTAAATTGGAAAGGTTTTGTAATAAATAAGTAATTAAGGTTTCGAGTACACGTTTATCAATAAATGTCAATTGTGGACATTTAATATTGGATAAGTAATTATTTATTTGCGTTATGTGTGCATGGGTTACGGATAACCTAACGTTAATAGTGTTGATCCACGTAGGTAGCGGACTTATTAGGTTGACGAATCTAATAAGAGCCCGCTAGGTATGTTGGGTAACCTTATTAATGGGTGAATTATCCTTATGAATCTTTAGGATACAATTTATTTATGGGATAATAAGCGACACGAATAAATAAATGCGTTTATCGAGTTGACGAATTCGATTAGGTCTACTATTTATTCCGAAACTTATTGAACTATGGAGCTTATCGTTTAGAGGTCTCATTGTGTCGCATTGAGTTATATATTGGTTGTTTGAGTGCATTCATGGCATCATATATAGTCGATACACCCACATGAGGATACCAAACACTAGGATTAAATGGTGAAACGAGACGTTTTTGGAAATAAAGAAATGGAATATATTGGGGTAGATAACGTTGATTTTGAGGAATATGTGTATTAAAGATGGTCTACATTAATAGGTTGTGCCGAGTCGATAGTTGTTGTGCTGTGATTTCTGTTATCTTCTGCTAGTGATATTTGTGCGTTGATTGTGCGTTGATTGCTTAAGGTGAGTTTCATAGCCCCACTTTTATCTACGTTTTAACTACGTTTTGAACTACTTTGGGGTGAGAATCATGCTGCTGTTTTTGGACCGTTAAAACTATTTGGATTTGCTTATATGCTTGACTGTTTAGATAGATGTGTAGTACTTGTTGCCTTAGTTTAGGTTTAACCGTGCCTAACTAAGAATAGACTTCTACATCGACCTAGTCCGGGGTTGGCAATAGTTCTAGATTTTGCCTCGACAGTGCTGGACTAGAGTCGCGAGCTCGAGTAGTCCCTGGATGCCGGACGTGTGCTATGATTGGTGATCCGGGTAGGATCGGTGTGCAAACAGTATTTATCTATCTTAGGTCTTGCATAGCAAATCAACTCTTACTGGTCCACTATGATTTTGTTGAACTTAAACCTATGAACTCACCAGCGTAAGCTGACCTTTTAGCATGATTTCTCAGGTATTTGAAAGATGTTTGGAATATGTGGATTGTGGAAGCTTGGCAAGAAGGCGGGGTTCAAGGATCATTTCTGACTCTGATAAACTATGGGGACCTATTTTATTAAACTATGTTTTGGGCCTAATATTTATATTATTGGATTAAATGTTTGAATATTTGATTTGGGATTGGTTTTAAATGGTTAAATGGTTATCTTTTATTATACTTGTGTGCGATACCAATCCAATAGTAACGCCCCGAAAACTTGATTAAGTCTTCCGCTGTACCGAGATTTGAGGGTGTTACAGATTGGTATCAGAGCTCAAGGTTATAGAGAACTAGGTATTTTATTAACCCTAAACTATAACCACTTTTAATAAAATTGATCCTTGACCGACGAACGCCCGCTTGCCAAGCCGAAGCTTCTTATTTGATTATGGTATGAACTGCGATTTGAATTATGAGATGATTGTTAAGGGATATTGTGAACTGAATTTTGGAAACTTTATTATTATGAGATAAGATTATTGATTTCAGGAATGAGATATGATTATTGGTTTTGGAAAATGAGATGTGATTATCGAGACATTGCGGAATTTGATTTGAGTAAACGATATATTATGATTTTGAAGTTTTGAACTCGATTGATTTGATATGGGATTATGTAATGAAACTGAACTTATGTGTTTTATTAAAGGCATGTTTTGAGTAATGCGGTACCTCTACTTTTAAAGCTTTCATTATGTGATATGTGTTTTGGGTTAAGTTGATGCGCTTATTAAAAATAGTTGTTTCGAACACTTATACCTACCTTATGCCGTTATCACAGACTATGCCTTCACTAGCTTATGATGTGTCTGTGGAGGTCCTTGTTGTTGCTAGTTCGCCAGTATCGACTCTCATGACGGTTGCGCAGGGTGATCCTTATGAGATCGCCCGTCACTCTAGTTCATTATCATCAGATCGCCCTAGCTCGTCTAGGCAACTCACTTTACATCAGGTTTTAGCGAGAGCACAGACTCCTAGGCTTGCTTATAGCACTGCCCGCATGTCCGTGAGACCACCATCATCACCTATCCGTTTAGCAGCATCACCATGTCTTAGAAGGCCTAGATCTCCTAGTGTACCACCCCAGGATTCTCCTGCACAGAGACTCCGACTCATGGACTCTCCCCCTATGGATGAGGGTGAGGAGGAGCATGAGGTTGAGGAGGAGGATGAGATTGAGGAGCAGTATGTTGATGAGGATGAGGATCCTCAGGAGGAGGATGATGAGGATATCCCAGAAGGGGGTACTCCTCCATTGCAGAGTCCTGTACATTCTCCTGGACCAGGTTCTCCCTTGCCTGAGCCTGAGTCCCCTGGACAGCCTTTAGATATCGACTCACCACCTTACTCACCTTATATAGGTAGCCCGTTAGGATCTGAGATACCATCGGAGATTGTTTCTGAGCCCGAGGAGTATGGTGAGACGGGTCTGATGTGGGAGAGGATTACCTCACAAGGTACTAGGCTGAGTAGATTGACAGATCGTTTGGTTGGAGTGTCTAGAGCTAGTATAGAGGATCTTAGAGCTGATATGGGTACTGTAGTCAGGAGGACTAGGGTTTTGCGTGATGGTATGTCGGAGCCCCAGGAGTAGGTTGGGGACCTGCTTAGAGGGTTCGCGACAGCTCGTGATGCTGATAGAGCGATTTGGCGTAGGATTGGTGAGTTAGAGAGAGAGGTTGCAAAGCTTAAGAGTGATTGTGACGCTCGGCATGTTGAGTTAGCATCGTTGTGGAGATAGGTTAATGACGTTAGGAAGTCATTGAGTGATATTCGTAGACGTGGCTAGATAGTATTAGATTCCTGGTTTTGTACCGTCTTGAAACTAAGTAGTACTTGGTTCGAGAAGTAGGATTATCCTAGTTGTTTATTATTATCGTCGTTAGGAGCGTTTTTGATTTCTTCGTATCCTTCCATGTATTTCCACTTTTGAAAAACTTATGAGTTATGGTTATGGGAACGTGCATCCTTAGTTATGATGCGGTGTTTGATTGTTTCGTTTTGGTATAGTGTTATCCCTATTGGCCTTGATTATGTATATAGGCATTATTGAGTGACCCTTGGAATCCAACTCTATTTTAGATGCGTAAATTGTGAATTTATGAGACTGTTCTTATTGCCTCCAGAATGGTGGCAACAAGATGAAACTCGCTTAGGAACAACCGAGCAGCTCCTGCTGCTGTTGTTGCCCCTGGTCGTCGCGGTCGTCGTCCGGCCCTGACCGTACCACATGTTGAGAACCCGAACGTTGATAACCCAGCTGTAGAAAACCCGAATGTGAACGACCATGCTGAGAATGGTCCTGTTCCACAAAACCCTCCACTCGTGAACCCAACCCACATTGACCAGTTAGTGTCGCAGCGTGTCGTTGAACTGCTAGCTGAGGCTAATCTTGCTAACACCTCTAGTGGAACCCCAATGCTGAATCGAACTCGAGGTTGTACCTACAAAGAGTTCCGATTATGTGGTCCCATTGATTTTGGAGGAACTGAGGGAGTAGTTTACCTAACTAGGTGGTTGGAGAAAACTGAATCTGTGTTTGCTGTGAGTAACTGTGATGAGGATTGTAAGGTCAAGTATGCAACTTTCACCTTGAAGGACGAGGCGTTGACCTGGTGGAACAATTACCACAGAGCAGTAGGAATTGATGTAGCTTATAGTATGTCTTGGACTCAGTTTAAGGCTCTCCTGATTAAGAATTACTGTCCTAGGAATGAAGTTAAGAAGTTAGAGAGTGAGTTCTGGAACCACAAGGTTAAGGGTACTGACATGGCGACTTATACTCGTCGTTTCCAAGAGTTATCCTTGCTTTGCCCTGAAATGGTTCGTACCGAAGAACTTAAGATTGAAAGGTATACTGATGGATTACCTTTGGCTACTCGAAATGATGTCATCGCTGCCAAACCAGTCAATTTGCAAGAGGCAATTGCTGTGGCTCAGAGTTTGATGGACTCATATGTGCTAGAAGTAGGAAGAAAGACTAAGAGTGATATGAGTGATAAGAGGAAGAGGAACGAAGTTGCTGAAGGAAATGGCAACAAACAGCAAGAGACAGCCAGAGTGTTCGCCATAGGAAATGGAGGTAGGAATGATTATGAGGGTAGTAAGCCTGTGTGTGGTCATTGTAACCGAGACCACCATGGACCATGTCCGAATGCGTGTTGGAAGTGCTCTAAGGTAGGACATATGGCCAAAGACTGTAGGTCCCGACCACTTGCTGCAGCTCAAACTGCACAGGGATCGGACTGGAAGGCCACTGTCACATGTTTTGGATGTGGAAAGAAGGGACACTTAAAGACTGAGTGCCGAGAGCCGTGGATGAGAGGAAATCCCGGTAATGTAGGAGGATTTGCTAACCGAGGTGTAGGAGGCAATGGCTTAAACCCTGTGAAGCGTGAGGTTGTGGGAAACCAGGGAAACCATGGTGCTAGGAATCAGCAGAGAGACATGGGAACATCGCGTGTTTACGCTATTGGGAAGGAAGCTGGTGAGGACCCTAACGTAGTTACGGGTACGTTCCTTCTCAATAATCGCTATGCTTCCATACTATTTGATACTGGTGCGGATATGAGTTTCGTATCCACCAATTTTATGCCATTACCAGGAATCTCCCACACACCTCTAGGGTTTAGTTACGATGTGGAATTAGCGAATGGGAATAGAGAGAAGATAGACACCGTAGTTCGAGGTTGTACCTTAAGTTTCCTAAACCGCCCGTTTAGTATAGATCTATTGCCAGTTACCTTAGGAAGTTTTGACGTCATTATCGGAATGGATTGGTTGTCGAAGAACGGTGCACACATCATTTGTGATGAGAAGATTGTGCGTTTACCATATGTCGAGAAGATTTTGAGCATACAAGGAGATCGGAGCGACTGTGAAAGTCCTTCCCCGTTGAGCATCATCTCTTGTATTAAGGCCCAGAAGTACATCGATAGAGGAGGTTGTCTTTTCTTGGCTCGAATTTCTGAAAGGAAAGGTGAGGAGAAGAGTGAAAGAAACCTCAACGATGTACCCGTCGTTAGAGAATTTCCGGATGTGTTTCCCGACGATCTGCCAGGGATTCCACCTGTTCGACAAGTGGAATTCCAAATAGAGTTGATACCCGGTGCGGCACCCGTAGCCCGGGCACCTTATCGACTTGCTCCAAGAGAATTGGAGGAACTGTCTAAACAGTTGGCTGAATTGTCAGAGAAGGGATTCATTCGACCAAGTTCGTCACCGTGGGGAGCACCAGTGTTGTTTGTGAAGAAGAAGGATGGATCGTTTCGGATGTGTATCGATTATAGGGAGTTGAATAAGTTAACAGTGAAGAACCGATATCCGTTACCTAGAATAGATGATTTATTTGACCAACTCCAAGGAGCTAGTGTCTTTTCTAAGATCGATTTACGATCTGGTTATCACCAGCTTAGAGTTCGAGAAGAGGATATCCCTAAGACTGCGTTTAGGACTCGTTATGGACACTATGAATTCCAAGTGATGTCGTTTGGTTTGACCGACGCGCCAGCGATTTTCATGGATCTCATGAACCGAGTGTGTAAACCATACCTGGATAAGTTTGTGATAGTATTCATAGACGACATCTTGATATACTCTAAGAGTAGTGAGGAGCACGAAGAGCATTTGAGGCTCATCTTAGGATTGTTGAGAGAGCAGAAGTTGTATCCTAAATTCTCTAAGTGTGAATTCTGGATTCCGTCCGTGCAATTCTTAGGTCATGTGATAGATAGTCGAGGTGTTCATGTTGACCCAGCTAAGATTAAGGCTATTAAGGAATGGGCAGCTCCTAAGAACCCATCAGAAATCCGACAGTTTCTAGGTTTAGCAGGCTATTATAGGAGGTTCATTGAGGGATTTTCTAAGATAGCTAAGTCGCTGACCAAATTAACACAGAAAGATGTTAAGTATGAATGGGGAGAAAAGGAAGAAGAAGCATTCCAACTTCTGAAGGAGAAGTTGTGTAGTGCGCCCATTCTAGCTTTGCCTGAAGGAAGCGAAGATTTCGTCGTGTACTGTGACGCTTCGCATAAAGGCTTAGGTGCTGTTTTGATGCAACGTGAGAAGGTGATTGCCTATGCATCCCGACAACTTAAGAAGCATGAGAAAAACTACACCACCCATGACCTTGAGTTAGGTGCTGTAGTGTTTGCTCTTAGGATCTGGAGACATTACCTGTATGGAACCAAGTGTGTAGTATTTACCGACCATATGAGTTTGAAGCATATCTTAGATCAGAAGGAACTGAACATGAGACAACGTCGTTGGTTGGAATTGCTTAGTGATTACGACTGTGAGATTCGTTATCATCCTGGTAAGGCTAATGTTGTGGCTGATGCACTTAGTCGTAAGGAGGACATTCCACCCCTACTCGTTAGATCTTTAGGAATGACCATTGTTTCGCCCTAACCATCCCAGATTTTAACTGCCCAAGCAGAGGCATTGACGGAAGAGAACCGTCCTTATGAGAATCTTCATGGAATGGTAGAAAGTGAAAACGGCTTCTTGAAGCGTTCCGACGGAACAATATGCTTCAAAGACAGAAGCTGGATACCATTTTATGGTGGAATCCGTGAGTTGATTATGCACGAGTCGCATAAATCAAAATACTCTATTCATCCCGGAGCCGATAAGATGTATCAGGATCTTAAGAAACTTTATTGGTAGCCCAATATGAAAGCCGATATAGCTCAGTATATTAGTAGGTGTCTGACTTGTTCTAAAGTTAAGGCCGAACATCAGAAACCATCAGGACTTTTGGTTCAACCCGAACTCCCGGAATGGAAATGGGAGCGAATAACCATGGATTTTATCACTAAATTACCGAGAACAGTTAGCGGCAATGACGCTATCTGGGTAATAGTTGATCGTTTAACTAAGTCTGCTCACTTCTTAGCTATTAGTGAAACCGATAGTCTTGATAAGCTTGCTCGATTGTATCTTAAGGAGGTAGTATCGCATCATGAAGTACCGAAATCTATCATTTCTGATAGGGATAGTCGTTTTACATCCCACTTTTGGAAGTCGTTACAGACAGCATTAGGAATGAATTTGGATATGAGTACGGCTTACCATCCACAGACCGACGGTCAAAGCGAGAGAACTATTCAGACTTTAGAGGATATGCTTAGAGCATGTGTTATTGATTTCGGCAAAGGCTGGGAGAGACACCTCCCTTTGGCCGAATTCCCTTACAACAATAGTTATCACTCTAGCATTAAGGCCGCTCCATTTGAGGCACTGTATGGCCGAAAATGTCGTTCTCCTGTTTGTTGGGCAGAAGTTGGCGAAAGTCAACTTACAGGCCCCGAACTTGTCCTAGAAACCACTGAGAAGATAGTACATATTCATAACCGGTTGCAAACCGCTCGTGATAGACAAAAGAGTTATGCCGATAAGAGACGCAAACCCTTAGAATTTCAGGTTGGAGATCGTGTTATGTTGAAAGTTTCTCCTTGGAAAGGAGTGATTCGTTTTGGGAAACGTGGAAAACTCAATCCCCGATATATTGGTCCCTTTCTAATCCTGGAAAGAATCGGACCGGTAGCATACCGCCTGGAGCTACCATGGGAACTGAGTAGTGTACACGATGTCTTTCATGTTAGTAATCTTAAGAAATGTCTTTCGGAAGAAAACATAGTTGTGCCTTTAAGAGATATTCGTGTTGATGAGAAATTGAATTTTGTTGAGGAACCGATTGAGATGATGGATCGTGAGATTAAGAGGCTGAAGAATAGCCGTATTGCGATTATTAAGGTTCGTTGGAACTCCCGGCATGGACCGGAGTTCACTTGGGAACGTGTTGGGTCTATTATAGATTTAATGATACAAAACAAGAAGAATGAAACATGAAGGACTTAAAGTGACAAGAAGGGAAACTACAAAAAGATGGAGGATTTGGAAGATTCTAGAAGATATGCTTAAAAAGAATATTTAGTTTCCTAATTGTATTGTTTCCTAATTATATTATGATTCCTCTTGTAAACCCTAGATGTCTCTAGTATATAAAGAGACATAGGGTCATTAGTTTTAGTATGGACGTACAAGATGTAGACGTCTAAAGGTGTGTGTGTGTGGGAACCTAGGCGTAGGGATTGGAAAAACGCCTAGGGTTTAGTGGTTTAGTTAGTTAGTGTTAAAGATCAAGTCTTTGATCTTTATTATTGTTTAGTTAGTTTATGATAATGAAAAACCTTGTTCATTATAACGTTAATTCTTATTGAATATTCCGCTTTCGTTATTATGTGTTCCTAGATATAATATTAGACCTCGTCTAAGAGCTTACAACGATCTTCACAAGTGGTATCAGAGCTTGTGTGGAAACTCTGACTAGGAAGAAACCCTACAATATTCAAGATGTCGACTGAAGCTGTTCCACAACCCTCAATCACCTCACTCAGAATTCCAATTATCAAGAAGGGAGAATATGATCTCTGGTGCATGAAGATGAGGCAGTATATTGCCATTACAGACCATGCTCTGTGGAATGTAATTGTGAATGGGAATGAAGTTCCTCAAGAACCCATTCAAGTTGCTGGACAACCTTTAGCACCAAAGGCAGTTTTACCACAAGCAACACTAAGGAATCAAGAGAAGGCTCTTAACATTCTCCTGTCTGCCATTCCAGATGGTCATCTTCTCAAATTTCACGATGCTAAAGATGCTAAGCAGCTCTGGGCTGCTCTCAAGACCAGATTTGGAGGGAATGAAGCCTCTAAGAAGATGCACAGAAACTTGCTAAAACAGCAGTTTGAAACATTCACAGTAGGAGAAAGAGAGAGTCTTGATGCTGCATATGATAGGTTTCAGAATCTCCTCAACATGTTGGAGTTATACAAGGCAGAAGTATCAGTTGAGGATGCTAATTTGAAGTTTCTAAGGAGTTTGCCATCTTCATGGCATGTGATTGCTACTATGATCAGAGGACAACAAGGACTGGATGTTATGGACTTTGATGATCTTTATCATCAATTGAAGGTGTATGAACATGAGATGAGTGGTCAACCAAATTCTAAATCTCACAGTATTGCTTTTCTATCATCTGAAAAGAAGAGCAGTACTTCCAAAAGTACTGCTTCTCCTCAAAGTACTGTTTCTCAAAGTACTGCTGTTTACAATCCCCCATCATATACTCAGCAGGCCCCACCATCAACTACTTTAAACTCAGATGAAGTTGTGTGCTCCTTCTTTGCACAACAAGCAAGCTTACCTGTCACTTATGAAGAGGATCTAGCACAGATTGAAGAAGATGCACTTGAGGAAATTGATATCAGGTGGCAAGTTGCTTTGATCACTGCAAAAATCAAAAAGTACATGAAGAAGACAGGCAAAAATATTGATTTCAAACCAAAACAAGGAATAACTTTTGACAAATCTAAAATTGAATGCTTCAATTGTCAAAAGACTGGTCACTTTGCAAGGGAGTGCAGGTTTGCCAAATATCAAGCAAACAGAACATCTGAGAAACCTAAACTTGAGCTCAAGGAAATTCCAATAACTGAAACAAAGGCGTTGGTTGCTCAAGAGAAGTTATCAGAAGTGGACTGGAGTGAAGAGTTTGATGATGAACCAGTGACTTACTGTATGGTAGCAGTGGAAGATGCAGTTGAAGACACAGTGGAAGCATTGGACTGGAGTACAGCTTTTGATGAAGAATCTGAACATGCTGCTTTGGAATCTGATGATGGCTTTGGAGGATTTGATTGGAGCAAAGAAAGTGAAGATGATCCTGTTCTTCTTGCTATGGTGGCTACTTCACCAACTCAGTCTCCTATCTCTGAGGTATGCTCAAACTGTTATGAGTTTTATCAAAAATTACTTAACAGTTATGTGATTGAAAGAGATAATTGTATTAGGGCTAGGTCTGAGGTAGCAGGTTACCAAATCACTTTAGAATCTATAGAAGCTAAAATCATAACACATGAAAATAATGAAATGGCTTGGGCTGAAAAGTATGAACAACAGGATTACCAGTTAAAACTCAGTGAATGGAAACTAAACTGTAAAATTGCTGAAATTGAAAAATTAACTAAGGAAAGAGATGATTTGTTAGCTAAGTTTGCTGCTTGGGGAGAGTCTGGCTTGTACCATGTTGCTTATGTTGAAAAAAAGAGAAGGGCTTACATTAGAACAGGCTTAGGATTTGGAATGGACTTTAGCAGTGTAGATGAAAACCAACCTAGTAATCAGGATGATGGTGTTTTTGAGGACATAACCACTAGTGATGATGAGCTCATTAACTATGTAGATTCATCTAGTAATGATGGCTCAGTAAGTGAACCACCTCCTGAATATAAGAAAGACAATGGTTATCATGCTGTTCCTCATCCCATTAGTCATCACCCCTCTAGGCCTGATGTTTCTCGTTATGGTGTTGATAGTCTAGAGTTTAGGAAGAAGCTTATTGCAAAATCTAGATCTGAGAAACCCAAAGAAACTGTTGAAAACAATGTTCATAATTCAGCAGTACCTTTAAATCAAAGTACTGCTCAACAAGCAGTACCTTTTGCAAAACCTTTTCAAAACAGTACTGCTAAACCTTTTTGGGATAATTTTGGTCAAAACAAATTTTATCAGTCCTCAAGAAGGCAAAACAATTTTGGGCATAGACATAGAAGAAATCACTTTGGTCATATGGGTCAAAAACTGTGTTTTGTGTGTTATAGTCCTACTCATTTAATCAAAGATTGTGACAGACACTCAGAATATCTAAGCAAGTTTCCAAGGAATAAGTCTAACAATCAGAGACCTAGAGAGCACAAACCAGTGTGGACTAATTCAAATAGGGTTAATCACAGAAACTTCACACCAGATCATAGATACCCACATCAGAGAAGAACTTCAGTATCTCACAGTACTTTCCAAAGTACTGCTCAGAGACAAGGTACTGAAAACCATACTTGGGATAGAAATTCTAGGAGATCTCATTATCAACTTAGAAGTTATCACAGTTCATATAGGGGATCTAGATCACAAGAACCTCCTGTTAAAACTGAATGGGTTAAAAGGGAAAGAACTGCTGGGAGACATACAATACGT
Source organism: Chrysanthemum seticuspe (assembly GCA_019973895.1). NCBI lineage: Eukaryota > Viridiplantae > Streptophyta > Magnoliopsida > Asterales > Asteraceae > Chrysanthemum > Chrysanthemum seticuspe. The sequence goes on from BPTQ01000008.1 coordinate 143,174,188, forward strand.
TCAACAAAAAGTGAATCAGATGTTTTTGTGACAAAAGAAAATGCTAACAATCTGGTGAAAGAAATTTATGTTGAAAAACCAGAGAGTTTTGAAAATCCACATGCTAAAAATCAAAAGATAATTTTGGATCATCAGTTGAGAGATAGTGAGAATTACATACTCAAAGAATTTGAGTTTGTAACTTCTCAAGGGGAACACAAGTCAGTAATGGCTTGGGTTCCTAAAAGTTTCTAACTCTTTTCTTTGTGTGCAGGGCAACCCAGAAGAGGAGCTTAAAGATCATCTTATTGTGGATAGTGGTTGCTCTGGAAGTATGACAGGTGATAAAGAGATCCTGTCTGATTTTAAAAGTATTAGTGGAGGAAAAGTTGCATTTGGGAATGATCCCAATGGAGGAAGGATTACAGGGAAAGGAACAATTAAAGCTGGGAGAATTGATTTTGAGAATGTCAGATATGTGAAGGAGCTAAAGTTCAACTTGTTGTCAGTCTCTCAAATTTGTGATAAAAAGCATCCTGTGTTATTCACTGACACAGAATGTCTTATCCTTTCTTCTGACTTCAAACCTGTTGATGATGACTTGGTAGTACTTAGAGTACCAAGGACAAATGATGTGTATAGTTTAGACATGAAGAGTCTACATTCTTATGGAAGAGCCACATGTTTGGTGGCTAAGGCAACATCTGAAGAGGCACATCAATGGCATAGAAGATTGGGCCATGTGAATTTCAAGAACATCAACAAACTGGTCAAAGGAAATTTAGTTAGAGGTTTACCTTCAAAGACTTACAAGAATGATCAATCATGTTTGGCAATGCAAGAAGCAGACAATTGCAGCAACATCATCTACTGAAGCTGAATATGTAGCTGCTGCAAGTTGTTGTGGTCAAGTTTTATGGATGCAGAATCAACTCTTGGATTATGGGTTCAACTTTAAGAATACTCCTATCAATATTGATAATGAGAGTACTATTTTTATTGTGAAGAATCCTGTGTATCATTCCAAAACAAAGCATATTCAGATTAGGCATCACTTTATCAGAGATTGTTATGAGCATAGGCTCATTAATGTGGTTAAAGTTCACACGGATGATAATGTAGCTGATCTACTCACCAAAGGTTTTGATGTGTCACGATTCAATCACTTGGTCGTGAGCATTGGGATGATTAACTACTAAGCTATGTTTAAGGGGAGGACTATAAGATGTTTGATATAGTCCTGTGTATTGCTTGAGGGGAGGATGTTAGTTTACACTTAGTTTATATGAAGATTTTTGGCAAAGTACTGTATTTCCTGAAAGTACTGCTTGGGAAAGTACTGCTTATGTGGAAAGTACTGTTTGTCGTATTAAAGTACTGTTCCAACGGTAATATTGAAGGGTAATTGGTAGTAACGGTAACTTTGTTATTTAGGCTGTGATTTTTCAAATCTCACCTATAAATAACTTCTTTCCGATTTTCCCTCTCATATTATTACTTCACATCTTTTCCATACTTATCTTCCAATTACCATCTCTTTATTATTCGATACAATCTTTCTATTGTGCTCACTCTTTCAACAATGGTGAATCGTTTAACTGTTTCGAAGCACAATATGGTGGCTAATTTGGACAAGACTGAGGCGAACGTGGCTTTCTATGATATTATTGATTATCTAATTGGGTCGCCTATTAGCTATGCTCTTTTAGTTGAGCCAGATATTATTGAACCATGGATTCAAGAATTTTGGGCTAATGCTAGAGAGAATATGGAGGAGGATGAATATTATATTAGATCCTCAGTTGCTGGAAAGACTATTAAGATTACAGAAGCCTCCATTCGTGATGATTTATTATTTGGTGATGAAGATGGGGCTATTAGATTTGACAAGCAACTGATTTGGGATACTTTTCGTAATTTGGGTTATGAAGGTTCTTTGACTGAACAAACTTTTAAGAAGGCCTTATTCTGTCCTCAATGGAAGTTTTTGATTCATGTTCTGCTTCATTGCATAAGTTCTAAAAGCACTTCTTGGGAGCAGTTTGGGTCAAATATTGCATCTGCAGTGGTTGGTTTAGCTACGGACAGAGTATTTAACTTTTCACGCCTTATTTTGGATGGAATGCTCTCTCATATATCATCTGGGGCTACTTGGTTGATGTATCCAAGGTTTATACAGGTTTTCTTGAACAAGCAATTAGCTGATGTTCCCAAACCTACTGCTTTACTACCTGTTATTGTGCAACAAGCCAAAATCTATACATTCATGGCTAAGCGAAGTAACTTGTTCAGAGGTGGAGATATTTCTTTAACAACATCCATGATGGAAGTTGTACAAGCTGTTCGTAATACAGCTGAAGAGGATGAAGAAACTGAAGGTTCTAATAATGACCAAGGTACTGCTTCACAAAGTACTGCATCTGCAAGTACTGCTTCTCGTGAAGATACTGTTTCGTTACAAGGTGATGTTTCTTCAGGTCCTGAGGTTCAAGTCGAGATTGAGCGCACACCTACTCCATCTCCACAACGTTCTGTTTCAGAGGTTCAAGGTGCTGCTCCTACAATTTCTCGTGAAGGTTTACCTATGGATACCTATGCTTTGACAAAGGCGCTTGCTAGGTTGAACAAGACTGTTGAGCGTCAAGCTAAAACTATTAGGAAGTTGAAGCGAAACTACTTCTGGTTGAGAAATTTTGTTAAACCCTATATTCAAGGTTTCAACTTATGGGTTAAGGAGGAAAACAAACGTCGAAAAGCACTTCGTAAGGAATTGAAACGAAAGACGGTTCCTAAATCATCTTCTGTCAACTTGGGGAGGAATTTAGACAAAGAAAATTTGAAAGAAGATGTTATGAAGACAAAAGAATCTGAAGAAGATGTTTTGAAGAAGAAAGAAGATTTTTCTGAGGAACAAGAAGAAGAAGTACAAGTTCAAGGTACTGATAATCAAGGTACTGATGTTCAAGGTACTGATGAACAAAGTACTGAACATCAAAGTACTGAGTTTCATGATACATCTAGGCCAGAAGTTATAACACCAATAACTCCAAGGGTTTTGAATTTTGAAGAAGAAGCTGGTCCTTCTACAGTTGTTATAGAGGAAGAGGAGGAACCTAGATTTAAACCTATTCATTCACCAAGTGATGATGAATTAGTTGCTACAATTCTTGATTTGTCACAACCAAGAGGAGGTGTTACTATTAGAGATGTACAAGAAGAAGAACAACCAAGAACTGATCAACCTGCAATTGATCCAAAAGACAAGGGAAAAGGTATTTTGGTTGAAGTTAAGAAGAAGAAACTTACTTTGGCAGAACTTAGAGCATTTGAAGTTGCAAGGAATGAAGCTGCAGCTAGAAAAGTTCAAGAAGAGATAAATGCTAAAGATAGAGAAGAACAAGAAGCTCAAGAAGCTTTGGATAGAGAAGCAGCTCAAAAGGTACAAGATGAATTGGATGCTGAAACTGTTGAACCTTTACAGTCTCCAACACCTGTTAGATTCATGTCACGAAGACCTAATTTGGCTAAAGAAAGGAATGCAATGATGGCATACTTAAAAGGCAGAGGATTTAAAGGATTGCAAAAGTTAAATTATGTGGATATGAAAAGATTATATGATGCTGAGAGAGAAGCTTATAAGAAAGATGTTGCAGGCATTAAAGATTTTAGAGAAGAAGCTTATTGGACTGAAGCTGAAAGGAAGAAAAGCTTAAAGAGGAAAAGAAAAACTGAAGCTACAGATGTTCAGTTTTCAAAGAAAGAGAAGGTTGAATTAAGATCTGAGACTAGTGATGAATTGAAGAATTATCTCAGAATAGTAGATTTTGATTATACCAAGGAAGATAATGACATGAAGATGAACAGATCAAAGATCAGTGTTTTCAAAGTTGAGAAATCTAAGAATGGAGATTACATGGTTTTTCACAAAGAAGATAAAAGTTTCAAAGTTTTTAAACGGCTATGGGATTTGCTGCATATCATAGACAGAGTAGATCTATTCTACTTATATGATGCTGTGAAGACTTATTTTGAAGATAATCCATTAGAAGGGATTGGATTGGTTTTACATGGGGATCTCATAACTATGTGGGAAACTGATGAAGAGAGCACTGATGATATTTGGAAGGATAAAGAAAACTGGGAAATAGTTTGCTGGAGATTCTTTGAAGAATCTGGAGTTCATGTCTTGGAGCTAGAAAATGGAACAATGATTCACATGTTTGCAGAAAGAAGATATCCTCTTTCAGTTGATCTAATGAGAAGAATGCTAGAACATGGATTGGAAGTAGAAGAGGCTGATGAAACTGCTTGCATGATGATTAACCTGTTTATAGACTGGACTACCATTGCTGAGAATGATCTTTAACTGGTATGAATTTTATTTGGATAAATACTTTTTGATATATCAGTACTTTTATTCAAAGTACTGCTGATCAGACAGTACTTTCATCAAAGTACTGTTTGCTGAACTAAACCAGTTAAGTAAATTTTAGATGAAACCTTTTTGCTAAATAATAAATATTTTTGAAGTAAAGGTTGAATAAATGGTTTTTGTGATGATAACATCAATAGGTTATCAATCCACCATGGTTACAAAAGGATTGACTAATCCATGAGCAAACGGCTCTGGTAAAGATATATCAAATCCGTTTTTAGTTGACAACTTGCTAATAAGTTGGATGGTCATCAACTCACCATATCAGTAATGTGAAGAGTTGGCTAGCCCACAAGAAATGGCTTGTGGTAAAGGCTGTGGAAAAACCATTATTGGTAATTAGTTCACCATTAGATAAAAGAACTAACTAGTCCAGAAGGGTACAGCTTTTGGTAAAGACAAAACAAATCTGTTGATAGCTGGTGATTTGCTAAAAATCATATGGTTATCAATGTACCATGGTCTTACACACCAAAACATTTGGCTACTCCAGAGATAATGGCTTTGGTAAAGAGTTCTAAATCCATTGAATTTTCAATGATTCACTTAGATGTGATGAGAATAGTATGCAACTTAAATTGAGTTATTGTACACATTGTCATATGTTGCTGTGTTGCTGAAAAGATGGAGATTGCTGGATGCTGCTGTGAAGAAAACAATTCTAAAGAGATACTTTGACAAGCACAGATTCTACAAAGTTATATTCTAAAGACTAAAGAACAATCCATTTTTAAAGATGAAGCTGTTAAAGATATATTCACAAAGGAACTTGAAGTCAAGCAAGTAGAATTCAAGTTAGGGGAGGATTGTTGGGATATGAAAGTGCTGAAGACATTAAAGTACTGAAGATATGAAAGTACTGTAAGCTGCAAAGTACTGGAAGAAGTCAAAGAGTCAAAGTACTGCTAAAGACAAAGTCAAAGTACTGCAAGGTGAAGTCAAAGTACTGCTAGAACAAACAAACTGTTTTATTCGTTTATGGAAAGTATTGTATTCCATGTTTAGATTACTTGTCGTACAAGGTTATCAATTGTAAACCGACTAGGATATCCTTGAGTCTATAAAAGGACTCCTAGATTGGCATTAGAGGTACGATTTCAGAAAAAGAGTTTGAGTTTACGAATTAAGAGTTTAGAGAAAAGTTCGAATATCTTAGAGTTGTATTAGAGTATCTGCATAATAAGCAGATTTAGAGTTTATTAATAAAGTTTTCTTCTTAGCTTTGTTAAGTAAATTCCGCGTACTTAATAAAGATTGCTCAGTGTTTCTTTGTTAATAACTTAGGATTTATCCGAGGTTATTAAACCTTAACAAGCTAGTTTAGTTTGATTAAAGTATATCGATCCAACAAGTGGTATCAGAGCGGGGAGCTCTTGATATAGGGATTTACAAGGTTTTATGCGTCGAAGAATGATGAAAAAGGAAGAAAAATTCGGAGCTCAAATTTTCGTATTTTTATACAGCACTGTTTTGAAACGGCGATAACTTTTTCGTTAACCGTTGGATCGTAATGAAATTTTTGGTGGACGTTCTCTATATAGTCATCTAACTTTCCACCGGAGGGATTTTCAATTTGAGCTTTTATGCAAAAGATATAGGGCGTCGAAGTTGGCTGCTGAAGAGTTTTTAAAAGTCGAATTTTTATCAGATTATCTAACGATTTGCGAAGTTGCATGTGCATGATTTCTCTTACTATTATTTAATCAAGTTGCAAGGTGGGTGCATGTGTTGGTGATCTTCAATAAAGTAATTAGAAGAGGCGTGAAGTCTTTGTATTATTTTTTATGATGAGATGTCTACAATCTTGATCACGTGAAGGGTTTGTCGAAGTCAACAATCAACTGATCACGTGAAGGGTTTGTACAAATCATGTGGAGATAAAGGGTCCCACGATTGTGACTTGCATAAGGATTGTACTGTTCGTTTATATTGCTATCATGGACTTTTGCACGTGCGGTTTGAATTTTAATTTGGTGATACGAGATATATTGATGTGATCAGATGGGTTTAAGCAAAGTACTGCTTGGTGTTTCGAAAGTACTGTTGCTGTTGTTTGCTTCACGTGGGAATGCATGTCTTGGTCAATCAGATGGTGAATTTAATATGAAGGTTGGGTTCCAATCCGCTACGACGCACACATGGTTTGGCTTATGGTTTATTATTTGTGTTCGAGAGTTATTTATGGTCAGGTACTGTTTTATGTTTTGAAAGTACTGTTGGAGCTTTATTATTAAAGTACTGCTACGATTTATTATTTGAAGATATTGCTACTGCTCGAGTTCTTATTAAGGTACTGCTTCGACAAAGATGAAAGTACTGGTAATTTGTTAAAGTACTGCTGCTGCTGCATGATTTTTAAGTACTGCTCATTGATTTTTAAAAGTACTGGTCATCAGACGAGATGAAATTTTTAAGGTACTGCAGTTTATACGAAAGTACTGCAGATTTTTTGAAAGTACTGCTGATTGGATGAAAGTACTGCTCCTTCCCAACATACTGTTCATGGTTTATTACGAGAAGATTTCGATTTAAGGGGAAGTCGAGCATGATTTTTGGATGACACACACACAGAATGGTTATTTGGTTCACACACACAGGAAGAAATTTATGTTCTTAAAAGGATTTAAAAAAGGCTTGTTATGGAGATTTATTGAAGAATTGATTACGAAGAGGATTATTTATCACTTATTTGAAGGTGAAGTGGAATTGCTTGGTTTGTGTTCTTATCATCTAGCTTGATGAATCTAGCAATGTGTGATTTTTCTTATAATGCTCTATGCACACATTGTCTATCACTTGAAGGAGTTACATTGTAGTGCTCAGTGTCTCATACTAGTTGAGGATTCTTGTCAAGGGATTGCGGTCTACTTATATTTGCTTCGTATAAGTATGGAGTTCCGTGGATAGTAAAAGATTTAAGACACAAGTTTGGGAAATTTTACTTCTTCATCAAGTTTGTTATATTTGGTGTTCTTCACAAAGTGATCATTACAAGGAGCTTACAGATTTTGAAGAATCAAGAAGATGGTTAACATATGGTTTTTAGGGGAAGCTTATTGTTAAAAGTTTAACCATCTACATGCATCACTCAAGGGGAAGTGTTTGATTTTTACTATTGTTGATCATTATTACTACAACTAGTTGAAGTTTTCTACTGTTTTGGATCCATTTTTCCTATGGTGCGTAATGGTGGGTGATTTGAAGCATTGGACGACTTAGATTGGAAGTATGATATTGGTTCGTGGTGGTCAAGATCATTATTTGCATACGTTCCCTATTTAGATAATAACAAAAAGGGGAAGAGATGTTTGAGTGACGTGGCATGGATTAAGGGGAAGACAAAGGAAGACATACTTGTTTCATTTATGTCGAGATTTATTTATCTCAACTTCTGCTACTTCGTCTAGGGAAGTTCGTACAAGATCGTGTTTGTTTTGTCATCATCAAATAGGGGAAGATTGTTGGGTCTATTATAGATTTAATGATACAAAACAAGAAGAATGAAACATGAAGGACTTAAAGTGACAAGAAGGGAAACTACAAAAAGATGGAGGATTTGGAAGATTCTAGAAGATATGCTTAAAAAGAATATTTAGTTTCCTAATTGTATTGTTTCCTAATTATATTATGATTCCTCTTGTAAACCCTAGATGTCTCTAGTATATAAAGAGACATAGGGTCATTAGTTGTTAGTATGGACGTACAAGATAGTAGACGTCTAAAGGTGTGTGTGTGTGGGAACCTAGCGTAGGGATTGGAAAACGCCATAGGGTTTAGTGGTTAGTTAGTTAGTGTTAAAGATCAAGTCTTTGATCTTTATTATTGTTTAGTTAGTTTATGGATAATGAAAACCTTGTTCATATACGTAATCTATGTAATTTCGCTCGTTAGTATGTGTTGCTACTTCGTCTAGGGAAGTTCGTACAAGATCGTGTTTGTTTTGTCATCATCAAATAGGGGAAGATTGTTGGGTCTATTATAGATTTAATGATACAAAACAAGAAGAATGAAACATGAAGGACTTAAAGTGACAAGAAGGGAAACTACAAAAAGATGGAGGATTTGGAAGATTCTAGAAGATATGCTTAAAAAGAATATTTAGTTTCCTAATTGTATTGTTTCCTAATTATATTATGATTCCTCTTGTAAACCCTAGATGTCTCTAGTATATAAAGAGACATAGGGTCATTAGTTTTAGTATGGACGTACAAGATGTAGACGTCTAAAGGTGTGTGTGTGTGGGAACCTAGGCGTAGGGATTGGAAAAACGCCTAGGGTTTAGTGGTTTAGTTAGTTAGTGTTAAAGATCAAGTCTTTGATCTTTATTATTGTTTAGTTAGTTTATGATAATGAAAAACCTTGTTCATTATAACGTTAATTCTTATTGAATATTCCGCTTTCGTTATTATGTGTTCCTAGATATAATATTAGACCTCGTCTAAGAGCTTACAACGATCTTCTCAGAACGTGAGGACGTTTTCCGTAGGAAGTATCCTAAACTTTTCATGACATCAAGCAACTCGGAGTGAAACCCGGGACGGGTTTCTTCTGAGGCTGGGAGGCTGTGACAACCGGCAATTTAGGGAGTCTATTTTAGGTAACCGCATTACGTTAAACTAAACTGAGTTTTGCCTTTATCACTATTTTATAAACCGTGACTTGATTTTATATCGTCGATTGGTTTTTACGGTTTATTTCATTATTAAATGAGTTATCGTATGCGTTTTAACTCTATTTGGTAAGCACTATTCGATTCGGCACTAGAAAAGCCTAAAACGAGAGTTATTGTAACTTTTAGACCGTAACTCAAAAATTGACAAATAAATAGTCAAAACTCGTGGAAAAACGTAAGTAACGATGTTGGAAAGTTAAATAAATGTCGTGGGACACTCGGGGGACGATATGTGAGCTCGGGAATAGGTAAACGGGATATATACGAAAAGTTACAACCCGAATCCCCCTCTTTTTGCTTGACTGGCCGCCCCCTCCTCCCAAATAATTATTTTTGAGGTCCCTAGTGGTTAAGTATAAATAACCCACCGAACCCCACATTTGATACTTTCATTTCTCTCTCTAGAAAATACACACTAAACATTTCTCTCTCTACTCTATCTCTAAAGCAAACCCTAGCCGCCCCTTTTGTAATATCCGGCCACTATTCCGGCCACCACAGCCGGATTCCGGTGAGTGAACATACACCTCCACCACCAAAAGATAGATCTCTTTCTCCTCTTTCCAACCATATATCATACGCTCCATTTGGACTTCAATAACACCTTCAAATCTTTGAATCAAGATTCGTACTTTTAGGGTTTCAAAGGGCTTTTGCAACTGGTGATTAGATAAGGTAAATGGAACATGTTTTGAGCTTGATTGAGCAATATACCCACGAATTTCAAATTAGGGTTTCGACCTAATCTTGAATTTTGGGGCTTTTGGGTCGAACATGAAATTAAAGCTAATTAGTGACTAAGTAAACAAGTAATTAGTGTTTGGTACATGTGTGGTGTATTAATTTGATGGGTTTGTGCATTTAGGGTTTAGTTGCATATTCTTGATTAAGAATAGTTGATGGGTTTTATGTTTGGTTAGTGTTTGGAGCTTGAATGATTGGATTGGGATGTTGTAGAATTGATTAAGTTGTGTTTGGTTGTGAGATATGGGGCGTACGAACCACCTAGGGCTCGTACGTGGATCATATGGTGCGTACGAGACCCACTTGGGTCATGGGTCCGAGTTGGGTCGATTAGGTAGCTTGTTGATTGGTATTGTTGAGGTTTGGATGAGACGCATGGAGCCGAAAAGCTTCTAGAGCTTGTTTGGTTCACGTGGTCTAGACCGCGACCGTGTCATGACCATTAGGGTCATAACATTGGTTTCGAGTACTTTTGGTTAATTGATTGGTTGGCGAGATTGTTTTGAGTTGGCTTGGGATTGAATTGCGTTATTGTGACATCTAATTTGTACTTGATATATATATTGTTGACTTTGAGCTACGTCGGCGTCACTTTGACTTTTTAGTCAATAGTTGACTCCGACAAAGCCGTAACATGGACTTTAGTATAATTTGGACTATTGATTGATTAAAAGCCGAGAAGTTATGACTCGTGCTTGTGGACTCGAAACGAATAACGATATGAAACTAATAATGGGATTTGACGAAATATATATGAAAATGCTAATAAAACTATGAAATGTAAATAATAATGGGCTTTTGTACCAAAAATGTCGATAACAAGGTTTATCTTGTTATTTACTATTTTTAAACGGAAACTAACGACTAAATTGGAAAGGTTTTGTAATAAATAAGTAATTAAGGTTTCGTGTACACGTTTATCAATAAATGTCAATTGTGGACATTTAATATTGGATAAGTAATTATTTATTTGCGTTATGTGTGCATGGGTTACGGATAACCTAACGTTAATAGTGATGATCCACGTAGGTAGCGGACTTATTAGGTTGACGAATCTAATAAGAGCCCGCTAGGTATGTTGGGTAACCTTATTAATGGGTGAATTATCTTTATGACTCTTTAGGATACGTTTGATTTATGGGATAATAAGCGACACGAATAAATAAATGAGTTTATCGAGTTGACGAATTCGATAAGGTCTACTATTTATTCCGAAACTTATTGAACTATGGAGCTTATCGTTTAGAGGTCTCATTGTGTCGCATTGAGTTATATATTGGTTGTTTGAGTGCATTCATGGCATCATATTGAGTCACCCACATGAGGATACCAAACACTAGGATTAAATGGTGAAACGAGACGTTTTTGGAAATAAAGAAATGGAATATATTGGGGTAGATAACGTTGATTTTGAGGAATATGTGTATTAAAGTTGGTCTACATTAATAGGTTGTGCCGAGTCAATAGTTGCTGTGCTGTGATTTCTGTTATCTTCTGCTAGTGATATTTGTGCGTTGATTGCTTAAGGTGAGTTTCATAGCCCCACTTTTATCTACGTTTTAACTACGTTTTGAACTACTTTGGGGTGAGAATCATGCTGCTGTTTTTGGACCGTTAAAACTATTTGGATTTGCTTATATGCTTGACTGTTTAGATAGATGTGTGGTAGTTGTTACCTTAGTTTAGGTTTAACCGTGCCTAACTAAGAATAGACTTCTACATCGACCTAGTCCGGGGTTGGCAATTGTTCTAGATTTTGCCCCGATAGTGCTGGACTAGAGTCACGAGCTCGAGTAGTCCCTGGATGCGGGACGTGTGCTATGATTGGTGATCCGGGTAGGATCGGTGTGCAAACGGTATTTATCTATCTTAGGTCTTGCATAGCAAATCAACTCTTACTGGTCCACTATGATTTTGTTGAACTTAAACCTATGAACTCACCAGCGTAAGCTGACATTTTAGCATGATTTCTCAGGTATTTGAAAGATGTTTGGAATATGTGGATTGTGGAAGCTTGGCAAGAAGGCGGGGTTCAAGGATCATTTTTGACTCTGATAAACTATGGGGACCTATTTTATTAAACTATGTTTTGGGCCTAATATTTATATTTTTCGATTAAATGTTTGAATATTTGATTTGAGATTGGTTTTAAATGGTTAAATGGTTATCTTTTATTATACTTGTGTGCGATACCAATCCAATAGTAACGCCCTGAAAACTTGATTAAGTCTTCCACTGTACCGAGATTTGGGGGTGTTACACAAAACGTCCACATAATGCAGAGTACTTCAGGGATAAGAGGCTACTAGTGCAAGCTCAAGACAATGGAGCAGTGTTGGATGAGGAAGAGTTGTTGTTTCTTGCTGAGGGGAATGCCAAAACTTATGATGCAGATGTGGATGAACAACCAGTGTATGGTGTTGCCTAAAACAATCCCAATGTCTTTCAAGTTGCAGATTGTGATGCATTTGACTATGATGTTGATGATGAAACAATGGCACAAACCATCTTTATGGCTAACATCACACCAATGGTCTCTCCATCTCAGCAAGCCAGTCCCTCCAAGGACTCCATCATATCAGAGGTATTAAAACTATACGATGTGGTTGATGTGCAAAAGATTCACGACCAACAATCAACGGAAATCATTGAATCAAATATTGAAAATACGGGTAATAGCAATGTTCCCATATGATCAATATGTGAAGCAAGATGAAAGTATAATTGTACCAAGCGATGCATCTTCTACCATCAATGATGAATGTATATATGATGAATACACTGAATGTGCACCTAATGATTCCATGACCTCTGAACTAAATGCCTATAAGGAACAAGTTGCCATATATGAATAGCGGGCTAAGTTTGAATTGACTACCCATGAGCAGGAGATGGATAACCAAATGCGTACACTTATCAGAAAAAGTAACTTTAGGGAAGAAATATTAAAACAAGAGTTAAATTCCTTACAACAAAAGCTTAATAAAACTGTTAAGCAAAGGCAAGAATTACCAGAAAATGTAAAAGTGCTTAAACAGGAATTCAATGCTAAGGAATCAAAACTTTTAAATGATTTTTCCAACCTAAAAACTATGAAAAACAAACTTGAAAACAAGTTGTACGTACAAGGTAACACCATTCAAACTGCTCACATGACCACTAAGCATAAAGTGTTAAGCGATGAGCATAGTACTAGTCTTGTAGAGAAACCCAATCCTGAATATGGCAGGATAGAAAAGGCTCCTCAAAAGGTAATTTATGATGGTAATGAAATCCTTAAGCCTAGATAAAATCCTACTTGTGTAGAAAGCACTGAAGAGGATAGAGAATTAGAAAATGCCTCTAGAGAGAAAATGGATAAGAAACTAAAAGATCCTTGGTGTATAGAGTATAACGTTACATTTAAAACTCCGAATTATGCTAAGGAAAACTGGATTACCTTCAATAAGTTTAGACCTCAGACTCGGTTGACCCCCGAATAAGTGTTTTGGAAGAAAGATATGGATAAGCAAAAAGCTGATAATCTTGTTGAAAAGAATCCCCCCTGTAGGAAATTGCCTCCAGCCACTGTGTATCCTCCAAATACACCTATGCATTTAGTGCCTAGAACTCTTCCAACCCAAAGCAAAACCTTAGTCAGCATGTATGTAGTTTACCAACTATTTGTTGACTTTGAGAAAACATGTAAGAAGAGAATCACTCCAACGGGAATTACTGAAAGGGAAAGGGGTTTTGAGCAAAAAAAAGAATTTTAATTAACTGAGGTCATGCCTTTCTTTAAAAAACTAAAAGAACAATTTGAATCTCTTCAAAAGGCCATAGATACTGAGGTTAAAGATATGAAAAGAATGTTTAATGAAATGGAAAACGAGGTCAAAGATTAAGAATGTGAGCTCAAAAGTAATGAGATTGAGAGGAAGAATCTTCACATCCTAAATGATAATTTGATTTCTAGATGCATTGCTCAAGATGTGTTTTACACTGTTACGAATTACTCTATTACTGCTTCTCAATTTCATGAATTATCTGTTGCTTTGAAAGTCTCCCATGATCGTGTCATTGAGCTTGAGACCACGAATTCAAAATTGCATGATAAAATCGAAAGGGATTATCATGATAACATGGTCAGACATTTTTCTAAATTGGAAGTTGAATATCTTGCTTTACAATTAAAATATCAACATCTCAAAGAAAATGTTAAAACCTCGAATGCCAAGACATCTTCGGATGCTCCTGAGTTTGATGCAGTTTTTGAATTAAACAAACGAGATGAACAGATTCGAGCTCAATGCAACACGATCAAAAGGTTGAAAGCCCAAATTTCCGAATTGAAGGGAGAAAAGAACGAAGTGACTGGCTCCCATATGCCTCCTCCTTTAGATTCTCAGAATTCTCAGAATTTTCATCTTCAAAACATCATTAATGTATTACAACATGAAAATGAGTGTTTTCTAGTAGAAAATGAAAAGGTTAAACTGCATTTCAAAGAGTTATATGAATCAATTAAGGCCACTCACGACAAGAACAATGAAAAGATAACTTCTTTGCAAAAAGAGATTGAGAATCTAAAGAGTCAGGTAAAAGGGAAAATGCCAATCACCAGTGGTGAGAATGTTGCACCAAAGGTGCCTGCTTGTACTAAATATGCTATGTCTGTGAAGTATATTCCTCCTCATCTTAGGAATAATGAACTTGCTTGTCAAACATACTTTTCGTACCTTAAGGATAGTCTATAATGTCTCCGTGAGATTGTAGAAGAGGATAAGATAGAGAAACCACTTGATAATGCGATTGGGTATACATACTTATATGCCAAACGATCTCAGGAACTTTTAGAATGTTTAATAGCTATATGTCCTAAATCTGGTACTAGGAAAGATAGTGTAGTTATGCCTTGTTCTATGCCTACAGTCAAGCATGTGACCTTTGATGAGCCTCCTAGAATCTCAGATCCTAGCACTTCTAGACCAGGAATGCAAAAAGTAGTGAAACCAACTAATGTTCTCATCGTTCCTTCTACAGGAGTAATCAGTGACACTAAGATAAGCTAGTCAAAGTCTCCAGGCAATACAAAGTAAGATAGGACCTCGCAAGCCAAGAGTGATCAAGGGAAGAAAGTAGAAGACCACCCTCGGAACAATAAGTTTGAGTTGAATAAGACGAATCGTGTTGATTCTAGTATTAGCAATAAGCGTACTGTAATTAATTCGAATTCTGCTACTATTTGCAAAACATGTAATGAATGTTTGGTTTCTGGAATTTATCATGAATGTGCTATGAATGAGTTAAAAAAAATTTGTTAAATTCCCAGTCAAAAATGTAAGAAATGCTAAACAGGTTACGGATGCCAGAAAGCCAATTTGGAAAAAGGTTAGTAATTATTGGAAACCTACAGGGAGAAAGTTCAATCATGTGGGTTATCAATGGAAACCCACTGACCGCACATTCAAAGTTAATGAATTTTGTCCTATTAGGAATAGATCTATGCCCTCTAAGGAATGGAAACCTACTGGTAGGATCATCCCCTTAAGAAGTAGTCATACTACACATAGGCCAAGTGCTTCTACTAGTCTTGCATCCACCTCTAATGATGTCATAGCTTCTATTACTGATGTGGGTATTCCAATCTCATCTACTAACCAAGTGGAACCCATTCTCGCATGGGGATCCAAATTATCCAGTCATCCATACTTGTCTGTGTTCAACTGCAGGTCGTACAAATCGTTCTGTGGTATTTGGACTCAGGCTGTTCAAAGCATATGACTGAAGATCGCTCACAGCTCAAAAACTTTGTGAATAAATTCTTCAGGACTGTTAGATTTGGGAACGACCACTTTGGGGCAATTATGGTTTACGGAGATTATGTATTTGGTGACAGTGTAATCTCCCGGGTATATTATGTTGAAGGACTCGGTCATAATCTGGTCTCTGTTGGTCAATTCTGTTACTCTGATCTTAAATTGACCTTCAGAAAACACACTTGCTTCGTTAGAGAACTAGATAGTGTTGATATTCTAAAGGGAACACGTGGCACTAATCTGTACACCATCTCTATCGAAGATATGATGAAGTCTTTTCCAATCTGCTTGTTGTCAAAAGCTTCTAAAACAAAGTCTTGGTTATGGCATCGTCATCTCAATCACTTGAACTTCGAAGACCTCGTAAGAGGCTTGCCCAGATTAAAGTATGAAAAAGATCATCTTTGTTCAGCATGCCAATTGGGAAAAAGCAAGAAATATGCCCATAAATCGAAACCTGCAAACTCAATTATGGAAGTTCTTCATACTCTTCATATGGATTTGTGCGGACCCATGAGAGTGCAAACTATAAACGAGAAGAAATATGTCCTAGTCGTGGTTGATGACTACTCTCGGTTTACTTGGGTTAAGTTTTTGAGGTCAAAGGATGAAACTCTAGACGTCATCATCAAACTTATTAAACAGCTGCAGGTTCGGCTTAATAAAACATCCAGAATTATCCGAACAGACAATTGAACTGAGTTTGTAAACAAAGAACTAAGTCAGATTTAAAAAAGCATTGGAATCAGCCATGAAAGAAGTGCTCCACGTACTCCTCAATAGAACGGTGTAGTTGAAAGACGAAATCGAACTCTTGTAGAAGCTGTAAGGACTATGCTGATCTATTCAAAGGCTCCAATGTTTCTCTAGGCGGAAGCCATTTCCAATGCATGCTACACCCAAAACCGTTCCCTAATTCATACAAGTCATGGAAAAACTTCTTACGAACTTTGTTAATACAAATAAGCCGTAAAAACGTTTATTTATATTTTACGATCTTCTAATGTTTTGTCGATAACAAACGTAAAATCATTTTAACGAAACAAATAGAATACGTAAATAGTTTGAGTCAATAGTTTCCTAACACACTTACGTTTTCACATAAAACACTAAAATAAATATAAGTGATTTTATGATTTAGATATATATGTACAACAACTAGTGTTTACATATTGGGTTAGCATATACTTAAACTAAGTATACTAAAATGGGTAAAAACAAGTATATACTAAAATGGGTAAAAACAAGTATATACTAAATGGGTAAAAACTAGCAAATGGTATTGACCCATAACCCATGGTTTTATATATACCACTTAACCAAGTTCATTGTATCCTTGAGATACATTGTATCTAGAAAGAAAACCATGGATCAACCCATAACCCATGACCCATGACCCATAACCAAAAATACCCATGGGCAAAGAGGAGCGTTCCACGGATCCCTGGCTTTGTGCTAGCCGGATCCCTTGTGGGAGGGATCCGCGAGATCCGGGGAGCAGTAGAGAATTTCCTCTTTAAATAGAGAGTCATTTCTTCCTTTCTACTCACCACTTTACACACATACTTTCCCAATTATTATAACCCTCTAACCTCAGATCCAAGTGATCTATGTAGTTTATCTTTTGTTTTGGTGTGATCTTCAAGGTTCCTCTTAAAGGCGAGATCACTACTTCTTGAAGATGAGCAAGCTCAAGTCCATGAGTTGCCATGCTTCGTCATCATCAAGACAACTAAGGTTCTCTTGTTGATAGTTCTTTTTTTCTCCATAGATGTTGGGTTGAAGGCATTACTGAAGGATGCCGAAAGTGTCAAGATGAAAGCATTAGTGAAAGGTGTTTATCATCCGTGTCAAAGCATTAGTGAAGAATGCTAAAGGTGTCAAGACGAAGGCATTAGTGAAGGGTGCCAAGCGTTGTGTCAAAGGCATTAGTGAAGGATGCCGAAGAATCAAATCAAGTAGCATTTGGGAAGAATGCCTAGGTAGTATAATCAATGAGGTGCATCGTTATACATATAAGTATTTGTTTATTTCCAAGGATGGTGATATCCTTGATGATGTTGTAACAAGGAGTGGATCTCCTTGATATTAGGTGTTGTGTTGTGAAGGGTAGTAGTTCCTCCATAGTAATGGAACTAGGTGCTTAGCCTAGTACCTAATAAAGGGTAGGCAACGTTGTGATAGGATTAGTTCTCCTTGGTGTGAAAGAACTCGGTGGTTAGCCTAGCACCGTATAAAGGGTAGGCGACGTTATGTTAGGTGTGGTTCACCTTGGTGTGAAGGAACTCGGTATTTAGCTTTGTACCGTAAAAAGGTTAAGCGACGTTGTGAAGGCTTCTCCGCCATAAGGAGTTGGTGTAGTGCTTACGAACTCTCGAGTATGTGACTCGGGGAGTGGAGTAGGGCAAGAAAGGTGTCCTTGTTGCCGAACCACTATAAATACTTGTGTCGTGGTGATGTGCTTCTTAATCTTTATCTTTCATTACACGTTTATATATCTATCTATCAACGTCCAACATAAACAACCAAATAGATTGACATAAGTCGATCTAAATATTTAAAAGGAAGTTTTAAATTGGTAAAACTATTCAACCCCCTTCTAGTTTTCCACAATTGGCATCAGAGCTTCGTTACCAAGTTTCTTAAAGTATGTTGTACTTTAAAGACTTGATACGATCCGTGTATGTTTGAAAACTACAAAGAAAGATTTTTTTAAGGTCATATTTTCTTTTAAATCATTTTGTTGATAGATCATTCTAACAATTTTTGTTTTCAAGAAATCTTCATGCTAGAATCTCTCCAAAATCTTCATCAAAGAATAATGAAGCCAACATTCAAGGAAGGATCTAAAAAGTAATCACAACTTACGTACACCAAGTACAATTGATTACTTTAAAAGCTCATGAAGTATTTTTGGTATTATGCCAAACCAAGAAGCATAGAGGTATGTCTTACTTTTCATTAGATAGGTTAGATGAGTTTAATTTATTTCATAGTTCTCTTTGTTTAATAATTACTAGCATCGTTAGAAGTTTCTTTCGTCATTTTTCCGTCTTATCCATCATCGTGAATAGTATTCCTTTTGATTCGTCAAACTAACGCCGTCGTCACATATGAACCCTCGATATGTGATTCATAAAAACCCGTCATCCAAAAACAATCTTCATCTAATACCTCCAAACTATTTTTTAGTAAGCTAGTTTATAAGCCTACTACAAAAATAATGCCAAACAACCCTTATTCTGTCCACAGTAGCCGGATCCCAAATACAAGGGATCCGGGGGAACCGTGGAACAGAACTCAGCTATACGCTTTCAAAAAATCACCACTGATCTTTTTTCCTCTATTCACATAACACAAAAATGACTAAGCTACTGAATTCATCCTCATTGGATTCCATACTCTCAAGTATTCCTTCCTAGAACACCATTGTAAGTAATTACATTAACTTGTTCTAATTTTCATCATCCTCATCCTAGGGTTTATGGTTTCTTAATTTCTAATCAATTAATTTAATTAGGGTTTTTCAAATTAATCATGAAAAGGGGCTTTTAACAAAATCACATTGTGTTCACAACATTGTTAATACAAATCAAAACCATAAACCCATCCCAACTAATTTTACCTAATTGGAAAATTTGTATTTTTAGGACCAACCATGCCCAAAGCCACTCAACAAGATCATCATGACACCGTCCATTACCTTACTCATTACTATCGCAAAAAGGGATTGACAAAAACCGACCGTAAAATATTCAAAAGCCTTGTAAAACGACTTATCCACGAAGGTCGTGTAGTCAAGGAATGTTTCCTTGAAGATACCGACATTCGTCAAGTTTTCTCGACAATCAACTTTGATTGTCTCCTTGACATAGATGAACAAATCTGTCCGGTTTTCATTTTTGAATTTTACAAAAGAATTAGGATCATTAGAAACACCGACAATAGCATCTCAATCGCCTTCATCATCAACAAACAAAACTTTACCCTTCCTCTCAACACCTTTGCTCAAATTCTTCGCATTCCTTGTGAAGGAATTTGTATGTACTCTCAAGATTGGGCAATTAACGCTCAAAACCTTGCACTTGATCCTAAGCCTCTCTACAACACTCCTCTCGACAATCCCGAAACCATTCGAGATACTATCTTCAAAGTTAGGACCGACCAATCCCGTTACAACCGTAACAAAAAAGCTCATTCACCGTGATCCCTTTCAAATGGAACTTTTCGAAATGCATCCCATGTTTAGAAAATGGGAAGAAATCCTTAGGGAAAACGTCATTAGCCTAGTTGGAAACAAAGATCATCCAAACGCATGTCTTGTGCAAATGATCTATTGTCTTACCCACCATAGGCCATTTAATCTTTCCTATTACATGGTAAGGAGAATGGCTGGGATATTCAAAGCTTCCAACATGGTACTTTCGTATGGTATGCTCCTAACACGACTTTGTAAGTATGTTGGTGCATTGCAACCATCTCCTCTCAACGATGATCATTACCTTTCCGATCACGTCATGGTACCTCTTACCAAACAACCCCTGATGAGTGTCTAAATACTCATCATTTTTGTACTATCTAGACTGCAAAAACATCTGAAAACACTCAGAATTGCATCAAAATGATAAAAATATCACAAATCAGTGTTTTATGTGTTTCAAATGCAAAAATATCAAAATCAGATGAAAAACGTATCAAATTTGCAAAAATGGCAGTTTTAGTCCCCCAAGTTTCAAAAGTTGTCAAAATCAGTCCCTGGTATATCTAAATAAAGAAAAATATCATTCAAGGTCCCTGAAATATTTTAAATTGTCAAAAATGGTCCTTGAATGAATCTTTGGTCAAATGGCAGAAAAGGTCCTTAAAGTTTGAAAAATGTCATGTTTAGTCCTTGGAATTTTCAAAGATGGCAAATATGGTCCTTATATTATTTGAGATTGTCAAAACCAATCCTTGGATTACATTTTCAGAATGAACAGGAATGATCCCTGGATTTTCAGAATTATCACTTTTTGGTCCCTAAAATATCACATAGTTTCATATTAAATCCAAACCCTTTACATATCCAACCCCAAGCCCAAAATGCTTTTACCCGGTCCAAACCCAAAATCCAAACCGTTTACCCACCCAAGACCCGGTCAACCCATTGGTCAAATAAAACCAACCCGCCTTTTTTTTCTCTTCTTCCTCACCAAATCCCAACTGCTTCCTCAACCTCCCCCTCACCTCCACCTCAACATATCCCCTCCATGTCCCTTCCACCTCACCTAAACAACAAAATACATTAAATACAACCCTCCCCCATTCACTCAATCCCTCCACCTGTCAAATTCCACTTTCCCGCCAAAATGCAATCAAGGGTCAAAATGATCTCTGCTGATCCAATGGTCCAAAAAGGAAGTGGGAAAAGCTCAGAAGTCAAAGGGGAAGCATTTCACTTATAAATGAGAGAAGAAAAGCAAGAAGACAGGGCAGTAATTAGTTTTTATTTTCCCTTGTATGTCGTTTTAAGTTTTTTTAGTTTTCCAGTGCAAATTTAAGATTTCAAGTGTTTTGTAATCGAATTTCAGTGTATTTTAAACTTATTCTCAGTTTCAATTTCAGTTTGTGTTTATGAATTCAGTTTATGCATTATTTTGTTAAAAATCTTAATAAGTTCAAATGTGTTTTTTAGTAGTTGCTAAGGATTGAAAAGAGCTCGCATAAGCTCTTATAAAGCTTTTATAAGTTTTAGGAACTTTTAAATCCAGTTTAAACTTAAAACTCAAAAATACAAAAAAATAGGATAAAATGGGTGAAAAATCAAAAATCAAGCACAAAGAATCAAGACAGCAGTAGCAATGTTGAATATGGAATAAAAGATGGTTTAGAACCTCATGGGAGGTAGTAGGATGGTCCTTGGTATCTAGTTCATGGTTTCTCAGCTTGGAATCCATTTTGTAATATTTTTACTCATTTTAGCATTTCATTGTTTAAGTCATTTCTAGGCTTAAATCTGTGTATCTTTATGTTTCACAGTTGTAGTTAAGTTAAATTACACATTAAATCAAGTTGCTTGTTTATTAAAATTTGTAGTTGTTAAAATTTTAGTTTAACAGTGATAATAGTATAATTGTCAATTCGTAGTTTCATGTTGTTATTGTTCTTGTTTAATGCTTCATTAGTCTTATTAATTGATAATATAAAGTCCTGAATCAGTTTCATGTTATTAATCCTTGGAATCCTTTGAAAAGCTTCAAAACTGCTTCTAAAAGGGGTGTTTGGATTTGCTAAGTTAAGCCTGTTAGAGTGCATTTGTGTCATTGTTTATTGTTGTTTCATGTTACATTAGCTCTAGTTAGATCAGTACAAGCATAAAACATAGTACCTATTTGTATAAAAGTCAAAATTATCTTTAATGTTGCCTTAAGTGTTCACTGTTAGGATTTTGGATTACAAATCTCATCAAATTTGCTTTTAACTTGATACTGTAGCTTAATCTCATCTTAATATAGCTTAATATAACTTATTCAGTCTATAGAATTGATTCAAAGTTCATAAAAGTCAAAGTGCTAGTGTAATAAAAAAAAGTCAAAATTTCTAAATACCCGTTTTTGAATAAACTTTAGAATTTTATTGTGTACTTAATACTAAGTTTTAGCTTAAATCCTTTTGGGATAGTAATATTTAGCTGCTCAACTAAATTAGAAAAATACTAGCTTATATATAATTAGCTTATAGACTGCTTATTTTCAAGCTTCTTTTGACCCTTGTTTCAAAAACATGTCCTGTTCATACAGTTGAATTAATGCTTATTTTGAGTTGTTAAAGTGCTTATTTCCAAGTTATTATGCTTATTCAGTTGATATATTAGCTTATTATAAGTGTTTAGCTTATTTTCAATTCATCTTGTTCTTATTCACTAGCTTATTAGCAAATTGGCCTTAACCTTGTGCTTATTTCCAAATTCTAGCCCACTGTTGATATAAATAAGCTTAAACTCAGCTTATTAGTTGTTTTCAATAAAAGTTGTAGTTTTAATAATTGCTTATTTCCTTGTGCTTAACAAGTTTCAAAAAGAAAAAATCGAAAAAAAAATAAACAGGCAAAAAGGGGTCTCCTGAGATTCGAACTCAGGACCTCCTGCACACCCAGCCACGCACACAGCAGACTCCCCTCAACCAACTGCCCTTGGGTCTTCTTTGTGTTTAACTTTGCACAATTAATACCTTAAGGGCATTTGGCAGTTTTAAGCTTAAGCTCTTTTCTAGCTTATTTCGTGGCTTATTTCCAAAACAACCACCTAGTTTCTTATTTTTCTTAGATCAAGCATAAGTCAAAGTAGTTTCTGTGAATTTTTCATATTTTTCTAAAAACGTTTAGTATTTTTAATAATTAATTTAGTTAAATTTAGTTTTTAAATCATAATAAATAATTTAAAAGTCGAAAAAATACCCGGATTTTTTCTAAAATTTTCTTTTGTCATATATTAAGTAAGAAAATTGTTTTTACACTTGTAGGATTTTTATTTCATAAATTTTACGTTTTTGCTTGCGCACTCGCGTATTTTTTATAAATAACGTACGTTTTCATTTTAAATCAAGTTTTTAGATAATTTAAGTTTACGTTTTAGTTAAAATAGTTTATTTAAGTTATTTTATTTTATAAAATCACAAAAACATCATTGTAAAAATAGTGATAGCGTTTATTTAATATATTTTATCTTTTTAATTTTCTTAATTTGTATTTAAGTCGCTTTATTTTATAAACTTTTTCAGTAGTGTAATTATTCATCAAATCCTTTACTGATCACTATCCTTAGTGATCATTCTATCATCTGAATTAGTTTTGACATACCATTGAGTCTCCGTGGGACTTAACGACCCGGGAATTCGTTCTATTCTCCAGGACTTCATTATATTTGTGTTTTAAGCAGTTTTAAGTCTATTACGGTTAGCCATTCACAAGTGGCTAACTTGTGTGATTAGACTTGACTAGTTCAACACAGATCAAATTTTGGCGCCGCTGCCGGGGAGGCTTTAGCGTGTGTTAAACCTTTTTCAGATCCATTCTTGCACATATACCACCTTTTGTAAACAGTTTTCTTTTGTAAAGTTATCAATAATCCAAAAAGTTCATTAACACTTTTCCTAAAGTGTTAACAACACCAAAAATATTTTCATTCTTTGTTTTTATAGCCTGTTTTTCAAAAATCCAAAATATCCATCCTTTATCCTCTAATCTGTTTAATTCTCCATTCCTTATCCTCTATAACCGTTTAATTCTTCATCTCTTATCCCTCTTATCCGTTTAATTCTTCATGTCATGGTTTTCGACATGTTCCTGGTGTGGAGGTCCATTTAACGGTGGAAATTGTCGGCGATGTACCAATGTGAGTTTCGGAGACAAGTTTGTCGGTAATCCCGATCCCATTTCAAATAATGAAACACCCGATTTTTCCTACCTACCTCCACAGCCCCAATACGAATCCTACTCATGCGAGTTTTGTGGGAATGATTCTCATTATGGTTTTGATTGTCCACCACGGGTCCCGCTTGTCTATGAGCCAGAACCATGTTACAATCAGAACTTTGGTGAAAGTTATTTTCCCAATTATCTCTGTTGTGAGAATTGTGGGGGTCCTCATGCGACTTTTGAATGTCAACCGATGAATCAAAATTTTCACAATTCCAATTCTCCCGGTTTTGACAATTTCCAACCCCCACAGTATTCCATCAGTCATCAGACTTCCGAGCCTTCACAGCATCTCAATGATTACGAGGAGTGTAATCTTCCACAAAGTTCTGAAGAAATACGCATTCGAAAGAAACTACAAATGAAAAGAATGGTGTGTAAGCTTCAGCAGATGAATATAAGAATCCGATATGATGACGATGATGATGAGGATACTATTCAAATGAGGGAATATTATGAGGACAACGAGGAGAGTGCTATTCAATTGAACGATATTATTTCTCAACTCCCTCAGTCTATTGCTATCACACCTATCTTACCTATTATTGCTTCCAAAAACTCCCTCATAATGGAGGATGAGCATCTTGGCACAATTCCGGAAACGGAATCGTCTAATGTTGAGGATCTTGTCCCAATCCCAAGTGAGTCTGAGGATATATCCGATAGTGATTGTGATTTGCCTTTTTGTGATTCTCTTGACATTTCTGAGGTTACTTCCGGGATTTTCTCAAATCCTCTTTTTGAATTTCATAATGACTACACTTTTGGGAAAGTAAATCCTCTTTTCGATGAAATGTCTGAGGCCGATACAGAGACCATCACGGAAGTGGTGGAAATTTCTAGCTCTCAGAGCACACCACTTGTTCCACCTCTGTATTCTAACTTATCTCTGCCATCATGTGATGACGATTCTATCCTCACTGATGAGATTCATGATCCAAAAATCATGAATTCCCCTTCTGATAATGAGGAGTTAGTCATGATATTTATCATGATTTTCTTTCTTTTCTTCACATATGGTGTGACTTCTCATTCCCTTTTCTCCTTCGGGAATGAGGACACTATTTTTGATCCCGGCATTTTCATTTATCATTTTTTGAGCCGGTTCTATGTATATCTCATCGATGTGGAACTTTCACGCGCTTCAAATGTTTGTCCAAACATCTTGATTGAAAGTCCGATGGAGATTGTTTCTTCCACTTTGCTTCCCCATGAACAAATTAATTCGGGGTCGAGTCAAGCTAGCGACTCGGTAATCAAAAACAGTAGCTAAACATGGGTTTTCACCCCGTGTGTACCACCCTAGTGTGGGGGAGTTACCCCACATGTTATATATATATAAGTTTCTCTAAAAAAAAAAAAAAAATTCTTTCAAATAATGGCCGTAGTATTTCCCTTTTACGTTCTTTGTTTCGGCATAACCGCTGGTACTTTGAATATTGAGGGCAATATTCATTTCTAAGTGTGGGGGGGAATTCTCACGAATTTTATCATGTATTATCCACCCAATTCCCCCGTTTTTGGCCAAAATTTTTTTTTTGGAGTAAGTGTTCTGCACTTACTCAGCTTACGGTTATCAGTCCGCCATGTTTGATAAACAAAAGGATTGGCTAATCCAGGAGCAAACGGCTCTTGGTAAAGATATATCAAATCCGTTTACGGCTTGCAATTTGCCCAAAATTGTATGGTATTCAACTCACCATATCCTAAAAAGTGAAGAGTTGGCTAGCCCGCAAGTTTATGGCTTGTGGTAAAGGCAGTTGGAAAACCATAATTGGTAATCGACTCACCAAAGATATTTTATCTAAGAGTTGGCTAGTCCAGAAGAACGGCTTCTGGTAAAGACAAATCAAATCCGTTTACAGCTTATGATTTGCTCAAAATCATTTGGTTATCATTGTACCAAGGTTCTTACTTGAACTAAAACAATTGGCTACTCCAGAAGTAATGGCTTTTGGTAAAGATATAAAATCCATTAATTTTTCTCAAATCATTGCTAGGGACTAGCAATATCTTAGTGTGAGGGATTGATGAGTGTCTAAATACTCATCATTTTTGTACTATCTAGACTGCAAAAACATCTGAAAACACTCAGAATTGCATCAAAATGATAAAAATATCACAAATCAGTGTTTTATGTGTTTCAAATGCAAAAATATCAAAATCAGATGAAAAACGTATCAAATTTGCAAAAATGGCAGTTTTAGTCCCCCAAGTTTCAAAAGTTGTCAAAATCAGTCCCTGGTATATCTAAATAAAGAAAAATATCATTCAAGGTCCCTAAAATATTTTAAATTGTCAAAAATGGTCCTTGAATGAATCTTTGGTCAAATGGCAGAAAAGGTCCTTAAAGTTTGAAAAATGTCATGTTTAGTCCTTGGAATTTTCAAAGATGGCAAATATGGTCCTTATATTATTTGAGATTGTCAAAACCAATCCTTGGATTACATTTTCAGAATGAACAGGAATGATCCCTGGATTTTCAGAATTATCACTTTTTGGTCCCTAAAATATCACATAGTTTCATATTAAATCCAAACCCTTTACATATCCAACCCCAAGCCCAAAATGCTTTTACCCGGTCCAAACCCAAAATCCAAACCGTTTACCCACCCAAGACCCGGTCAACCCATTGGTCAAATAAAACCAACCCGCCTTTTTTTTCTCTTCTTCCTCACCAAATCCCAACTGCTTCCTCAACCTCCCCCTCACCTCCACCTCAACATATCCCCTCCATGTCCCTTCCACCTCACCTAAACAACAAAATACATTAAATACAACCCTCCCCCATTCACTCAATCCCTCCACCTGTCAAATTCCACTTTCCCGCCAAAATGCAATCAAGGGTCAAAATGATCTCTGCTGATCCAATGGTCCAAAAAGGAAGTGGGAAAAGCTCAGAAGTCAAAGGGGAAGCATTTCACTTATAAATGAGAGAAGAAAAGCAAGAAGACAGGGCAGTAATTAGTTTTTATTTTCCCTTGTATGTCGTTTTAAGTTTTTTTAGTTTTCCAGTGCAAATTTAAGATTTCAAGTGTTTTGTAATCGAATTTCAGTGTATTTTAAACTTATTCTCAGTTTCAATTTCAGTTTGTGTTTATGAATTCAGTTTATGCATTATTTTGTTAAAAATCTTAATAAGTTCAAATGTGTTTTTTAGTAGTTGCTAAGGATTGAAAAGAGCTCGCATAAGCTCTTATAAAGCTTTTATAAGTTTTAGGAACTTTTAAATCCAGTTTAAACTTAAAACTCAAAAATACAAAAAAATAGGATAAAATGGGTGAAAAATCAAAAATCAAGCACAAAGAATCAAGACAGCAGTAGCAATGTTGAATATGGAATAAAAGATGGTTTAGAACCTCATGGGAGGTAGTAGGATGGTCCTTGGTATCTAGTTCATGGTTTCTCAGCTTGGAATCCATTTTGTAATATTTTTACTCATTTTAGCATTTCATTGTTTAAGTCATTTCTAGGCTTAAATCTGTGTATCTTTATGTTTCACAGTTGTAGTTAAGTTAAATTACACATTAAATCAAGTTGCTTGTTTATTAAAATTTGTAGTTGTTAAAATTTTAGTTTAACAGTGATAATAGTATAATTGTCAATTCGTAGTTTCATGTTGTTATTGTTCTTGTTTAATGCTTCATTAGTCTTATTAATTGATAATATAAAGTCCTGAATCAGTTTCATGTTATTAATCCTTGGAATCCTTTGAAAAGCTTCAAAACTGCTTCTAAAAGGGGTGTTTGGATTTGCTAAGTTAAGCCTGTTAGAGTGCATTTGTGTCATTGTTTATTGTTGTTTCATGTTACATTAGCTCTAGTTAGATCAGTACAAGCATAAAACATAGTACCTATTTGTATAAAAGTCAAAATTATCTTTAATGTTGCCTTAAGTGTTCACTGTTAGGATTTTGGATTACAAATCTCATCAAATTTGCTTGTAACTTGATACTATAGCTTAATCTCATCTTAATATAGCTTAATATAACTTATTTAGTCTATAGAATTGATTCAAAGTTCATAAAAGTCAAAGTGCTAGTGTAATAAAAAAAAAGTCAAAATTTCTAAATACCCGTTTTTGAATAAACTTTAGAATTTTATTGTGTACTTAATACTAAGTTTTAGCTTAAATCCTTTTGGGATAGTAATATTTAGCTGCTCAACTAAATTAGAAAAATACTAGCTTATATATAATTAGCTTATAGACTGCTTATTTTCAAGCTTCTTTTGACCCTTGTTTCAAAAACATGTCCTGTTCATACAGTTGAATTAATGCTTATTTTGAGTTGTTAAAGTGCTTATTTCCAAGTTATTATGCTTATTCAGTTGATATATTAGCTTATTATAAGTGTTTAGCTTATTTTCAATTCATCTTGTTCTTATTCACTAGCTTATTAGCAAATTGGCCTTAACCTTGTGCTTATTTCCAAATTCTAGCCCACTGTTGATATAAATAAGCTTAAACTCAGCTTATTAGTTGTTTTCAATAAAAGTTGTAGTTTTAATAATTGCTTATTTCCTTGTGCTTAACAAGTTTCAAAAAGAAAAAATCGAAAAAAAAAACAGGCAAAAAGGGGTCTCCTGAGATTCGAACTCAGGACCTCCTGCACACCCAGCCACGCACACAGCAGACTCCCCTCAACCAACTGCCCTTGGGTCTTCTTTGTGTTTAACTTTGCACAATTAATACCTTAAGGGCATTTGGCAGTTTTAAGCTTAAGCCCTTTTCTAGCTTATTTCGTGGCTTATTTCCAAAACAACCACCTAGTTTCTTATTTTTCTTAGATCAAGCATAAGTCAAAGTAGTTTCTGTGAATTTTTCATATTTTTCTAAAAACGTTTAGTATTTTTAATAATTAATTTAGTTAAATTTAGTTTTTAAATCATAATAAATAATTTAAAAGTCGAAAAAATACCCGGCTTTTTTCTAAAATTTTCTTTTGTCATATATTAAGTAAGAAAATTGTTTTTACACTTGTAGGATTTTTATTTCATAAATTTTACGGTTTTGCTTGCGCACTCGCGTATTTTTTATAAATAACGTACGTTTTCATTTTAAATCAAGTTTTTAGATAATTTAAGTTTACGTTTTAGTTAAAATAGTTTATTTAAGTTATTTTATTTTATAAAATCACAAAAACATCATTGTAAAAATAGTGATAGCGTTTATTTAATATATTTTATCTTTTTAATTTTCTTAATTTGTATTTAAGTCGCTTTATTTTATAAACTTTTTTAGTAGTGTAATTATTCATCAAATCCTTTACTGATCACTATCTTTAGTGATCATTCTATCATCTGAATTAGTTTTGACACACCATTGAGTCTCCGTGGGACTTAACGACCCGGGAATTCATTCTATTCTCCAGGACTTCATTGTATTTGTGTTTTAAGCAGTTTTAAGTCTATTACGGTTAGCCATTCACAAGTGGCTAACTTGTGTGATTAGACTTGACTAGTTCAGCACAGATCAAATTTTGACCCTTGATTGCATTTTGGCGGGAAAGTGGCATTTGACAGGTGGAGGGATTGAGTGAATGGGGGAGGGTTGTATTTAATGTATTTTGTTGTTTAGGTGAGGTGGAGGGGACATGGAGGGGATATGTTGAGGTGGAGGTGAGGGGGAGGTTGAGGAAGCAGTTGGGATTTGGTGAGGAAGAAGAGAAAAAAAAGGCGGGTTGGTTTTATTTGACCAATGGGTTGACCGGGTCTTGGGTGGGTAAACGGTTTGGATTTTGGGTTTGGACCGGGTAAAAGCATTTTGGGCTTGGGGTTGGATATGTAAAGGGTTTGGATTTAATATGAAACTATGTGATATTTTAGGGACCAAAAAGTGATAATTCTGAAAATCCAGGGATCATTCCTGTTCATTCTGAAAATGTAATCCAAGGATTGGTTTTGACAATCTCAAATAATATAAGGACCATATTTGCCATCTTTGAAAATTCCAAGGACTAAACATGACATTTTTCAAACTTTAAGGACCTTTTCTGCCATTTGACCAAAGATTCATTCAAGGACCATTTTTGACAATTTAAAATATTTCAGGGACCTTGAATGATATTTTTCCTTATTTAGATATACCAGGGACTGATTTTGACAACTTTTGAAACTTGGGGGACTAAAACTGCCATTTTTGCAAATTTGATACGTTTTTCATCTGATTTTGATATTTTTGCATTTGAAACACATAAAACACTGATTTGTGATATTTTTATCATTTTGATGCAATTCTGAGTGTTTTCAGATGTTTTTGCAGTCTAGATAGTACAAAAATGATGAGTATTTAGACACTCATCAACCCCCTAAACGGTTCATGGTCAATGGAAAGAAACCTGAAGCTCTCTCAGACTCCTCGACTGGTGAAGAAGAAGAAGATGAAGAAGAGTAAGACGTCGACCCCATAGCTAACATCAAATTGGAACCCTTTGACTACTACGAACAACTTCCAACCATTCCAAACGAGACCGCGGAATTCAAACAATTTAGGGGCATGATTCAAAACCTCGCTTACAACCTCACTAAGCCGTCAAAAAGGAAAAGAAAAGATTGACGAAAGAGACAATAGGAACATGCTTATTTTTAACTTAATCTATGTGTGGATGATTATGTTTTAGCACTTTTGTTTGTGGTAATTTGGATATTGTTACTTTTATCATTTCTTTTTAGTGGTACTTTGTGATGACATGCTTGTTCTTATTGCTTAGTTTAACAATTTATTAGTGTGCAAAATCTGCACATCATTCTGTGAAGATTCTGATCTGCAGATGTCGGATCCCTAGGATTAGCCTAGACGGATCACTCCCTTGAGGGAACCGTGGGATCCGTGACATCAGATCAGCAATACAGCATTCTTTACATCAAGATAGCTTTCTAGATAACATCACATTTTGCTGAACATATATATTAGAACCCAACTAAGTCCACTTCAAGGATGAGAAAGGCTTAGACTCACTAAAGGCTTACTTAAGATCTTAGTCAAAATGCCTCTTGATTTATCAACGCATCAAAACTCACCATATTTCCGCTTCAATACTCACAAACTGTTTCTCATCTTTCAAAACACTTAAGTGGACATACTGAACAATTTTAGGAAATTGTTTCTAGTCATCTTTATCTCAAAGTAAGTCAAAAATTAGTTTTTCAATTCTTGTGATTTTTAAGGATTTTTCAAATTTCACCTGAAGCTTAAATCTGATCACTAGGATCATTTATTATGTCTTGACACCACCAAAACTCTTAGTGTTATCCTTGGACATCCATTGGTAGTCATCTTGTCCCATCTCCCTTCCATAAGAAGCAATCATTTGCTATAACACTTATTACCCTTGATCAATCTCAAACACTCAGGAGAACTGAAACACTCAAAATAAGATAGGCTTTAGCTCCTAGAAACCTCATTTCAAACCTGTCATAACTGCTGAGAGCCGGATCCCTAGGATTATTCTAGCCGGATCCCTCCAAGGAGGGAACCGTGGGATCCGGGTGACAGTTTATGTCAAACATTGCTAAAACAATCATTTCAACTCATCTTCCTAATTCAAACACTCCATCTCATCTTAAATGAGTTCCTAGATCAGTGAAACTCTGAACTTCAACCTTGTGCATGTTAATCATCACATTTCCAAGAATCTTAGTGGCCTAAGTCTTAAATGCACTTGCCAAGCTCTTCCCTTTATAAGCCATATTGCTAAGAACACTTTAGTCATCAAACACAATTATCAGCAATTGCAACCATCTCCCTTAGTCATTTCATCATGAGAAAGGCTCCTAGTGTTAACTCATCCACTCAAGAACCACCCAAGAAACTTGCTAGGATCATACACGAAGTTTCCTCAACCGAATCATCTCCGGTTAAGTCCACTAATGCTAGGATTTCTCCCACACCAAGGAAACCAATCAAACTAATCCCCAAGAAAATAGTTCCCACTAGGACTTCATCACCAAACTCTACCAAACCAAACATACCCTCCACAACTCAACTAACATCATTGGTGCCTAGAGCCACCTCACAATCATCTCCACATTCTCACAATGTAGAAGACTTACCTCCTTGGCCATCTCACCTTCCACCACTACTAACAATCTCACTTGAAAAGGTTGGGCAACAAAATCAAAATATTGAATCAACACTTGATCCAATGTCAAACTCTCTCATTCCTCCCAATAGTCCATTTTGGATTATGAGAAGACATCAAAGTCAACCACCCGACCACATGGAAGTTGATGCTTCTTTACCTCCACCCTCAAACATTGTAGAGCCATCACTTAATGAGCCTCCACCAATTCCTCCTTCATTTGAAGATCCTCAACCCACTTCACTTGAACTTCCACTTCAAGAAATTCAAAACCACGACAAGGATTGCTATCATTGTAAGCATGTTGAAAGGTTGATACATGAACTACGTGAAGAGCAACGTTTCATGTTTTATCACCTCCTCGAACGTTTCGAAGAGGTCAACAAGCCTAAACTACAATGAGCATCATAGTCACAAGCTCAAACTTAGAACGTTTAGGAAACTTTTCTCATCCTTGATCATCATTAAGCTTTTAGTTGAATTTTGGGTTTGGGTAACTCATTAGCATTAGTAGCACTTGTATGGCTAGTTCATTCTCTTAGTTTTAGAGACTTGTTTGATCATCTCTTGTTTTTTATTGAATGAATATCTATATGCCATAATTGTTTTGTGCTTGCTATACTACTTCACATCTTCATTAGCATTGATTGAAACATTCTCATTGCTGAAGAAACTGTCAATAGACAGCCGGATCCCTCCAAAATGCCTAGACGGATCCCTCCAAGAAGGGAACCGTGGGATCTGTGGTACAGAAGCACAAATTTCTACTAACTTGAGCTTTATTTGCAGGAAATTATGCACTATACTCTTGTTTTCTAACCTTTACTTTGTAGATTTTCAAAATACATATGAGGATTTTGACACCATAAAGCTAGGGGGAGCTTTGTGTCAAACGATATTGCAAAAATATTTGCAACTTAATCCAATTTTGGATTATACTTCATGACACCCCATTGCAACTTTGCAATCTTCAAGGGGGAGCACGTTTTCGTCACTTAGACGAACCATTTGCAAACACAATTAGTTTATTTTACGTCATGTTCTTGACGCCCTCTCAAAGGGATGGACTCGTCAAGGGGGAGTTAAGACGAGTACCATTCCCGTCACTTGCTCTCTTTACATTTTCTTTTACATATTTTTTCATAAAAATTGTGTTAGTTTCTTTTTACACTTTTTGTTTCGACAAAAAGGGGGAGAAGAAAGTAAAAACTACTAATTCAAACTTGCTACGAATTTTAGTTTTTCTTAAAATAATTTTATGTTTTGTCATCAACAAAAAGGGGGAGATTGTTAATACAAATAAGCCGTAAAAACGTTTATTTATATTTTACGATCTTCTAATGTTTTGTCGATAACAAACGTAAAATCATTTTAACGAAACAAATAGAATACGTAAATAGTTTGAGTAAATAGTTTCCTAACACACTTACGTTTTCACATAAAACACTAAAATAAATATAAGTGATTTTATGATTTAGATATATATGTACAACAACTAGTGTTTACATATTGGGTTAGCATATACTTAAACTAAGTATACTAAAATGGGTAAAAACAAGTATATACTAAAATGGGTAAAAACAAGTATATACTAAATGGGTAAAAACTAGCAAATGGTATTGACCCATAACTCATGGTTTTATATATACCACTTAACCAAGTTCATTGTATCCTTGAGATACATTGTATCTAGAAAGAAAACCATGGATCAACCCATAACCCATGACCCATAACCAAAAATACCCATGGGCAAAGAGGAGCGTTCCACGGATCCCTGGCTTTGTGCTAGCCGGATCCCTTGTGGGAGGGATCCGCGGGATCCGGGGAACAGTAGAGAATTTCCTCTATAAATAGAGAGCCATTTATTCCTTTCTACTCACCACTTTACACACATACTTCCCCAAGTATTATAACCCTCTAACCTCAGATCCAAGTGATCTATGTAGTTTGTCTTTTGTTTTTGTGTGATCTTCAAGGTTCCTCTTAAAGGCGAGATCACCACTTCTTGAAGACGAGAAAGCTCAAGTCCATGAGTTGCCATGCTTCGTCATCATCAAGACAACTAAGGTTCTCTTGTTGATAGTTCTTTCTTTCTCCATAGATGTTGGGTTGAAGGCATTAGTGAAGGATGCCGAAAGTGTCAAGATGAAAGAATTAGTGAAAGGTGCTTATCGTCCGTGTCAAAGCATTAGTGAAGAATGCTAAAGGTGTCAAGACGAAGGCATTAGTGAAGGGTGCCAAGCGTTGTGTCAAAGGCATTAGTGAAGGATGCCGAAGAATCAAATCAAGTAGCATTTGGGAAGAATGCCTAGGTCGTATAATCGATGAGGCGCATCGTTATACATATAAGTATTTGTTTATTTCCAAGGATGGTGATATCCTTGATGGTATTGTAACAAGGAGTGGATATCCTTGATATTAGGTGTTGTGTTGTGAAGGGTAGTAGTTCCTCCATAATAATGGAACTAGGTGCTTAGCCTAGTACCTAATAAAGGGTAGGCAACGTTGTGATAGGATTAGTTCTCCTTGGTGTGAAAGAACTCGGTGGTTAGCCTAGCACCGTATAAAGGGTAGGCGACGTTGTGTTAGGCGTGGTTCACCTTGGTGTGAAGGAACTCGTTATTTAGCTTTGTACCGGAAAAAGGTTAAGCGACGTTGTAAAGGCTTCTCCGCCATAAGGAGTTGGTGTAGTGCTTACGAACTCTCGAGTAGGTGACTCGGGGAGTGGAGTAGGGCAAGGAAGTTGTCCTTGTAGCCAAACCACTATAAATACTTGTGTCGTGGTGATGTGCTTCTTACTCTTTATCTTTCATTACACGTTTATATATCTATCTATCAACGTCCAACATAAACAACCAAATAGATTGACATAAGTTGATCTAAATATTTAAAAGGAAGTTTTAAATTGGTAAAACTATTCAACCCCCCCTTCTAGTTTTCCACAAACTTGTCCACAACCAAAAACCGGATCTTTCTTTTCTACGTGTGTTCGGTGCCTTATGCTATCCTACTAATGAAGGGCAAGATTTGGGTAAATTGAAAGCTAAGGCGGACATTGGAGTTTTCGTTGGTTATGCACCAAACCGAAAGGGTTACCGAATCTACAATAAAAGAACCCAAGACATCATGGAATCTATTCACGTCACGTTCGATGAGCTGTCTGAGCATATGGACAATCCGGTTCTGGACCCGCACCTCAATTTTTGTCAAGTAGTCCCATCAGTTCCTCTCTTGTACGAAATCACTCCCCTGCAGATCCCTATGTACCTTCATCAGACGAAGATTTGAAGAAATTTTTTGATCCAATGTTTGATGAATATTATGAACCTCAGGCTAATGACAATTCTGTACCACCAATTGCAACTGCTTCTAATCCAACCAATATGAATCATCCATCCGTTTCAATGACTTTATCTCAAGAAGCGCCAGTTGCCGATCACTCATCATCATCTTCGAATCCTCAATCTTCAGTTGTACATCATGGAAATGTAGCTGCTAATTATGATGGAGATAACCCCTTTGCTACCCCCGAAGATGCCCATTTTGAAAACATATTTGCCCCTGAACCAACACCTGAACCATCTTCATCAGGGGATCCAAACTCTGCCACATCAGTTCCTCATCATCAACCACATGAATTTCTCAGAAAATGGACACATGATCATCCACTGGACAACATCATTGGGAACCCTTCTCGCCCGGTATCTACTCGTAAACAACTTGCTACTGATGCCTTTTGGTGCTTCTTCAATTTTGTATTATCAAAGATCGAACCTAAAGATGTCAAAACAGCAATGTATGAGGACAGCTGGTTTAGTGCTATGCAAGAAGAAATCTATTAGTTCGATCGTCTTGATGTATGGGAATTAGTACCTGCTCCAGATTGTGCCATGACTATTGCTCTCAAGTGGATCTTCAAAGTAAAGCTTGATGAGCACGGTGATGTTCTAGAAGAATAAAGCAAGGCTAGTGGCTAAAGGATATCGACAAGATGAGGGTATTGACTTTGAGGAATCATTTGCTCCGGTTGCACAAATTGAGGATATCAGAATCTTCCTAGCTAATGCTGCTATAAAGAACATGGTGGTTTATCAGATGGGTGTAAAGACTGCTTTTCTTAATGGAGATCTCAAAGAAGTGGTTTACGTCAGTCAACCCGAAGGTTTTGTGAATCCAGAGCATCCTACCCATGTCAACCGTGTAGAAAACTAGAAGGGGGGTTGAATAGTTTACCAATTAAAAACTTTGTTTTGAAACTTATTGAAAGATCAATTGATATTGATCTTTGGATATGTTGATGAAATATGCAAGTAATATGTAAAGAGTAAATAAGGAAAGAAATGATCAAACCACAACAAGTTGTTTATAGTGGTTCGGTCTACAAGGACTCTATTTCCTTACCCTACTCCACTCCCCGAGTCTCACACTCGAGAGTTTAACTTCACTAGTCAACAAGCTCCTTTCACCGGCGGAGAAAACCTTTACACTTCGCTTACACTATTTCTGACACTAAGCTAGATGTCGAGTTCTTTCCAAGGGTACAACTACTCCCACACACAATGTATTTTGAGGACTAAAATACTAACCACTCACACTCACAAGATTATGATGGTTTAATACAACAATTAAGTATGAATCAACACAAGACTTCCAACTTCTCGTTGAAGCTTGAATGTGACTTGATCTTCTTTGCTACAAAAGAGATCACTAATATGATATGAAACTGAGTTAGAAAGGTTAGAGAGAAGATATGTATGAGAGTATGGTAGAAAGGGATGAAAAACTACTTGGCTTGGCATTGCTATTTATAGCCAAAATGGACAGGAGCGTCCACGGACCGCGGAACCCTTTTAAGGGTTCCGCCCGTGTACCATTTTGGTACCGCCGGGTCTGACAGCCAAGATATCAAATCTTGCCAAAGTCAACTCTATCTAAGTGAGATTGTGCAAGATATGAAGAGTACAAATCTACACAAAATATCTAATGAAATCTTCCAATGATTTCCATGATGCATTACACGATGTCATATGTTGTATTTCTATTTTTAGAAATATGCAAGTACTTAAGTAGTGTTTGGTTTTAAGAACCTAACACATTCTAAAAACTACTATCATACATAATGATTAGAGTCATATCAAGATGTCACTAATCATGAATGTAAATGCTTGAATGATGAATATATTGTTTGAAAAAGCTAGTTTAAATATCTATTAAACTTGACAAGCTTTAAGCTTTTATAAATTAAATTTACTTTTGTCGTTAACAAAACTTAGGTAAAGATCAAAAATATAAATAACGTTTAATGACGATATTTGTATTAACAATCTCCCCCTTTTTGTTGAGGACAAAATATAAATTTTATTTTTATAAAAGATACAAGGTTTGTGCAAGAGTTATAAAAATATTAGTTTTAGAACTTGAAAAGAGAATGATAATGCAAGTGTATGATGTTTGACTTTTTATGAAAGTCAAAGTATTCACTAGTTGATGCATGATGTTGACTTTTTTAGAAAGTCAAAGTATGCAGTTGACTTTTTTTAAGAAAAGTCAAGTATTACCAATGATGTATCCTGTTTGACTTTTTCAGAAAGTCAATGTCAGTTTGACTTTTTCAGAAAAGTCAAAATATAATCAAGTTCCTATATTTTCTCCCCCTTTTTGTCTCAACAAAAAGAAGTGGCGATGCAGAATGTAATGAGCCCGAGCCATTATCTCCCCCTTGATCAAAGCTCTCCCTAAATTGGGTGCTTAATGGGAAGATATATGGATTGTGAAAATAAAGCTACAAAAAAATGTTAGTAATAATGATCATTCACAAGCATTTCCAAACATTATGTAAAAGTACCAACACTATAATAAAAACAATTCATTAGTTAAAATTTTCATGAACAAAGATCATGAAAGGAGAACACAATGATGTGTTTTAGTACAAGAAAAGAAAATAAAATCCTAGGAAAAGAAGAACTAGAAATGCTAATCTATGACCAACCTAGTTAGATGGTGGATGAGAAAGAGCGTTGAGGCGCTCAAGGATATGATTGAGGATGAACCTCATTTCTTCTTGGAAGTCATGGACCATAACCCGGGTCCTTTCCACGGTTTGGGCCGTTTGCTCACAAGTTGAGCAACCATGCCTAGGAGGGTAGAATGTTTGGGGAGGTTGTGGTGGTGGAATGGTGGATGTGTTGGGGATGTTTGGGGTGGTCATGATGGATGCAAGCAAAGCATTTTGCATTTGCATAGTCTCACTTAAGTGAGAATCCACCATGCCTTTGAATTGGTGGAGGTTGTTAGGAATTAGAAATTCCATGTATTAAAGAGTCGGTCACCTCAAGTATCTGTAATCGTTAGAAAGCTCGTAGTCATAGTTACTTTAAGTTAAATAGTATTTAGTTAGTAACACCGTGGAGGACGGACGGGTCTTTACCCACTGTATGCCTGATCCACAGCCCGATGTGTGGCGTTTTATTGTAAGACTATAAATACTCTCTACCTTCCAAGGCAGAGAGTTGGAGCTCATAATAAGAATTTTTCTTTCTCTCACTAAAGTTCCCAAACCTCTAAATTTCTCTCTCTAAAACCCCTTGTACGCCTACTTTGCAATATGTTTTGATGTGTATGTGAAATCCAATATCCTACAATTGGTATCAAGAGCCATGGTTAGATCATCTCTTTCATATCTTTGGATTTCTAGTGGTTTGTAGGTGGTTTTTGAGTTTGAAAAAGTTTAGTGGTTTTTGCATCATTTGGGTGATTTCTAGTGTTAAAGTTTGGATTTTGATAGTACTTTTGTGTTTAGAATCATCACAAGTGTTTGGGTTTTGATTTGGTAAGCTTGAATCATCGTGGTTGGCTTGTTTTGGATTGAAAAGTGTGTTTTTGAAAGTTTTTCTTGCTAGCGACTTGGTTCTCGTTGTGATATTCATCATAGCGACTTGCTTCATAAAAAGTTAGCGAGTTGGAGTGTTATTTAGTAGCGATTTGGTCCTAGCGACTTGTCTATTGAGACAAGCCGAAAAATAGTACATCTTAGTGGATTCTCCACTACGGCTAGCGACTTGGTGAAGTTAGCGACTTGTACTCAGTATTCTTAGCGACTTGGTGTTAGCGACTTGGATCGTAGCGAGTTGTTCTTTAGCAACTTGGAGGTTAGCGACTTGGTACTCTTAGCGACTTGGTGTTAGCGACTTGGACATTATCAAGTTGCTCTTTAGCGACTTGACTGTGTAGCGACTTGGTGTCCAGCGACTTGGGTCTTTCCAACTTGATCTTAGCGACTTGGTTCAAGAATTCTTAGCGACTTGGTTGATTTTTCCCGACAAAACTTCAAACGACCATAACTTTTGAACCGTAACTCCGTTTTCAGCGTTCTACCCATCAAAACGACCATGAGAACGAGGAGAATGTCACAACGAATAAACTAAATTTATTCGGGTCAATCTTCGAGGCCTAAATCCGCTCCGAACAGAAGTTATAGAGGTTTTTATGTTTTTAGACCTAAATTTCTCAGTAAAAACGGGCATAAACCAATCCAAATCTTAACCAAACAACATCTCTGCTAATCCTACAAATAATCATATGTCCTAACACACAATTGTCTATCATTGTGTCAATCCATCAGTCATCTTTACACATTCCATTGGTCATTGCTTAACGGTTTGGTCTTGATTTTAGTAAAATCCCGCGAAAGATTCTATTTCTCGGTTTAAATCATAGACTTGTAAAATCCCGTGCATTCTACCACATCATGTCTTACTCTACTGACCCAGTGATTTCAGAAGTGCTTAAATTGTATGATGATGTAGACAACCCTGAGAATATTAGCTACACTGAACGATTAAAGATGATTGAATCAATCAATGAGGATGTGATATCTCCGGGTTCTGACTTTGAAAAGACTGAAATGCACCAGTCAATGCTACAAAATGCCATGCTAAAGGAATGTAACATTGAGCCCTTTCAACTACTTTATCAGCACCTCAAACTACTTTTATCTACAACTATGGATCGAACAAGCAGTGCTCTCCTTCGTCAGGATTTTCCCATCTTGACAAGAACTGTTCTACTCAACTTAGAACAACTGAGGTTTCAAATTACTAAAGAGAAGTTCTCAACTGATGAATCTAATGCAGCTCTTCAAGTAATCTTCGATCAATTTCAGCCATTTATCCAGGGGAATATTCCTCAGATTTTGATGATGACATGACTAGAATTTCATTCAAGAAACACACTGGAATGGAAATTCATGAGTTCAGAAACACCTTTATTCAACTTATTGGTAATATGGAAATATACATTAAGGAAGCTGCTCAAGAGAATGACAAGATGAATGAATTGAATGGTGTCAAGTTATGTTATATGAAGATTGTGATAGGTCGAGCAATGGATCAGTCGAACTAATGAATGATGCCGAATGCAAAAGTTCAGTTGCAATGAAGGAGGATGAAGACAACTGTACTGATCTCAAAGACTCAGAGTCAGAAGAGGGTGAAACAGTTTACATGACAACTCCTAGTATTCATGTGGTGAATACTGATGACATATCTTCAGATGATCAGATGTCATGTGATGAGGTACCCTTAACTGTTCAACATAGTGCATCTACTAATGTACCTAAACATACTGATCTTAATGCTGAACATGATTCTGATAAATGTTCCTTGGTTGAGGCTGAGTCTAATAATTT
The DNA here is from genome assembly GCA_019973895.1 of Chrysanthemum seticuspe. Lineage (NCBI taxonomy): Eukaryota > Viridiplantae > Streptophyta > Magnoliopsida > Asterales > Asteraceae > Chrysanthemum > Chrysanthemum seticuspe. The sequence continues at coordinate 143,215,036 of BPTQ01000008.1, forward strand.
CAAAACATATGATATGGTTGATAAAAAGGCTTTTGATGAACTTTCAAACAAATTCTCAAAACTTGAAAAACATTGCATTTCACTTGAAATTGCAATACAGAGTAAAGAAGAAAGTTTTCAACTTAACAAACCATGTAAAAATCCGGAACTTCCTGAATTCCGTGAACTTTTTGAAATTAACACTTTGAAAGCTCAGCTTCAAGACAATGAGTCAACTATCAACAATTTGAAGAAACACATTTCTAATACACATGTGAAAAGTAATTTGGTTACAAGTAATTCTGATGTTAATACTATTGATGATATTCAAATGAGAAATGATGAATTAGCGGTTTGTGTGGCCAAATTACTAAAGGAAAATGAGTCTTTGAGAAAGCATCACATAGAACTAAGTGACTCTGTCAAAGAAGCTAGAACTAAGTCAATTGAACAAAACTCTTTGATAGAAAAAATTGATGAACTCAAAGCTCAACTTCAGGAAAAGAGTTTCGCTATTGTTGCCTTAGAATTATGATTCTAGTTCCTCTAAATCTCAACAAGCATCTACTTCTACTCCCAGCACCTCTAGGATTAGTTTGAAAACAGTGTCAAAATCAAGCATTAAAACCCATAACTATTATCTAGAAAAAGCTAGAAAAAAGGCACAGATTCGAAAAGACGGAATTTTAGGTGCAAGACCTAGGGTGATGAATTCTAAGAGTTTTCAAGGCACTGCTAGTAGTTGTAAACCACTACCTAGGAACACTCAAAAGACTAGGGATTGACGTGCAGCTAAGAGTAGTTATTTGCATAAGAATGCTAAGCATGTAGAAAACAAAACTAGAAAGTTTGAGTCTTTTCCACATAAGAAATAGTTTCCTAATTCACATGCCAAGGTACTATCCACTAAGACCACTATCGCGACTAAGGTTCAACATGTTGTGAAACAATACAAACCAAAAACTTCGCCTAGATGGATACCAACTGCTAAATCCTTGGAAACTAGGATCAAGGATAAGTCTTCCACTATGCATAAGAAGCCTTTCAATCCTAGACCTTGCCATAAGTGGATACCGTCTGGTAGAATGTTTAAGGATGCTGGACTTAGGTGGATTCCTACCGGAAAGCTGTTTTCTGATGAAAAAATCAAGGTTGACCGTGAAACCCCAAAGAGTTTGGATACTAATGTCACTAACCCATATATATGCAATCAAGCTTGTAATGTTAGTGCAGGTACTCCTTACTCAGTTGTAGATACTTCGATCCTTCAATACATGGACTGGCTTAAAGTATGGATTACAAATGGATTGATATCTCATAACTCACGGGCTCAAGTTTCTCAACATTGATATTCAACCGGCTATGACGTCTGTTCTCTTCAGTTCAGGCCTCGTACTTCATCATAATGGCGTCTGCAGATAACACTTCAGGCCCCGTTCTTCAAAGAAAAGAAAAGTGTACACTCTTCTGTGCGCTTAATCTTCAGCTAAAGAGAAATTCTCTCGTGAATGGTCATACTCATCTACATTCTTCATCAACAAGCTTCATGTTTTTCCACGCTCATTCAGTCATCAAGTGGATCTACGTTCGTTGGTGTATACTCCTATTCACTTGTTAAATCAAAAATGGCAACTTCGGATGCAATTTTTTGAGGGGGAGAAGAGTGAATATACTACATGATGATGGGTGTTTGAATAATGGTTATACGACTTAATTTTTGATGATGATGAGTGTATATTCTTTTTGATGAAGAGTGAATATACTAAGGATAACTGGGATTCATTGTTTTGATTTTTGATGACTCTCCTCCAACGCCTAATGCTTCACTTACTAAGGATAATTGGGAATCAATGTTTGGGATTCATTGTTTTTCAAAGATATGTTTGATGAGTACTTTCAACCTCCGACGAATGTTGATCATCCAGCTTCTGAAGCTCATGCTCCGGTTTCTATTGACTCAACTGGTTCACCATCTAAGAAGTACTTCTTGGAATTCTCAAGAAGCCCAAATCTCCAGTTATTCCTCAAGGCGTTGATAATGACTATCATAATATTGTTGTTGCACTCATGAATAATGATCCGCTCTTTGGTATTCCTTACCAAATCTTCACAGATTATTGTTCATGAATAGTGATCCGCTCTTTGGTATTCATTTGCCAAATCTTTACGGATTATTGTTTCTCTCAATGTGCACGCTATAAATCAACCACATGAACTTAAAGAAAAATGACTACCTCATCCGCTCGAAGACATTATTGGTGAATCTTCCAGATCAGTCTCTACATGTTTACTTTTAAGGAAGAATGCATTGATGTTGAGGAATCATTTGTTCCGATTCATTCAGTGGGTCAATGTACATCCGATTGTATGTTGTTTTCACGTGTTGGGCATTTGACACAAGTTGATGACTTCAGAGTTAATCATTTATCACTTATTTGAGATTGAAGTTGACTTTCACAAAGGCGTGTTCTTATTTGATAACTTGCTCGGGCTTAAGAATTTGAGTTGAAGACTTGGTTTATCTAGTTACCAGCAGTCGGGGTGGATGGTTGAAGACCTGGTTAACTATCACTATTAGGAGTTACGTTGTTTTACTCAGTGTCACATGCAGATGATGATGTGGATAATCTCAAGAGGTGTTAATGTCTCATACTTTGTTTGAGTAGTGAGTACTTAGAGATTTGCTTGAAGCATAGATTCTCGACACCGTTCTTCCATCTTTAAGTGCAAGCTTAAGACACAAATGCGGGGAATTCGACTTCAGTTTCAAGTTTGGTATATCGGGTTTTTCTTCAACAATGGTCACTTCAAATTGTCTACATATGGGTTGATGAAGATAGTCAGAGAGAGTTTATGTAGCAGTTGACTCTCACAGGATTCATTTGGGATATTTGAGTTCTTCTCACAAGATTTCAAGTTTATGGATATATTATGTTTTGCTGATTCTGAGGTATCAAAACCAGCAAGGGGGAAGGATGTATTATTCCAACTATTTGGGGGAAATGGTCTCTGGAGCCTTTTGGTATGTGTTACTTCAGCGTTCAGTTGAAAGAAATGTGAGGAGAATATATGGTACGTGAGATGATATTGCTTATCGACATCTTCGATATGTTTAATGGTAAAGTGCATCCGGCTATTGCTTCATGTACACATTGGTATGATGATTCCGATGAGATCGCAACTATTAATGGGAAGAGATATGTGTTAGTTGTGGTCGATGACTTCTCCCGATTCACTTGGGTTAAGTTTTTGAGGACAAAGGATGAAACTCCAGACATCATCATCAAACTCATCAAACAGCTGCAGGTTCGTCTTAACAAAACGGTTAGAATCATCCGAACAGACAATGGAACGGAGTTTGTTAACAAACAACTTAGTGAGTTTTATGAAAGTATTGGAATCAGTCATCAAAGAAGTGTTCCTCGAACTCAACAGAACGGTGTAGTTGAAAGACGAAATTGAACTCTTGTGGAAGCTGCAAGGACAATGCTAATTTACTCAAAAGTTCCATTGTTTCTCTGGGGTGAAGCTATCGCCACTGCATGCTACACCCAAAATCGATCCCTAATTCACACTGCTCATGGAAAAACTCCATATGAACTCGTACACAATAGAAATCCTAATCTTTCATTCCTTCGTGTGTTCGGTGCATTGTGTTATCCAACTAATGAGGGCCAAGATTTAGGCAAACTTAAAGCTAAAGCAGACATTGGAGTGTTTGTAGGATATGCACCTAACAGAAAAGGACACCGAATCTACAACAAGAGAACCCGAAATATCATGGAAACAATTCACGTTACGTTTGATGAGCTGACCGGTCAAACGGCTCGTGGACAATCCAGTTCAGGACCCGCACTTCAAAACAGTCCCATTGGTTCATCCCTTGTTCCAAACTCTTCTCAAGAAACTCCATATGTACCTCCATCTGAAGATGACTTAAAGAAATTGTTTGATCCTATGTTTGATGAACAGTATGAGCCAAGTGCTAATGAACTTACGACTCCTACAGCAGAGGCTGCTCATATTCCTGTGAATGAAGTCAATCCTTTAGTCTCAATATCATTAAGCCAAGAAGCGCCTGTTGCTGATCACTCTATCTCATCAACAAATCATCAATCTTCGAATGTACATCATGGAACTGTTTCTGGCATCAATGATGAAGACAATCCCTTTGCTACTCCTGAAGATGCTCCATTTGAAAACATATTTGCTCCTGAATCCTCATCAGAACCATCTTCTTCAGAAGACATCAACTCTGCTACTTCAGTCCCCCAACCACTGCCACACGAACACCTCAGAAAATGGACTCGTGATCATCCATTAGATAACATCATTGGAAATCCTTCTCGTCCAGTATCAACACGGAAACAACTTGCAACCGATGCCTTGTGGTGCTTCTTCAACTCCGTACTCTCTAAGATCGAACCAAAAGATGTCAAAACCGCCATGAATGAAGATAGTTGGTTCAATGCCATGCAAGAAGAAATTCATGAGTTTGATCGACTTGATGTATGGGAGTTAGTACCTGCTCCAGATTGTGCTATGATTATTGCTCTAAAATGGATATTCAAAGTGAAACTTGATGAGCATGGTGATGTGTTAAAGAACAAGGCTCGATTAGTTGCTAAAGGATACCGTCAAGAGGAGGGTATAGACTTTGAAGAATCTTTTGCTCCTATTGCTCGAATCGAGGCAATCAGAATCGTTTTGGCTAATGCTGCAAGTAAGAACATGGTAGTATATCAGATGGACGTGAAGACGGCATTCCTGAATGGAGATCTTAAAAAATTCGTCTATGTCAGCCAACCTGAAGGCTTTGTGAATCCAGAGCATCCTACCCACGTTTATCGTTTGAAGAAGGCTCTGTATGGTTTAAAGCAAGCTCCAAGGGCTTGGTATGATACACTGTCAAAGTTTCTTCTGTCTACCGGCTTCAGCAAAGGAGCAGTTGATCCAACATTGTTCACCAGGAAGTCAGATACCAGGCTAAGCCTACTAAAAAGCACCTTGAAGCAGTTAAATGGGTCTTTCGGTATCTCCAAGGAACCATCAATATGGGACTTTGGTACCCGAAGGACACCGGTATGTCAATAACAGCATATGCAGATGCAGATCATGCAGGGTGTCAAGATACTCGTCGAAGTACGTCTGGAGGTGCTCAGTTTTTGGGTGATAAGCTTGTGAGCTGGTCTTCAAAGAAGCAAATGAGCACTTCTATTTCCTCTACAGAGGCTGAATACATAGCCATGTCATCTTGTTGTGCTCAAATCCTATGGATGAGATCCCAATTATCTGACTATGGCTTTGTATTTATCAAAATCCCTCTGTACTGTGATAATAAAAGTGCTATTGCTCTCTCATGCAACAACGTACAACACTCAAGAGCAAAGCACATCGACATTCGACATCATTTCATCAGGGAACAAGTGGAAAAAGGAGTGGTGGAACTCTATTTTGTGAGGACTGAATATCAGTTAGCAGACATCTTCACCAAAGCTCTTCCAAGAGAACGTTTTGAGTTTATTCTTCCACGTCTTGGCTTGAAAAGCCTTCAACCAGAAACACTCAAACGTCTTCAGGAGGAAGACGAGGAGTAAAGGTCTATCTTCATCTATCTCTTGTAAATATTTATTCGAAAAACAAAATACAAAATTATAAAACTCTCAAAAATCAAATAGAAAATTATAAAACTTTCAAAATCCATAAAAATCTGAAAAATTCTGAAAATCTTAAAAAAATATTGTCAATTTGTCATGTTTTTCTCGATTCGATAATATCTACGATCTTTGTGCTGTCATTCAAAGAATGACACGGGACTTTAGATGTTGTTCGAATTCTTTAAAAAAAAATCATCAAAAAATCAAAAAATATTTTTGGGAGAAAGAGAAACTATGGTTTATTGTCATTTCAGGCAATAACCCGGTTTTAAAAGAAAGAACAGAGCCATGTTTTATCATGTTTTCAAAATTCCATGCTCTGTTTCTATAAACATTTATCTGCTGAAAACTAAATGCTTTGAAAAATAACTCGGACTCTATTTTTGATAATCATCTGGATTTATTTGTCAAAATATCTATCTCTCAATCAACAACCTATGTCATTGATTGAGGGGGAGAATGATTTCAATTAAATTAAAAAGTTATTTGGCATTCAATTGTTTTCAAAAGATATTCATGCATGTTTTATCAATGGAGTTTAAAGTCTTTATATCCGATTCTTGTAAGCTAAAACGTTTTTTCATAATCAAGTCACAATTCTCCTTAAAAAGCTTTCAAAATCATTTTAAATCTACAGAGATCACAAATCTCAAATGATTTGATAATTGTGATCGGGGGAGAATTTGTGATTTAAATTGAATTTAAACTGATAATTCGGTGAATGGTTTTATAAGGATGTACAAGCTCTCCTTCCCACATGTGCCAAACGATTTCAAATTTTCAAATTTTCCATGCACATGTTGAGGGGGAGCATTTATCTTAAACCATAAAGATCTGAAACGTGATCAATTTATATCAATGTGCAGGTTCCCTCTAGAATGTGCAAAAACTCTTTCAAACCTTAAGGCACACATTGAGGGGGAGCAAAAGTGTGAAAACCTCATCCTTCCCGAAAATGCTTTATCTACTTGATTTGATTAGGGAAGTGATGTTGATATCTTTTAGAAAATGATAATCAAAGAAGTTATTTCTGTCTCTTGCCTCCATGTGCAAAACGATTTCAAATACTTGATGCACATGTTGAGGAGGAGCTCTTATTCTAAAAATATCAAAAACAATTCAGGTACAAAATACTTTGATAATATATCACAAGTATCTGGATTGATTTTCAAATGGTTTTCAATTGGTTCCAATGGCAGATGAACAATACCAAATAGACCGACCAACTTTACTTTATGTACGGTGATATAAGGATGATAAGGTTAGGTATGTGTTCCCATGATCCGCCAGAACCGGAGGGATCTACCCAGGGACTATCCACTAGTTAATGTAGAGTTCTTAGGTATGATGATAAAAGGAGAAAAATGAGATATGGGAAGAGTGCGGACTGAGACTGAGCTAGTACTGGAATAAACCCAACAAGGTTCTAGCTATGAAGTCTCGGTAAGCACTGAAGGGGTTGAAGAATGAAAAATAATTGAATGAGAAAAGGGTGAAAACAAATAGCCCTCCATATATTCAACCTTAGGGCAGAAACCGGGTTCAATTCATATGCTACTGATGGTAACATCGGTATTGAAGACAAGACGTCATGGACCCAGTGACGCACTGCACTTCAACTTTTCAAACCACTCAAGTTCCTCTTAAAAGGACTTGTTTCATTCTCACGGGGAACCTACATTATCTATCTACTTTCTCTTAGAGATTGTTGATATTGAAGAAGGAGACCCTCTCCCTAGTCTCCAATATAGGATCCAAATATGCACAAATTGAGTCTAGAGCCACGAGATCATCAATAAATCTCATTAGGACACTTTCAAATGAAGACTCTCTGTTTCACACAATGTGGAAAGAGAGATTATATCTTGAGTCCTACGCATTATCCTTGTGGTATTGCCAGAACATCCGAGTGATATGTGAACATATTCACAATGAAGATGGAAAGCCTTCTGGAGCCAACATCAAACAAGCTCCTGGTAGGTGGCATGTGAGATCTATTATATAGATCAACCATGTGACAACTGAACATAAACAATGGGGCGATTCAATCTTTTGAATCAATCCTAGTTCAGGTTATGGATTGACGGATACCTTTGAAAAACCGTTCGTCATGCTTAAAAACTCTTTTCTTTAGCACATCGACTGTGTACTAATTTTTCAAATCAAAAGGTGTTTTTATGATTGATAATTGATTTTCAATAAAACCTTCGTTGTATTGCAAAAACAATTTCTATTGAGCAATACACGATTGTTTTTCAAATCTCTTTTCATCAATCAGTGGACTTAAATTCGCTGGTTCACTCACTCCGTGTTGTCTTCTTTGAGACGTTTCGGTTTGAGAACAGCTAGAGCAACTGCGAAACCCTGTCAAGGAAATTCTTCGGAATTTTACCTGTTCACAGGCAGTACATGTACTGATCAATGGGGAACCGTGGGCTGTGTACCTCAATTCAACGAAAGTGATCAAAGACACTTTCGTGCGCTTTATTGCTAACTGTTGTATGCAGGTACGCCCGACGTTTGCAGCTGATCAGAATGATGCAGTCAATCCATAGCCGCATGCTCACACGATACATTCATTTCTAAAGAAATCATGATAAATGCATCAATGACTCTGATATTTTCACTCCATGCTTCTGCTACGCTGCTGCCAATACCATGAATTAACGAATGCTTTCGCTACTCTGATGAGAAGATATCATGATCCAGAATGTGAGCATGTCGGTCCGAAAGTCACAACATCACAGAATTCCAACACCACAATGGATGTCTCAGAGATTTTTGTTAGCTAATGATCTCAAAAGCTGGCTTAAATTGTATTATCACGTGGATCATTAAAAGACCTCCACTTGGATTAACCAAACGTGCAATGAGAAGAATCAATGACTACGAGCTTTGGAGCAAAGTACTACATCAAGAATGCAAGAACAATTTTTAATGTAACTCCTTTAGCTATGGTGATACCATCTTTTAGTATTTTACTACCATTTTCATCAAATAGTACTTTATACTTTTTATCACATAATTGGCTAATACTAAGTAGATTAAATCCTAATCAATCCACATGAGCAACATTTTCAATAGTTAGGGAGTTATGAGCAATCGTACATTTGCCAATAATTTTGCTTTTGAGATTGCTACCAAAGGTGACATTACCTCCGTCATACTCTTGGTATGATGAGAAGAGACTTTTGTTGCCCGTCATGTGTTGTGAGCAACCACTATCTTTTATCCATTCATCAGGTTCCAATCCAACTTTCAAGCATACCTAAGAAGCAAATAACTCAAGCATTTGGTCCCCAATATCTCATGGGTCCGTTTGGGTTAAACATCCGAGTGATATGTGAACATATTCACAATGAAGATGGAAAGCCTTCTGGAGCCAACATCAAACAAGCTCCTGGTAGGTGGCATGTGAGATCTATTATATAGATCAACCATGTGACAACTGAACATAAACAATGGGGCGATTCAATCTTTTGAATCAATCCTAGTTCAGGTTATGGATTGACGGATACCTTTGAAAAACCGTTCGTCATGCTTAAAAACTCTTTTCTTTAGCACATCGACTGTGTACTAATTTTTCAAATCAAAAGGTGTTTTTATGATTGATAATTGATTTTCAATAAAACCTTCGTTGTATTGCAAAAACAATTTCTATTGAGCAATACACGATTGTTTTTCAAATCTCTTTTCATCAATCAGTGGACTTAAATTCGCTGGTTCACTCACTCCGTGTTATCTTCTTTGAGACGTTTCGGTTTGAGAACAGCTAGAGCAGCTGCGAAACCCTGTCAAGGAAATTCTTCGGAATTTTACCTGTTCACAGGCAGTACATGTACTGATCAATGGGGAACCGTGGGCTGTGTACCTCAATTCAACGAAAGTGATCAAAGACACTTTCGTGCGCTTTATTGCTAACTGTTGTATGCAGGTACGCCCGACGTTTGCAGCTGATCAGAATGATGCAGTCAATCCATAGCCGCATGCTCACACGATACATTCATTTCTAAAGAAATCATGATAAATGCATCAATGACTCTGATATTTTCACTCCATGCTTCTGCTACGCTGCTGCCAATACCATGAATTAACGAATGCTTTCGCTACTCTGATGAGAAGATATCATGATCCAGAATGTGAGCATGTCGGTCCGAAAGTCACAACATCACAGAATTCCAACACCACAATGGATGTCTCAGAGATTTTTGTTAGCTAATGATCTCAAAAGCTGGCTTAAATTGTATTATCACGTGGATCATTAAAAGACCTCCACTTGGATTAACCAAACGTGCAATGAGAAGAATCAATGACTACGAGCTTTGGAGCAAAGTACTACATCAAGAATGCAAGAACAATTTTTAATGTAACTCCTTTAGCTATGGTGATACCATCTTTTAGTATTTTACTACCATTTTCATCAAATAGTACTTTATACTTTTTATCACATAATTGGCTAATACTAAGTAGATTAAATCCTAACCTATCCACATGAGCAACATTTTCAATAGTTAGGGAGTTATGAGCAATCGTACATTTGCCAATAATTTTGCTTTTGAGATTGCTACCAAAGGTGACATTACCTCCGTCATACTCTTGGTATGATGAGAAGAGACTTTTGTTGCCCGTCATGTGTCGTGAGCAACCACTATCTTTTATCCATTCATCAGGTTCCAATCCAACTTTCAAGCATACCTAAGAAGCAAATAACTCAAGCATTTGGTCCCCAATATCTCATGGGTCCGTTTGGGTTAAACATGTCATTTATTTGATTCATGTATGGAAATGATGGGTAAGAGTTCCATGGCATGTAATCTGGAGTTTGATATGGTCTAGGAAAGTTTTGATTCCAACCATTGTGTTGGTAGTTGGGTTGTACGTTGTGGTTGCTCTTAGGAAAGGGGCGTTTGGCAAAAGGAGTTTTATATCGTTGTTGAGTGGTTTTTGATCTAAATTCATTTTTGACAAGTCCTACTCCTGATGTAACAGCTGGTTTTAGTTTAATACTATTATTGGTTTTCTTTGTTACTTTAACAAATTCAGTACGGTCCGTATTACGAACATTCTGTTCTGCTGAAGTACCCACGGCACCATTTTGCACAACGGACGAAACCCTTATTTTGGTTCCGTCTGGTCCGTGCTGTACTGCAGCAATTTTGACAGAATGTTCGTCCTTTTCGGCCATTTTGTTTTAACTCTTTGGAATTAATACTTCATTAAAACCTAGCCCATTCATGTCTCCTGGTGTTTTATGGATTTTAACTATTTCATCGGCAAGAGCGATGTTTTTGTTAAACCTTTTAAATTTAGAATTATTTTCGATTAGAACCTCTTGTGTGAGCTTTAGTTTTTCTATTTCAAGATTAATCTCTTGACATGATTTACAATCATCGTCATTTGCTTTTCCTTTTACAAGTCGTTTTGCTTTTTCTTTCAACTCATATACTTCATTTTCCAAAAATTCCTTTTTAGTTTTTAAAAATTTATTTTTAGTTATGATTTTTAGACTTAGCTCACACAATTGATTATATTGTTTTTGCAAAGTGTCATCATCTATTGAAGAATAAGAAGAGTCGGAAAGTACCTCGTTTGACTCATGTGCCATTAGAGCGATCTGATTCAGATTTTTAGTATTGATTTTTATTTAAAAATTTTTGATTTTTCCTTAAAAACCTTTTACTTCATATACTCAACTTTCTTTTTCGTTTTGCTGAACATTTTCCTTTTCGTTTACTGCTACTAACATTTAGTACAGTTCTCTAATTAGAACTTTATCTTTTTGATTTCGAGTGTGTTCTCCAAGATTAGCTTTTATTAAGATTTAAATTTTCCAAATTGTTTTTGTAGCGAGAACGGCTACTTTATCAATTTTAGGTATTTTGTGGTCCTCTGTACTTACCCGATCCAAAATTACTTCATAATTAAGGTTTCTCAATTTTGTTTTACCGGCTTTTCCTGCTTGTAAGACAGTTTTAACGACGTCATGTCGTGCCTGGTCTGCCTTGGTTTTATTCCCAAAGCAGGCAACAC
>BPTQ01000008.1:143244177-143254930 GCA_019973895.1 Chrysanthemum seticuspe
ATGTTCATCTGTACAGGTCCATGATTGGTTCATTGATGTATTTGACAGCTTCAAGACCTGATATTACATTTGCTGTGAGTGTTTGTTCTCGACATCAAGTCACTCCACTTGCTTCCCATCTCAATGCTGTCAAGAAGATCTTTAAGTACCTCAAAGGCCAACCACTTTTAGGCCTTTGGTACCCAAAAGAATCTCCTTTCAAGTTGGAAGCATATAGTGACAGTGATTATGCTGGTGCAAATCTGGATAGAAGATCCACAACTGGAGGCTGCCAATTTCTAGGCAAAAGGTTGATTTCTTGGCAATGCAAGAAACAAACTATTGTGGCCACCTCAACTACTGAAGCAGAGTACGTTGCTGCTGCAAATTGCTGTGGACAAGTCCTTTGGATTCAGAACCAATTGCTGGACTATGGGTACAACTTTATGAACACTACAATTCATATAGATAATCAAAGTACCATCTGCATAGTCAAAAATCCAGTTTTTCACAGTCGAACGAAACACATTGAAATCAGGCACCACTTTATAAGAGATGCTTATGAAAAACATTTGATAAAAGTGGCTAAAATCCATACTGATGATAATGTGGCAGACTTATTAACAAAAGCGTTTGATGGACCAAGGTTTCAACACCTCGTGGTCAATATTGGAATGCTAAACCCTTGACTGCATAGTTTAAGGGGAGGCATAGGCCTCAGGGGAGGCATATGCCTCAGGGGAGGATTTGTGCAAACTCTGCAGATTTTTGTTTATTTTGTTTTTGTATATTAGTTTGTTCTCTAACACTAACTTCTAATAAGTCTCTAGTTTGTTTGTTTTTGTTGTTGTGTATGTTTTAGTGTCTGTTTTGCAGTTGTCTGTACTGCTTTTTGTCTGTTCCTTATCTGGATTGCAGTATATACATCCCATGATTAAGATCAAATTCATCAAGAGTGGCTCATTAGTACATGGTCAGATAGCTGAAAGAGTGTTGCTTGTTTCTTCTGTTAACAAATACTGAAGCATACAATTTGATTCTACTGAAGATAATACTGAAAGAAAAGAAATTGAAGTCAAATTGTTCATTCATTCATTCAAGAAACAGTTTACAGCTTACAGCTTACATAAAGTCAACCTTCTATTTTGCATCCTCAAGATACGAGCTATACACTTAAGCTAAGCCTAATCTAGTGTATATCTTTCATTCCGAAATCTAATGGAATGCTGGATATGCGTTAAATGCTGGCTTTGCTTTCGTAGGTCTTGCGTAACCACCCATTCAGTCTAACTGGCTGGTTGGATATGCATGACCAGCACGACGAAGATGCTAAGGACCAAAATGGAAGGATGGATTGATGCAAACGATTGATGATGACGATGACCACGCAGGATGACGAAGAGAACTATCGTGTCCTTTGTGCTTCATCTATTCATTTCAACCAAAATGCATTCGATCCACCCTTCTTAAGCGCTTCTACTATACGATGTGTGTTCATGCACCAAAAGATGGCGCAGTGAGACCAAGAACCACCTCTCTATCTTTGGGGAGTGGCGGATTCCTGGCACGAGGTCTTTGTTGAGACCGAGGTGCTGGAGGTTGGGAGTAAGAAGTTCCCTCCTTATAGGAGTCATCAGAATCATCAGCAGATTCACTTGGATTCACTACACTGTCATCTTCTGAAGAAGGAAGAAAGGGCGATTTATTTGGTCTTGGATAGGGTTGAGGAAAGTAATGGAACCATGGGTTTGATTCACCACTTGATGATGATGAAGAGGATGAGGAAGATGAGGAAGTGAGATCTATGATCTCAGGTTTGGTATTCATGGTGCAATTGGGTTAATTGAGCTTATTTGGCTTCTAGGGTTTGTGGTAAATATTTGGGGATCTTGGTGAAAAGATGAGTTACATTGGGATCATTTTATAGACGGATTCAAGGTTCAATGAGTTTAATGCAAGTGGGTGGCACAGTAATTCTAGAAACTTACCGAAGATATTCTTATCTTTGATGCATTCTGCTGAAACTATAACTTCAGCAGATTGATCATGTGTTTCTGCCGAAGTGTAATTTTGAGTTGGGTCAAAGATGCAATACACGTCAGCAAAAGTCAACCAAACGGTCCATTTTTCTTTGACTATAATTTGGGCAAAAACACTCCACCCACCATCACTCGCTTCAGAACAAACGAATTCCCTCCTATTCTACTTCCACAAACACTCACCATTTCAAAATCATAATCCTAAACACTCATATCCCTCATGGCTCTTGAATTTAAACAGGATCACAACAAAGTTGCATTTCTGGGAAAAGGCAAGGGATATGAACTGTATGAACCAATGGTGGAATTCCTGAAAAGGTCCAAGATTTGTTATGCTCTAACTCATTCTCCAAATGAGATATATGAGTCTCTGATCACTCAATTCTGGGAAACTGCTGAGAAGAGGAACGAGACAGAGATTAGGGCTGTGATTGATGAAAAAGAGTACAATGTTACAGAGGACCTGATTAGGAGGAAGCTTCACTTGGAAGATGCTGATGGAGTATTTTACTCTAATCAGGAAGATGTGCTGAATGGACTTAGGGCTATTGGGTATCGAGGAACAAGAACAGATATGTGGTTAAAGAAGGAACTCTGCCCAAAATGGAGGTTCCTGGTTCACACACTGCTCCAATGCATGAGCAACAAGACCGGAGGATGGGACCAGTTCTCTACCAAACTGGGATATGGTATTGTGTGTCTTTCTCAAGGGGTAACTTTCAATTTTTCTAAGTATATTTTCGAAAACATGGTTGAAAATATTCAAAAGACAAAGGGAAAATTTTTAATGTACCCAAGGTTTCTACAAATGATTTTAGACACCACTACCCCAACCCAAGCTTTTTATCCTATAGGTTCTTTGACTGCTAAATTGTTTGCAACCATGAGAACCCACTTTCAGGGGGAACATCATCCCTTGCTAGAAGCCATGTTGCCTCATGGTAAAGAGGCTGCTGATGAGGAGAATGTGACTCATAATCCTCCTACCTCACCTGTTGCTACTGATGGTAATCCATTGGTTAACATTGATGAGGGCCCATCTTCTACTATTGAAGCAACTCATGTTGCTCCAGACCAGTCACTCTGTCCCAGTCCTCCACCCACACTTGATACTCATGTTGAGTCAGATCTTAATAGACCACCCACACCAAGTCCTGTGAGGGATCCTCTCGATGAAGATCGTCCTCACATTGAGCATGACCATGTTTCTACTGAAAGGTCCAATGAGGCTCCCCTTACCATAGAGCAATCTGCTGGTGGAGCTGAGGACCCCATTACACTCTCATCTGTGTATGCTCTTGTCAACAGGTATGCTGCAGAGGTTAATAATCTGAAAAAGGAACTTGCAGAGACCAAATTGTCTCTTGGGGGTAAAATTGAAGAACTGCAGAATCAGGTTAAGGTCTTAGAGCACAAACTAAAAGGGTCTTCCAAAAGGAAACTTGTGGTTTCTTCTGATGAAGAACAAGAAGTTCCTCCCTTTGGGTCTCTAGACATGTTGGCTGAAGTTTCTCTCAATGACCCTTCATCAGTAGCTGCTACTTCCTCAAGAAAGAAGGAACGTGTCCTTTACAAAAGAAGAAGGAGATCCTTTTCTCATAAGGTTTCTTCTGAAGCTTCAGAGAAACCTGGGGTTGATAAGGCTGCATCTGCTGATATGCAAATGGAGGATGCATCTCCAGATCTTGGTCAATCTTCATCTATTCAAGAACCATCAGGCCCTTCACCTTCAGCAGATCTTCCTGATGTTGTTGTCTTAACTACTCCAGTTGATAATCTACATCAACATGTTGATCTAGGTACTCCAGTAGAAATTCCTATAGTTGACCTAACTGAAGAAGAGTATGCTAAGCAGCCTGATAATAAAGGGAAAAATGTCATCACTGAAGATGAGCTTGGTCCTAACCTGGTGAGTGAGGAGGAAAGACTAGGTCAAGCAAGTAGATTGGCTGAGTTTGAGAAGTCAAAGGAAAGTGTAGCTTTGGCTAAACAACTTGAAACAGAGGAATTTTCATCTTTAACTCCTGAGAGAAGAAAAGAACTGGATGCATTGAGGGTTCAGATGCCTGCTGAACACTGGGATGTTCTAACTCAGCATGTCATTTCAAGACCTTCTCTAGCTCAAAGTATACTAGGTGGAGATTTCCTCAGTGACAATTATGTTGAGCGAATGAGAGCTCAGGGAAGACAAAGGAGGCAAGAAGCAATTGCACAAAAGAGGGCCATCAAAGCTCAGAAGGCCAAGGACAAACCTCCTACCAAAGATGAAATAAGAAGGGTTGTGAAAAACCAATACTCAATGTCCAACTCTGGCCTAACAATGAAACAGGTCAAGGCTTTTCCTGATCATGTCCTGTATCGCAAATATAACCAAATCATGGAGGAAAGATCATTATCTTCAGCAAAATCTCTCAACCTAAAGAGGATTTCAGAGAATGAAGCTGCTCCAGAAGCCAAAAGACTCAAGGCTGATGATGCTCCAACCAAGGAATCCTCTCCAGTCATTCCTGCTGAAGCAACCTCTGAAGTTGCCTCTTCTACTGCCAAGGGTCAATCTGCTGAACCATCTTCCATTCCTCCTGAAGCACCTGAAGCATCAGCTCCCTCTCCCTCAGTGGCACCTGTTGTCACACTGGAAGATTCTGAAGTAAAGGAAGCTGATCTCACAGAAACTAAAACAGAGAGGGCGATAAAGATATTCCACAGGATGAAAGCACTTCGCACTTCAACCGAGTCTCCATCTACCAATACAAGTCCTACTACCAATGCACTAGACGAAAATGCTCCCCCTCAGGAAATCTATCAGCCTGGGAGGAGGCAGAAGAGAATGGCCAAAATATCTCCTTTGGATCTTGAAGCTGATGACTCAGCTTTCATTGTAGAAGGGTCTGCTGCTGATTTTCCTGATGGAAACTCAGATGGGGTGATAGAGTGGAAATTAAAGGATGATGAGATGAATGTTCTTCTTCGAAGGAACTCCACTTCAATGGAATTCACCTTTCTAAAGGAAATTCTACACTTGATAGACAGGGCAGACTTAATTTCTCTGTTTACTCAAGTTACCACCCATTACTGCAACAAGGAACCACAAGGTTCTGGGATGTTTTTACCAGGAGATCTTCAAGTTCTGTTAAACTCCCACATTCCCAATAGCAAAGCATCTTCCATTTGGGAAAACTCACATCGGTGGAAGCTTACATCCTGGAGATTCTATCCTCTCCCTCGTGTGCATGTGCTTGAGACTAAGGGTGGAATCACTGTATGCATGTTTTCTGAAAGAAAGTATCCTTTGCCTAAAAGACTTATGGAAAAGATGTTGAGTCAGAAATTGGAAATTCCTCCAGATCCAGTGGGAAATGAAAGGCACTCTGCTTTAGCACTGGTGGGATTGATCAAAACTCAACTTCAACAACTGCAATAGGCCTCTTCTTCATCCATATCAGGACATTTGGTACTCTCTGCACTACCCTGTTTTGTTCATTTTAGTTTACATTATTTATGTTCTTTGTCTGTTTTTGTCAAATTTTTTTTAAAGTAAAAGACCTTCATAAAAAGAAAACTCACAAAAACATCATTTTAAAAATAGTGATAGCGTTTATTTAATAAAAATTAGGTCTTTAATCTTCCTTTTCAACTGCTTTTTAAGCTTTTTCTGTGTTATAAACCTTTTCTTAGTTTAAAAAAAAAAAAAAAAAAAAAAAACAAAAAAAAAAAAAAAAAAAAACTAACTTTTATGCAGGTTTGGTTGTTGTCCTATTCTGATGGTCTTTAACTCACCAGATGTACCTCGTGTATGTCAAAGAGTTGACTAGTCCAAAGGGTACAGCTTTGGTAAAGACACATCAAAGCTGTTGATAGCTGTAATGGTTTGCTCAAAATCATAGGGTCTGCAACCACCCATGCTTAACTGCTGAGGGTTGTATGGTCATCAATTCACCATGGTCTATTCCTTTTTGGAATCCAAGAATTGGCTAGCCCACATGAATATGGCATGTGGTAAAGGCACCTGAATCCATATTTGGTGCTCAATTCACCAATTCTAAGAATTGACTAGTCCTGAGCAAACGGCTACAGGTAAAGACAAGACAAATCCGTTTATATGGTTGCTGGTTTGCCAATAAATCAGATGGTTATCAATGTACCATAGTTTTTGAACTCAAACATGTGGCTACTCCAGTAGTAATGGCTATTGGTAAAGAGACATCAAATCCATCAATTTCAATGATTCACCTCTCACAGGAGTTAACACACCTGGAAGTGATGAGAATAGTATTGAACTTATTCGTTTTGATGTACATGATGTCATATGTTGCTGCAAAGATCTGGTGTTTCACAGCTAAGTCATCATACAGATGTTCTTCTACTGAATCTTGGTTGCTGATCCTCAAGAAATTGGCCACTCTTTGCTCAAACCACATTATGGTCCAATCCTCAAGGAAAATGTTACAATCCTCAACAGCATTATCGATCTATCAAGGAAACTGGAACTTAACCTAGTCAAATTCCAGTTTAGGGGAGGATTGTTGGGAATTAAGGAAAACTACTGATTCTGCCGAAGCATAAACTACTGATTATGCCGAAGCTTCTGTCGAAGAGATTCTGCCGAAGAAGAAAGGATTCTGCCGAAGTTATACTTCAGCAGAAGTGTTAAAGCAGACATTGTGTTGCTGCTGAAAGTGGGAACCACGTAGGAGAGCTAAGCTCAGTTTAGAGTAAAAGTCAGTGCCGTATGTATAGGTTGGCGCCGTATTATGTAGAGCTTATCAGAATAAACAAAATGATTAACAAAACAATATGATTAGTTGCATGCTTGTCTAGATGCATGCTTAGTCTAGTAGTAGAAGCGTAAATTGTCAACGCTCATTAGGGTTTCTTGCCTATATAAGAAACCATGATAGATTGTAATAGATAAGCTTTTCTCAAGTTTCTCAAGTCTTGTATTCTATCCGAAACATAGAGTTTCTATAATCAAAGATCCATAGAGGATCAAAAGTGTTCTTAGTTATTATAACTTGTATTTATTTTCCGCTACAATACCAAGTTGTAGAGATCTTCTATTAGTTTGCTTGTGATTACATAGGCAACACTAACGATCTCCGAGTGCTTAAGATCTATCAAGGTCTGTGTGTGTTTCTAACAGTGATGTAATAATAGTGTTGAAGCGAGCAAAGCCACAATCAATGGTTTCATCTTCAGGGATAACAAAATGTTCATATTGTTGAACAAGAAGATCAATTTTGTTATCCTTGACTTGTGAATTACCTTGATGTGTAACAATTAAAGATTCCCAAATATCATTGGTGGTTTCACACATAAAAATTCTTTCATATTCTTTTCTAGGTAAAGCATTATAAAGCATCATTTTAGCTTCATTATTTTTAGCAACTAATTTCTTTTGTTCATCAACGGAAATATCCTTTGTTGTAGAACTAAAATCCCCTTTAACAATAATAAACCAAAAATCTATATCTTTTGATTTTACATATGTTTCAAAACGGTTTTTCCAATAGATAAATCCATTGGTTTCAAAGAGTGGTGGTCTTTGCATAGATTGCCCTTCTTTAAAGTTTTCAGAATCCATGGATCGTTTCAAGTTTATAAAATACAAGTTATTTTAGAAATTCTTGAGCAACGAGGCTCTGATACCAATTGTAGAAAACTAGAAGGGGGGTTGAATAGTTTACCAATTAAAAACTTTGTTTTGAAACTTATTGAAAGATCAATTGATATTGATCTTTGGATATGTTGATGAAATATGCAAGTAATATGTAAAGAGTAAATAAGGAAAGAAATGATCAAACCACAACAAGTTGTTTATAGTGGTTCGGTCTACAAGGACTCTATTTCCTTGCCCTACTCCACTCCCCGAGTCTCACACTCGAGATTTTAACTTCACTAGTCAACAGGCTCCTTTCACCGGCGGAGAAAACCTTTACACTTCGCTTACACTATTTCCGACACTAAGCTAGATGTCGAGTTCTTTCCAAGGGTACAACTACTCCCACACACAATGTATTTTGAGGACTAAAATACTAACCACTCACACTCACAAGATTATGATGGTTTAATACAACAATGAAGTATGAATCAACACTAGTTCATACAACACTAAACAAACAAGACTTCCAACTTGTCGTTGAAGCTTGAATGTGACTTGATCTTCTTTGCTACAAAAGAGATCACTAATATGATATGAAACTGAGTTAGAAAGGTTAGAGAGAAGATATGTATGAGAGTATGGTAGAAAGGGATGAAAAACTACTTGGCTTGGCATTGCTATTTATAGCCAAAATGGACAGGAGAGTCCACGGACCGCGGAACCCTTTTAAGGGTTCCGCCCGTGTACCATTTTGGTACCGCCGGGTCTGACAGCCAATATATCAAATCTTGCCAAAGTCAACTCTATCTAAGTGAGATTGTGCAAGATATGAAGAGTACAAATCTACACAAAATATCTAATGAAGTCTTCCAATGATTTCCATGATGCATTACATGATGTCATATGTTGTATTTCTATTTTTAGAAATATGCAAGTACTTAAGTAGTGTTTGGTTTTAAGAACCTAACACATTCTAAAAACTACTATCATACATAATGATTAGAGTCATATCAAGATGTCACTAATCATGAATGTAAATGCTTAAATGATGAATATATTGTTTGAAAAAGCTAGTTTAAATATCTATTAAACTTGACAAGCTTTAAGCTTTTATAAATTAAATTTACTTTTGTCGTTAACAAAACTTAGGTAAATATCAAAAATATAAATAACGTTTAATGACGATATTTGTATTAACAATCTCCCCCTTTTTGTTGAGGACAAAATATAAATTTTATTTTTATAAAAGATACAAGGTTTATGCAAGAGTTATAAAAATATTAGTTTTAGAACTTGAAAAGAGAATGATAATGCAAGTGTATGATGTTTGACTTTTTATGAAAGTCAAAGTATTCACTAGTTGATGCATGATGTTGACTTTTTCAGAAAGTCAAAGTATGCAGTTGACTTTTTTTAAGAAAAGTCAAGTATTACCAATGATGTATCCTGTTTGACTTTTTCAGAAAGTCAATGTCAGTTTGACTTTTTCAGAAAAGTCAAAATATAATCAAGTTCCTATATTTTCTCCCCCTTTTTGTCTCAACAAAAAGAAGTGGCGATGCGAAATGTAATGAGCCCGAGCCATTATCTCCCCCTTGATCAAAGCTCCCCCTAAATTGGGTGCTTAATGGGAAGATACATGGATTGTGAAAATAAAGCTACAAAAAAAATGTTAGTAATAATGATCATTCACAAGCATTTCCAAACATTATGTAAAAGTACCAACACTATAATAAAAACACCATTCATTAGTTAAAATTTTCATGAACAAAGATCATGAAAGGAGAACACAATGATGTGTTTTAGTACAAGAAAAGAAAATAAAATCCTAGGAAAAGAAGAACTAGAAATGCTAATCTATGACCATCCTAGTTAGATGGTGGATGAGAAAGAGCGTTGAGGCACTCAAGGATATGATTGAGGATGAACCTCATTTCTTCTTGGAAGTCATGGACCATAACTCGGGTCCTTTCCACGGTTTGGGCCGTTTGCTCACAAGTTGAGCAACCATGCCTAGGAGGGTAGAATGTTTGGGGAGGTTGTGGTGGTGGAATGGTGGATGTGTTGGGGATGTTTGGGGTGGTCATGATGGATGCAAGCAAAGCATTTTGCATTTGCATAGTCTCACTTAAGTGAGAATCCACCATGCCTTTGAATTGGTGGAGGTTGTGGAGTTCCGCTTGAATCTCCTCTCTAGTGGGATTTGCATCCCACATGCACTCCTCAATGTCCTCAATATGAGGAGACATTGATGTGGGGAGTGGATGATCCCCATACAAAGGACCATGAATGTCTTTGTGAATGGGGTGGAAGAGAAGAGGTTTAGGCCCTAATGGGGCGTTTGGGTCAAAAGATGACCGAGGTGATTCATGAGCAATCCGCTCAATTGTGCCAAATGATGGCAATGGTGGTGGATGATTTAGCCTAGGAGGCAAGTCATCCAAGTCCTCCATGAAAGGATTTGGTGAGGTTGGTGGAGTGGAAAATAACTCCATAGGTAGGAGAATTGAAGACCTTGGTGGTGAAGGTGGTGAGGGTGTTTTGGATGTTTGGATGGGTGCCGGTGGAGGTGAAGTTGGTGTTATTGTAGGTGGTGGAGTAGCGATCACAATGTGTGATTGATTGGGGGTTTGTAGGGGTTGTGTAGGTGGTAAGGTGGTGGTGTTGGAGGGGTTTGTAAGATGGGAGGATCCGTACCAACGAGTTGAACACTCGTTTGCCGGGTTTGGCACCTTTCCTGGGCTCAATACCAGGTACTGAAGGTTCTTCTTTACTCCAAGTAGGAGTTAGTATAGGAACTCACGGAGTTGCGAGAAAGAGTAGGTGGTAGATTGATCCTACCAGTATCTAATCGTAAAGATCAAGAAGAAAAGGATCCTAAAATAAAAGAAAAGAACATGATTTTGTGTAGTAACACAAGAGGAAAGTACTAGAAACAAGTACTTTTAAAATTGATTACTTACCACAAAAATAATATCACAACCATGAAAATGTATTACAAACCTTTACGAACACTTACTAGTAATAATGATTGTAAAAAAAACATCGAAATAAAAGTGTTAGGTACATAGAAGGGTAATTCGTGGGTTAAATCCCCCTCGAAACTAGTTCCCCCTCTATTACCGACAGAGAATAT
>BPTQ01000008.1:143257849-143297306 GCA_019973895.1 Chrysanthemum seticuspe
GCTGAGACGTACTCGGCTTCAGTAGTTGAGATGGCTAAAGTCGTTTGCTTCTTTGCAAACCATGAGGTGAGACAATGTCCAAAAAAAGTGCAAATACCACTTGTACTTTTTCTATCGACATAATCACCGGCATGATCCGAGTCGGCATACACTATGGTTTCTATACCCGTTCCTTTGGGATACCATAATCCTAAACAAGTTGTTCCCTTAATGTATCTAAAAATCCTTTTTAAGGCTTCTAAGTGTGATGCCTTTGGGTTTTCTTGAAAGCGAGCACATAGACAAACACTAAACATAATGTCGGGTCTACTAGCCGTAAGATAGAGTAGGCTACCAATCATTCCTCTATATTTAGTGTTATCTACGGATTCACCTTCTTCGTCCTTGGTGAGTTTAGTGTCCGAGGACATGGGTGTTTTAGTTGGTTTGGAATCTTCAAGACCAAATTTCTTAAGCATGTCTTTTATATATTTAGATTGGTTAAAGAAAATACCATCTTCTAGTTGTTTAATTTGAAGTCCTAGAAAGAAGTTTAATTCACCCATCATACTCATTTCAAACTCGTCGTGCATGATTTTAGAGAAATCATCACACAATTCTTGACAAGTTGATCCGAATATAATGTCATCAACATATATTTGAACAATGATAATTTGTGATTTCTTTTTCTTGGTAAAAAGAGTATTATCTACTAGTCCCATAGTGTAATTGTTATCAATAAGAAAAGTCTTAAGTCGGTCGTACCAAGCTTTAGGTGCTTGTTTAAGGCCGTATAATGCTTTCTTGAGTTTGAAGACGTGATGTGGTTTCTCAAAGTCGGTAAAACCGGGAGGTTGAGCAACATACACTTCTTCGTTAATAAACCCATTAAGGAAAGCACTTTTAACATCCATTTGAAATAATTTAAAGTCATAAGCACATGCATAGGCAAGTAATATTCTAATAGATTCAAGTCTAGCTACCGGTGCATAAGTTTCATCATAGTCAATCCCTTCTTGTTGATTATAACCTTGAGCAACAAGCCTAGATTTGTTTCTAGATACTACACCATTTTCGTCCATTTTATTTCGGAAGACCCATTTTGTTCCAATTATAGTTTGATCTTTGGGTTTTGGAACTAATTTCCAAACATCATTTCTAACAAATTGGTTTAATTCTTCTTGCATGGCAATTACCCATGATTCATCTTTTATTGCTTCATTTATGGTTTTCGGTTCAATGGTGGATACAAAACAAAAATAATTACTTTGATTTTGGGCTTGTGACCTTAAGGTTCTTTGATTAAGTTGTCCTATGACCTTTTCTAAAGGATAACTTTTAGATTCTTTGATGTTGACAATTTCCTTATTTAATGGTTCATCTTCCTTGTTATTATTAATTTGACTTTCTATTATTTGACTTTCAACTAAGTCATCATCTACCAAAGGTGATGTCTTAGAGGGAGGTGGACTTTCGTCAAATGTTATGTTCAACGATTCCTCGACTATCAATGTTTCTTTATTTAGGACAATGTAAGCTTTACTAGTTTGAGAGTAACCAAGAAATACACCTTCATAAGACTTTGGGTCAAACTTGGTGAGATAATCCTTAGTATTAAGAATAAAGCATTTACAACCAAAGACTCTAAAATATCCTAACGTTGGCTTTTTACCTTTATAAAGTTCATATGGTGTTTTGTTTAAGAAAGGACGTATTAAGACTCTATTTAAAATATATGTAGAAGTGTCAACGGCATTACACCAAAACTTTTGAGGAATGTTTTGTTCATTAAGCATTGTTCTACTCATTTCTTGAATTGTTCTATTTTTACGTTCTACTACTCAATTTGATTGAGGTGTTCGTGGAGCGGAAAAGTTATGTGTTATACCATTTGAATCACAAAAGTTTCCAAATTGAGTTTTGTTGTCAAATTCACGACCATGATCCGTTCGTATCGACACAATTTTGAAACCTAGAAGATTTTGAATTTTCTTGTTAAGAATTTCAAATTTATCAAAAGCTTCATTTTTGGTTTTCAAAAACAACGTCAAAGTAAACCTTGAGTAATCATCTACTATGACCAAAGTGTATAAGTTGCCTCCATAGCTTCTTATAGCGGATGGTCCAAACAAGTCCATATGTAATAATTCTAGACACTTAGATGTGGACACCATATTTTTAGATTTGTGACTACTATGTGTTTGTTTACCAATTTTGCAAGCGTCGCAAAAATGTTGGTCATATTTTAGTTTTGGTAAATTCCTAACCAACTCTTTTGAAGATAGGTTTTGTATAAGTCTCATATTAGCGTGACCTAAGCGTCTATGCCAAAGAGATGAGCTATCGTCTAATGTTGTTAGGCAAAGTTTGTCATTATATGTTTTATCTATTTTCATGACGTATATGTTATTTTTCCTAACTCCTTTAGCTATGGTGATACCATCTTTTAGTATTTTACTATCATTTTCATCAAATAGTACTTTTTACTTTTTATCACATAATTGGCTAATACTAAGTAGATTAAATTCTAACCTATCCACATGAGCAACATTTTCAATAGTTAGGGAGTTATGAGCAATCGTACCTTTGCCAATAATTTTTCTTTTGAGATTGCTACCAAAGGTGACATTACCTCCGTCATACTCTTTGTATGATAAGAAGAGACTTTTGTTGCCCGTCATGTGTCGTGAGCAACCACTATCTTTTATCCATTCATCAGGTTCCAATCCAACTTTCAAGCATACCTAAGAAGCAAATAACTCAAGCATTTGGTCCCCAATATCTCATGGGTCCGTTTGGGTTAAACATGCCATTTATTTGATTCATGTATGGAAATGATGGGTAAGAGTTCCATGGCATGTAATCTGGAGTTTGATATGGTCTAGGAAAGTTTTGATTCCAACCATTGTGTTGGTAGTTGGGTTGTACGTTGTGGTTGCTCTTAGGAAAGGGGCATTTGGCAAAAGGAGTTTTATATCGTTGTTGAGTGGTTTTTTATCTAAATTCATTTTTGACAAGTCCTACTCCTGATGTAACAGCTGGTTTTAGTTTAATACTATTATTGGTTTTCTTTGTTACTTTAACAAATTCAGTACGGTCCATATTGCGAACATTCTGTTCTGCTGAAGTACCCACGGCACCATTTTGCACAACGGACGGAACCCTTATTTTGGTTCCGTCTGGTCCGTGTTGTACTGCAGCAATTTTGACAGAATGTTCGTCCTTTTCGGCCGTTTTGTTTTGACTCTTTGGAATTAATACTTCATTAAAACCTAGCCCATTCATGTCTCCTGGTGTTTTATGGATTTTTACTATTTCATCGGCAAGAGCGATGTTTTTGTTAAACCTTTTAAACTTAGAATTATTTTCGATTAGAACCTCTTGTGTGAGCTTTAGTTTTTCTATTTCAAGATTAAGCTCTTGACATGATTTACAATCATCGTCATTTGCTTTTCCTTTTTCAAGTCGTTTTGCTTTTTCTTTCAACTCATATACTTCATTTTCCAAAAATTCCTTTTTAGTTTTTAAAAATTTATTTTTAGTTATGATTTTTAGACTTAGCTCACACAATTGATTATATTGTTTTTGCAAAGTGTCATCATCTATTGAAGAATAAGAAGAGTCGGAAAGTACCTCGTTTGACTCATGTGCCATTAGAGCGATCTCTTCCTTGCTTGATTCTTCATCGTCTTCACTATCACTCGAAGCACCACTTACAAAAGCTCATTGAGTTTTGCTTTTAGGTGGCTTGGGACATTCTCCTATGAGATGACTTGCATCACCACATCTAAAACACTTTCTTTCACCTTTGCCCTTTTTGTCATCCCGATCTTTTCGGAATGGCTTCTTTTCTTCTCGAGGTTGTCTTACGAACTTTCCTCATCTTCTAAAGAACTTCTTAAAATCTCTAACGGCCATGGCATACTCCTCATCTTCACTACCGGTGCAAGATTCATCGTCATCGCTTGATTCCGCCTTTGCTTTTAGAGCAACGGATTTGATCTTCTCCCTTCTTCCTTTAATGATCTCCGAATCTTTCTCCATTACCATTTCATGAACTTTGAGGTTGCCAATTAGCTCGTCTAGTGACATTTTTTAGAGATCTTTTGATTCTTCAATAACGGTCACTTTAGCTCTCCATTTGGGATGAAGTGCTCTAAGAAATTTCCTGACAAAGTTCTTACTACGAAAAGATTCATCAAGTGCTTTAAGTGATGTAATAATAGTGTTGAAGCGAGCAAAGCCACAATCAATGGTTTCATCTTCAGGGATAACAAATTGTTCATATTGTTGAACAAGAAGATCAATTTTGTTATCCTTGACTTGTGAATTACCTTGATGTGTAACAATTAAAGATTCCCAAATATCTTTGGCGGTTTCACACATAAAAATTCTTTCATATTCTTTTCTAGGTAAAACATTATAAAGCATCATTTTAGCTTCATTATTTTTAGCAACTAATTTCTTTTGTTCATCAACGGAAATATCCTTTGTTGTAGAACTAAAATCCCCTTTAACAATAATAAACCAAAGATCTATATCTTTTGATTTTACATATGTTTCAAAACGGTTTTTCCAATAGATAAATCCATTGGTTTCAAAAAGTGGTGGTCTTTGCATAGATTGCCCTTCTTTAAAGTTTTCAGAATCCATGGATCGTTTCAAGTTTATAAAATACAAGTTATTTTAGAAATTCTTGAGCAACGAGGCTCTGATACCAATTGTAGAAAACTAGAAGGGGGGTTGAATAGTTTACCAATTAAAAACTTTGTTTTGAAACTTATTGAAAGATCAATTGATATTGATCTTTGGATATGTTGATGAAATATGCAAGTAATATGTAAAGAGTAAATAAGGAAAGAAATGATCAAACCACAACAAGTTGTTTATAGTGGTTCGGTCTACAAGGACTCTATTTCCTTGCCCTACTCCACTCCCCGAGTCTCACATGAGAGTTTAACTTCACTAGTCAACAAGCTCCTTTCACCTGCGGAGAAAACCTTTACACTTCGCTTGCACTATTTCCGACACTAAGCTAGATGTCGAGTTCTTTCCATGGGTACAACTACTCCCACACACAATGTATTTTGAGGACTAAAATACTAACCACTCACACTCACAAGATTATGATGGTTTAATACAACAATGAAGTATGAATCAACACTAGATCATACAACACTAAATAAACAAGACTTCCAACTTCTCGTTGAAACTTGAATGTGACTTGATCTTCTTTGCTACAAAAGAGATCACTAATATGATATGAAACTGAGTTAGAAAGGTTAGAGAGAAGATATGTATAAGAGTATGGTAGAAAGGGATGAAAAACTACTTGGCTTGGCATTGCTATTTATAGCCAAAATGGACAGGAGCGTCCACGGACCGCGGAACCCTTTTAAGGGTTCCGCCCGTGTACCATTTTGGTACCGCCGGGTCTGACAGCCAAGATATCAAATCTTGCCAAAGTCAACTCTATCTAAGTGAGATTGTGCAAGATATGAAGAGTACAAATCTACACAAAATATCTAATGAAATCTTCCAATGATTTCCATGATGCATTACATGATGTCATATGTTGTATTTCTATTTTTAGAAATATGCAAGTACTTAAGTAGTGTTTGGTTTTAAGAACCTAACACATTCTAAAAACTACTATCATACATAATGATTAGAGTCATATCAAGATGTCACTAATCATGAATGTAAATGCTTGAATGATGAATATATTGTTTGAAAAAGCTAGTTTAAATATCTATTAAACTTGACAAGCTTTAAGCTTTTATAAATTAAATTTACTTTTGTCGTTAACAAAACTTAGGTAAAGATCAAAAATATAAATAACGTTTAATGACGATATTTGTATTAACAAACCGCTTGAAGAAGGCCCTTTACGGTTTGAAGCAAGCTCTAAGGGCATGGTATGATACATTGTCAAAGTTTCTTTTGACGAATGGATTCAGCAAAGGAGCTGTTGATCCTACATTGTTCACCAGAAAGTCAGGCAAACACTTAATTCATGTTCAAATTTATGTTGATGATATTATTTTTGCCTCGACCGACCCTAATGAATGTGACCAATTTTCAAAGGAAATGGGCTCCAAATTTCAAATGTCTATGATGGGACAAATGTCATTTTTCTTGAGATTACAAATTTCACAAAGTCCTGGAGGCATTTTTATTAATCAATCTAAATATGCTAATGAAACCTTAAAGAAATTTGGATTTGATTCTTGTGACTCTGTTGACACTCCCATGGTGGAGCGTACGAAAGTAGATGAGGACCACTCAGGGGTCATGGTTGATCAAAAGAAATATCATAGTATGATTGGATCCCTGATGTACTCACAGCCAGTAGACCTGATATTATGTTCGCTGTATGCATGTGTGCTAGATACCAGGCTAAGCCTACCAAAAAGCACCTTGAAGAGGTTAAACGAGTCTTTCGGTATCTCCAAGGAACCATTAACATGTGACTTTGGTATCCGAAGGACACCGATATGTCACTAACATGATATGCAGATGCAGACCATGCAGGGTGTCAAGATACACGTCGAAGTACGTCAGGAGGTGCTCAGTTTTTGGGAGATAAGTTAGTAAGCTGGTCTTCAAAGAAACAAATGATTACATCTATATCATCTACAGAGGCTGAATACATAGCCATGTCATCTTGTTGTGCTCAAATCTTATGGATGAGATCCCAATTATCTGACTATGGCTTTGTATTCAGCAAAGTTCCTCTGTATTGTGATAACAAAAGTGCCATTGCTCTCTGCTGCAACAATGTTCAACACTCAAGAGTAAAGCACTTTGACATTCGACATCACTTCATTAGGGAACAAGTGGAGAAAGGTGTGGTTGAACTATATTTTGTAAGGACTGAATATCAGCTGGCAGACATCTTCACTAAAGCTCTTCCTAGAGAACGGTTTGAGTTTATCCTTCTACGACTTGGCTTAAAGAGCCTACAACCTGATAAACTAAACGTCTTCAGGAGGAAGACGAGGAGTAAAGGTATTTCCTCATCTATTCTTTGTACATATTTTATCAAAAAGCAAAATACAAAATTATAAAACCATCGAAAAGAAAAGATAAAAATATAAAATTTCAAAACCCATAAAAATCAGAAAATTTTGAAAAATTCCAAAAATATTATTTTACATATCATGTTATCTGGTTTCGATAACATCTACGGACTTTGATCTGTCATTCAAAAATGGCACGAGTCTTTAGATGAAGTTCGAACAGAATCAATAAATATTTTATTTAAAAAAAATGAGATGGAGAAAAATGTAGGTTTATTGTCATTTCAGGCAGTGACCCGTTTTTAAAAGAAATAACAAAGCCATGCTTAATTTAATTTTGAAACCTCATGCTCTGATTCTAAAAACAAAGTTCATAAGGAAAGTTTGTCGCCAAAAAGACAAATGTTTTCTCACAAATATTTTTCCTTCTAATTATTCTTTTGAAAAATATTTGCTATCTATTGAAAACAAAATTGTTTTGAAAATAACTCGGACTTAATTTTGAAAATCATCTGGACTTATCATTTGTCAAAATCTCTATCACTCAATTAACAACTTACGTCATTGATTGATGGGGAGAATGATTTCAAACAATTCAAAAGGTTATTTTTCAAACAATTGGCACGTAAACGAACAAGGTCTCAAGTCTCAGGTCTTCTTTTGGATAAATCTAAAATAACAATGTTTTTGTACAATTGGATCCAGACCAAGACTAATGTTGTGTTTTTATAAGATACCTAAGCATGTTTGATCATTGAAGCTTAAAATCTCAAAATCTGAAATCAGTTAAATGTTTTCAAAAACATGTCACACTTCTCCTCAAAAAGTTTTTCAAAAAATAATTTAAATCAATTGAGATCACAATTCTCAAAGGATTTGAAAATTGTGGTCGGGGGAGAATTTGTGATTTAAATTGGATATAAACTGATAATTCGATAAGTGGTTTGTGAAATATAATAACAAGCAATCCTCCCTAGATGTGCCAAACGATTTCAAATTTTCCATGCACATGTTAAGGGGGAGCATTTATTTTAAACCAAAAAGGATTAAAACGTGATTGATTTATTTCAAAGTGCAGGTTCCCTCTAATATGTGCAAAACACTTTCGAATCTCGATGCACATATTGAGGGGGAGCAATCAAATGAAAATCTCATCCTTCCCAAAACATTTCATCCACCGTATTTAAAATACATTATTTGATCAGGAAGTGATGATGATCATTTTAGAAAATGTTAATCAAAGATTGGATCTTTCATTCTCAATCTAAGATTTCAAAAGTCCTCTTCCTCCATGTGCTAAAATGATTTCTAACACTTGAAGCACATGTTGAGGGGGAGCATTTCCAAAATATCAAAAACATTTAAGGTATAAAACGCTTTGATTTTATATCACATGTACCTTGATTGATTTTCAAATGGTTTTCAATTGGTTTCGAGGCGGAATGAACAATACCAAAAGACCGACCAATTTATTTTATGCATGGAGATCTAAGGATGGTTAGGTTAGGTATTCGTTCCCACGATCCCGCCAGAGCCGGATGGATCTACCTAGGGACAATCCACTATGTAGTGTAGAAGTCCATAGGTATGATGAAAAAAGGAGAAAAATGATAATATGGGAAGAGTGCGGACTGAGACAGAGCTAGTACTGGAATAAACCCAACAAGGTTCTAGTTATGAAGTCTCGGTAAGCACTGAAGGGGTTGAAGAATGAAAAAGAATTGAATGTGAAAAGGGTGAAAAGAAATAGCCCTCCATTAATTCAACCTTATGGCATAAACCGGGTTCAATTCATATGCTATTGGTTGTTACCAATGTAACACCGGTATTGAAGACAAGACGTCATGGACCCAGTGACACACTGCACTAAACTTCCCAAGCTACTCAAGTTCCTTTTAAAAGGACTTGTTTCATTCTCACGGGGAACATACATAATCTATCGACTTTCTCTTAGAGATTGTTGATATTGAAGAAGGAGACCCTCTCCTTAGTCTCCGGCATAGGAAACCAAAAGTGCACTATTGATTCTAGAGCCAAGAGATCATCAAAAAATCTCATTAAGATACACAATTAATGAAGACTTACTGTTTCACACAATGTGGAAAGTAAGAAATTATATATTAAGAGTCCTACGCATTATCCTTGTGGTATTGCCAGAACATCCGAGTGATATGTCAAATATTCACGATGAAGATGGAAATCCTTCTAGAGCCAACATCAAACAAGCTCTTGGTGGGTGACATGTGAGATCTTCTCGAAAGATCAAACTTGTGACAATTGGATAGAAAAGATGGGGCGATTCACTCTTGAATCAACCTTGGTCCAGGAAATGGATTGACGGATACCTTTGAAAAACTGGTTGTTGTCTCAACAACTCTTTTCTCCAGCACATCGACTGTGTATTAAGTTTTCAAAAATAAAAAGGGGTATTTGTGATTGATAATTGATTTTCCATTAAACCTTCGTTGTATTACAAAACACTTTCTATTAAGCAATACACGATTGTTTTTCAAATCATTTTTCCATCAATCAGTGAATCTCAATTTGCTGGTTCACTCACTCTGTGTTGTCTTCTTTGAGACGTTCCGGTTTGAGAACGGCTTGATTAGTTGCGAAACCCTGTAAGGAGGTTATTAGGAATTCTACTTGATCACAAGAAGTACTTGTACTGATCAACGGGGAATCGTGGTTCTTGTAACCCCATTCAACGAAAGTGATCAAAGACACCTTCGTGCGCTTTATTGCTAACTGTTGTCTGCAGGGACACCCGACGGTTGCGGCTGATCATAATTGAGGAGTCAATCCATAACCGCATGCTTACACAGCACACTCACTTCTAAAGAAAACATGATAAATGCATATCTTCATCAACTAGCTCTGATATTTTCAGTCCATGCTTCTGCTACGCTGCTGCAAATATCACGAATCAACAAAGCTTCCGCTACTCTGATGAGAAGATATCATGATCCAAAATGTGTTGGTCCAAAAGTCACAACTTCACATAATGGCGATACAACAAAGGATGAGTCAGAGATTTGTTGTGACTGATGATCTCAAAGCTAGCTCAAAGAACATATAATCCATGGATCAGTTAAAGACCTCCACATAATGATCAAAACATGCAGAACATGAAGAATCAAAGACTACGAGCTACAGAGCAAAGAACTTATCAAGAATCCAAGAACACCAAAATGTAATATCTGTTTGTAATTGAGGTGACCTCCCTTAGGGGGAGATTGTTAGGATTTAGAAAATCCAGTAGTTAAAGAGTCGGTCACCTCAAGTATATGTTCGTTAGAAAGCTCGTAGTCGTAGTCATTTAGTGATAGTTAGTAGTTAGTTAAGTAACACCATGGAGGACGAACGGGTCTTTACCCACTGTATGCCTGATCCACAGCCCGTATGAGGCGTCTCATGTAACTAACTATAAATACCCTTTGCCTAGCAAGGCAAAGGGTTGGAGCTTTCAAAATACATTTTTCTTTGTCTCACTAAAGTTCTCAACTTTCTTCCACTTTCTCTCTCTAGAACTCATATTAGTCGACCCATACTTGTGCTTGTTTATGTGTTTGTAAAAACCAATATGTAACATGATCAGTTGGATTCAATGTGGAGATTGCCATATCCACGAAATGACAAACAAACACTTCTAGCCCCATGACCTTGAGTCTAACTTAAAGACTCGTAAATAAAGAAAAGTGCTCTTTCGGGAGACAACCCGAATTATCCCTTTCATTTGTTTTATTTCCATTTCTTTTATGTTTTGTGTTTTTAACCTTTTTACAGGAAATCGGAGAAAGTTGCTGCAACATGCTGAACGGGAACCTGATCTGTCCACAGTTACGGCGTAACTCATTCTTATGGTTACACCGTAACATACTTTTTGCAGTAGTTCTTCTCAGAGCATTACCAATTACAGCGTAACCATGCAATGGTTACGCCATAGCTACACTTCTGTAGCGTCTGCCAGGTTTTGCATTAATTACGGCGTAACTCCTTATAGGAGTTACGACGTAACTATCCTCTGTAATAATTCTTTCTTTTTTAAACATAATAACCTTGTATTAGTTTTTTAATGAACTTTGTGAGTATGTTCCATGTAAGCCCTCACGAGACTACACTCGTCCACTTGGGACACCAAGTGGTTTAAAAGGCTTGTTGCATATGCTAAATACAACCGTGATTCCTACAAAAGTGAGTTAGGTTTCTTTTCTTTTTTTAGAATTATGCTTGTTGGTAGTGTGATTTCAGGGATTGGAGTTTGCTCGTGGATGCTTATGCGAAGGCACGATTCTTTTCGTGAGCCTTCTTTCTTTTTGGAGCAAATTTCAGGGAAGTTCTCGCTCTAATTCTACTTTTCTCTTCACCTTTATTTAACGTTTAGTACAAAAGGGACTTTGTACATTTCAAGTAGGGGGGACGGGAGTAGAATTATCTCTTGAACTTTATTTTTCCCTCGTTTTTCTAGTTTATTTTGAAAAATTTTGACATGTTTTTCTTAACCTAACTAGATTAGACCTTAGCCGAGCACATTATAACCCTTGACATTATATGGTGAGATTAGCCTTATCTGTTTTCAAATTTTTACCCAAAATCCATCAAATTATGAGTGTGTCGGTAGCTTGTAAAATTTAGAACTTGGCCTTTACATCATTTCAAGACCATAGACGAGGTATGTTGAGTTAGCTCATGTATTTGGACTTTTTAGTTTAAGAAGGCAATATTATAGGATTATCACCCCAAATAGCCTATCATTGTGTGTCTATCGATTAGTCACCTCGACTTCTCGACCCCCATGTTAAACCCTTTAGTGCACTCACCTTTAGTGCAAGATACCCCTAGATACACCCATCTAACCAATTCCTTTCATTTTGTTCATCCAACATATTGTTTCGTTACACCCATACACCTTAACCTACCCTGTAGTCTTTATTTGTGATTGAGAAGTCATTGTTTGCCTAAGTTCAAGGTTCAAGTGGAAAGGTTCGGGAATCACGCTTTCGTCGACGACATATTCTTAAAGATCATTGAAGACCCCCCAAATTCTCATATTGTTCATCTCAAGTGGGAGGATGTTATGTTTAGTTGTTATGTGTAGAGAAAAAAATAATAATAAATAATAATAGTTCTAGTTATTTGTTGATTGTAAAGTGTGAAGTTATAAGCACTATGAGCTCAATATAGATTTAGTATCGTGGAGGCCACCTCGGTCACATTTGAAGAATGGAGTTGGTAATTGCGCCAACAGTTGAAGAAAAAAGTAATGTGCCCATCATGATGTCCTCTAATGGCACATCTACCTGGTATATCATGATCCGGTTTCTTAACTTCGAAACTTGAACTTTGGATGAACGGTAAGTGGTGATGAATTGGTTATAGATTTAGACTATTTGCTTGATTTTATTTTACACCAATTTTATCCCATGTCTTATCCTACCCTTTAGTCATGAAGCGTGTCTAGGTGATGCAACGAGCAATCTTTGGTGTCTTGGCCATGGATTTGGTCATGTATCATTGATTTTGTCCACTTCGTTGTGATATGTTAGTAATGACGACTCACCCTTAACCTTTGTCGTGTCTACCCATATTGCCTTCAAGAATTGTTTAGTCTTTAACTCTAGTGGTGGAGATTTGTGTAACCGCCAAGCTTATGATAGAATACATGCTATGACTGTGCGTTGAGTGATCACCCTGAAATTGACACTTAGAATAGTTGAGAGATTTGAGTGTTTTGTTCCCATTTCGTGAGGTGTTCGGCTTTGTTTTATTCTAGAATAAGGGATTTGTAAAATTATATTTTTCAGGTAATGGGAGATATCTTTTTAGGAATCTATCTAATAAGGTCTACTTGAGGGCAAGTAGAGTTCAAGTGGGGGGATATTTGATAACATCAAATAGTCCTAAATATTAAGTGTCAATTTCCCCCGATAATGCTCGTATTTTATATCATTTATATGGATTTACGCTTGTTTTCCTCTATATTTTACTTTCAGGTAATTTACGAGCATTGGAGCTAATGAGACGCGGATTTGGAGAGTTTATTGAAGATATATGATAGTATGCTTATTTTGAAGTAATTACGGCGTAACTCTTTTCTCACATTACACCATAACAGAAGCGTGGCTCAGAAAACCAACTAAACTGAAGATTACGGCGTAACTCCCTCCTATGATTACGCCGTAACTAATTAGGTCAAATGATGTTCCGCGCCGCTGCAAGCTACGTCGTAACTCTTTCCATAAATACGGCGTAACCATGATTTATTGAAGATACGGCGTAACTCATTCCTGATGTTACGCTGTAACCAGCTTTTCCAGAGCAAAATACGAAGAAATGGATGTTACGGCGTAA
Organism: Chrysanthemum seticuspe; assembly: GCA_019973895.1. Lineage (NCBI taxonomy): Eukaryota > Viridiplantae > Streptophyta > Magnoliopsida > Asterales > Asteraceae > Chrysanthemum > Chrysanthemum seticuspe. The sequence goes on from BPTQ01000008.1 coordinate 143,271,202, forward strand.
CTCTCAACTTAAGTTACGCCGTAACCAGATCTGGCCTATAAATACCACCCTAAATTCTGCATTTCTCATCATTCACTCCACACACAAAAAGCAGAGAATGTGGGTAGGAGGCTGAAGGCAAATCTTGAGGAGCATACGGAGCCATCTCCAAGGGAGAAATCACTCCCTAACGATAAGCATTAGCAATTTATCATTTCTTTTACTTTCAATTCATGTATTTCAATATGTTAAACATTGAATCGATATTTCAGTTAATATGAGCGGCCAAGCACCTCTGGTGCTAGCTTAGTTATGATTCCTTAATTGTTTTGTTTATGTTTACATTGCTTTCGTATAATTGTTTCTAGTGTATGCATGCATAATTTGTTGGTAGCTACCCTTGTTTCGGTAGTTTTGAATGGCGGTAGTGTCTAGTTACTTAGGAGATATGACCAACTGACCCTAAGTAGGTAGACTGAGTAGGAAGGGTAAGAATTGACCAACTGACGACTCTTCTTCGCTTGTGCGATTTGACCAACAGATCACCTACCGTTTGGAGGAACTTAAGAAGTTAGGGATGAGTGTTTAAGATGCTAGCGCCCGGGCACTCATTGTCATGAATCTTGCATGTAGCGAAACTTAATGACTTGGCTTAGGGGACTAAAAACAACTGGACTTTCAAGGGTAGTAGCTTGATCTTCGGTGGAAACCTTTGCTGATAGGTTAGGACGAATTGACCAAATGTTGTCCTAGCGACTTAAACCCCCACTTGAAGCAATTGGAAGTAATTAAACGTGAACTTAACATGATAGGAAGAGTAACTAGGTTAGCACACTTCTCCTCTATTGATCACAACCTTTGTCTTTATTCGCTTTCTTTTATTTTCTTGTCTTTAGTTTTAATTAATCATTTCAACCTTAAAACCTATTAAAATCTGTGACACCTAGACTTAATTAGAATCTGCTCACATAGCTCTTGGGACGACCTCGGTTTTACCAAATACTACACTACACACGATCGGGTACACTGCTCGCTAGTGCATTAGGGTAGACCATAGGTATAACGAGAAATTATAAATATTAAAACCTGGTCAGTAAAACCTACATCACTTGTCCTAAGCGATTTGAATCAAGTGGTTTGATATTCTGTGTTTTGTACTCCGCGGTTTGATCATAGTGCGTCTTGAGTAAAGCGGTTTGTTCTAGTACGTTTTGACTTAAGCGACTTGTACTTCTGCGGTTTGATAAAAAGCGGTTTATGCCCTCTGCGATTTGATATAAGCTACTTGTAGTTAAGAGGTTTGATAAGAAGCGGTTTGATCTAAGCAGTTTGATAAGAAGTGATTTGAGTTAAGCGATTTGCATTCCAGCAGTTTGATTAAAGCGGTTTGACACTACTGCGACTTGTCTTTTGAGATTTGTCATTTCCTTGTGATAAGTTTTACGGTTTTCTCTTGATTTAGTAAAATCCCGTGAAAGAATCTATTTCCCGATTTAATCAAAGAGTAGTAAAATCCCGTGTACTTAGGAATCATGTCTACAATCACTTCTTCCATTGCTGATGACGTTCAAGCTGCAGGATTCGATACTCGTCCTCCAATGCTTGATAGAACTAACTATGACTCTTGGGCACAAAGAATCAGACTGTATTGCTTAGGCAAAGAGAATGGTGTTAACATCCTTAAGTCAATTGATGAAGTCCATTTCAAATTGGAACTACCAGGGATATTCTCGAAACTGCAGCTGATGGTAATGTTGTTTTAGGGTTGGATAGACCAAGAATGTATGATGAGCTTGATGATAAGGAGAAGAAGAGATATGATGCTGACATTAGAGCTTCAAACATCATACTTCAAGGTTTGCCAAAGGACATTTACAAGCTGATCAATCATAACACTGAAGCCAAGGTAGTTTGGGATAATGTCAAAATGCTTCTCTCTGGTTCTGAACTGACCAAGGAAGATAGAGAGTCTCAGTTGTATGATGACTTTGAGAACTTTAAAATGAACCCAGGGGAAAGTGTCACTGGATATCATGTGAGATTCCACAAGCTTGTGAATGGTATGAGGAATATCAAAATGACAATGCCAAATATCCAGCTCAATTCCAAGTTCGTGAATAAGATGAATCCTGAAGGGCACAAATTTGTCACTGCTGTCATATTGAACAAAGGACTGAGGGACACCAATTATGAACAACTGTATGCTTACTTACTCCAACATGAGAAACATGCTGCATTTGAACGTATGATCATGGAAAAGTTCAATTCTAATGTTGCTGCTGCAAGCTCTTCAAATGAGTCAACTGCGTTCTTATCAAATTTGGGGATAAGTACCAAAACATCACAAGTTATACCTACTGGGGATCATAATCACAAACTTATTCCAGACTCAGGTTATAAGCCATCGGACATGTTCATGGAAAACCTTGCAAATCAACTGGCCCTAATGGTTAAGAAAAACTTAAACCTCACTACCCACACCAACAATCATCTCAGAACTGCATATAATCTACACAATCATGCTACTGTTAAAGATGGAAGGGTTGTAGTGCAAAACGTGCAAGAAAGGCATAATGCTTATCTACCACATAATGAACAAGGGAATGTAGGTGTTGGAACTGGTTATGGGAATGTGGGAGCTGGACCTGGTTATGTGGGTAATCAGAATCGAGGAAGGATTGGAGCTCAGGGTCAAGGGAAGCCAATCAAGTGTTACAGCTGTGGAGGGGAAGGACACATAGCTAGGAACTGCACTAATCCAAAACGTCCACATAATGCATAATACTTCAGAGATAAGATGTTGCTGGTACAAGCTCAAGATAATGGAGCAGTGTTGGACGAGGAAGAGATGTTGTTTCTTGCTGAGGGGAATGCCAAAACATATGATGCAGATGTGGATGAACAACCGGTGCATGGTGTGGGTCAAAACAATCCAAATTTATTTCAAGTTGCAGATTGTGATGCACTTGACTCTGATGTTGATGATGAACCAACGACACAGACCATCTTTATGGCTAACATCTCTCCAATGGTCTCTTCACCTCAACAAGCCGGTCCCTCCAAAGAATCCATCATATCAGAGGTACTTAAACTATACGATGTGGTTGATGTGCAAAAGATTCCAAACGAAGTACAATCAATAGAAGTATTTGATTAAGATATTGAAAATATGGGTAATAGCAATGTTGTCCCATATGATCAATATGTGAAGCAAGATGAAAGTCTAATTGTACCAAGTGTTGAATCTTCTGCAGTTAACAATGAATGTATATATGATGAGTACACTGTATATGCTCTTGATGATTCCATGACCACTAAACTAAATGCTTATAAGGAACAAGTTGCCATATATGAACAACGTGCTAAGTTTGAATTGACTACCCGTGAGCAGGAGATGGATAACCAAATGCGTACACTTATAAGAAAAAGTAATTTTAGGGAAGAAACATTAAAACAAGAGTTAAATTCCTTACAAGAAAAAGTTAATAAAAATGTTAAGCAAAAGCAAGAACTTCAATAAAATGTAAAAGTGCTTAAGCAAGAATTCAATGCTAAGGAATCAAAACTTTTAAATGATTTTTCCAACCTAAAAACTTTGAAGAACAAACTTGAAAATAAGTTGTACGTACAAGGGAACACCATTCAGACTGCTCACATGATCACTAAGCATAGAGTATTAAGCGATGAACATAGTGTTGACCTTGTAGAGGAACCCAATCCTGAGTATGGTAGGAAAGCAAAAGCTGCTCAAAAGGTGATCTATGATGGTAATGAAATCCTTAAGCCTAGACAAAAGCCTACTTGTTTAGAGAACAATGAAAAAGGGATACTACTTCAAGCTCGAATATAGACCCGATACACACCTGATATTTAAAAACTAGAAACGCGAAAATTGTAGACAAGAGGGGATACTACTTGAAGGAAATTGAATCAAGTCCATAAACCAAATACTGACTTAGATACAGTTGGTAGAAATTGAGGAAAAGTCACTATTTGAGAAATATTAAAACTTGGTTATTCTTGGAAAACTTTTGCGTAAATCATTTCTTTTACTTGTAAAACTTAAACGTAAGCATATAAAGGTGATATAAACTTTGTAAAACTCATTTGAATCATACATAACCTGATTTACACCTAAAGCACCTAATTTTTTAATAGGTTACGGTTAGGGATACTTGCATCGTTTTGCGTGCCATCACTCATTTTATCGACATTTACCACAAGTTTGAGGTGAGTTCATGGCCCCTATTTTACTCGTTTTATATTAATTTGGGGTGAGAATACATGCTCTTTTAATTAAATAGATTACTCGTTTTACTTAAATACGTGATCGTTTACTCAAAATACCATACTTGTTTACTTAAATATATGTTCGTTTTACTTGAACCTGTTACTTGTTTACTTATTACATGCGAACACAAGTACTTAAACTATTATTGTATTCCCTAATTTATCACTAATACTAATACAATTTTAAATTCCTGAACTTACAGACTTGGTATAAATTTGAACTAACAGACTAGGAATTAAACTTGAACTAACAGACTGGGAATAAATTGGGACTAACGGACTGAGAATAAATTTGAAGTAACAGAATGGGAATATATTTGAACTTACAGACTGGGTACAACCTTGATCTAACAGACACTGATTGATGACAGGAGCTTAGGCAATCGTATTACTTTTATAAATTTGTATTTAAATACAACTGCCGTTAAAATCTTGTGATCCACACTGCTTTCAAATAATTAAACCTATGAACTCATCAATGTTATGTTGACCTCTTTAGCATGTATTTTCTCAGGATCTTATACGCGTTGCATGGTTCACATCTGGAGCTCATTACTAGAGGTCATTCTCTTTACCTTATACTTTGTATCCATGAAAGTCACGCCCCGATTACTATTTTGTTGCGACCCATTTTGGAGGTGTGACACAAACATACATAATTTTGACCCATCTTAGTCCCCACACGAATCACAACATATGATCCAAGTTTTAACGAAAGAACCATGTGTATCGAAATCAAAAGAACCTTAACATAAAACTAAATTCATGTATGTTTTATGCCCTTGTACTCGACATTATAAGCGAACAATAAGACAAGTATAAGACGTCCCTCTAGAACACAAATGACGGAACGAAACGGTTACGATTTGGTTTACGTCTCTCATGCATACGAGACCCCTAAACCCACTACCTGATTCTCTTTTATACCGATTCATAAACACGCATTCGTACATGTTTTAAGCCCCAAAAATACACTAGTATTCACACACTATCATGCGCACACATTATGTTATACATATGATTAGACATGACGAGACACGACCAAGTTTTCTTATACATGTGATTCACACGAATAGCTGATGAATTGTTGGTCTTCTAATTGCAATGCTCTTTATGCAGCAAGCTATTAAACTGAGTTAAATTACAATTAAATCCCAGTTAAAATGAATTTCACTTATTAATTATTATTAGAATGTTGAGACAAAGTGCGTTTGGATAGTTAGGTAACTTTATGTCAATAGTGAATTTTAATTGTCATTTTTTAGGGAGTCGTGGAAGAGTTTGGTATACCAAAAAGTGATAATACTAATCAAGCTGCATTTCAACCTTTATGGCGTTTTGAAAACAAAATGTTTGCATTGGTTTTTTGGTCTTCTTCTTACTTCTTTAAAAAGCCGTAAAGCAAGGTCCTGGCGTTATGTATAATTGGTCATGACCTTTCACGTGTAATATAGTTGGTTATATTAAACCTTCTGTGAGCACATATGACATCATTTAGATTTACATTTATTATTAATCTAACTTCTTTTACTTATATTTTTTTATAAAAACTTATTAGGTGTTTGTGGAATGGACATTTGCTTATCACTTAATTAACACTCACTACATACATTTGCTTTTTAAGACCATTAAAATTGGAGGCCACGATACATGAACGTTTATTACATTAATAGTTACAAGCATATTAGTTTATAGTATCATTGACTTATTACTTATTATTTAAAAAAAATAGTTCAATCATTTTACGTTCGTTATGCTTTCTTACTTATTTAGACACTTAATTTCTTGATGCATTATTTCTTTAAAAACCCGACGGTTACGCGGGTCTATAAGCTAATAACATATGCAATTAATCGATTCTTAGGCCAATGCTAATGGCAACCATAAGTATAGTGGTCACACTCTGTCACATCAGCTTTCTCTCTCCAAAACTACACCCAACAACAATTTGCTAATAAAGGCAACCACAACTACAACAAAAAATATACTGCACAAAAACTAATAAAAAAAACACATACACACAAAAGAGAATGAAACTTACGGTTGCCTGGCCAACCATAACCTTGAAAAAGTTAGGGGTGATCGGTTACCAATTCAGTTGAGCTAATGAGAAGAACTCGGTTATCTACTCGATTGGTTGAGGAACAACCTTATAATTAGCATTGACCTTATACAAAAAGTTGTTATATCGCAAAGAAGAAATTTTACAATATATAAAACTAGATGATATAAATCATCATTTCCTTAAAAAATTGATATTTGATAAGATTTCCATTTCTATTCATGTCATTATGGTAAAGGATTATCTATTTTGACAACGTATTCAAATAAATTCAAAACTTAAATAAATACAGTATACCAAAGTAAAATAGTTTATCATGGAAGACCTATTTACTACTACCATTTTAACCTTGGTAAAAACAAAAAGAATCTTATCAAATGTTACCGCATTTGAAAACCCCACTCACACACTGTAATAAAACCCACACCCCCTCATCTCGTTTCGACTTGACTTTCTTCTCCCCATTTTCAAACCCTAAATTTTCTCTCTCCAAACCTTTTCTCATGGCTTCACGGAGGCTCGCTACCTCCTTACTCCGCTCTTCTCTCCACCGATCCACCCCTAGATCCCCTTTCTCACGCTCCACACGCGCCGCACGCGCCACATCACAACTCCCTCGTTTCACCCCACGCGCCACCACTTTCTCCACCTCCGCCTCCACACCCGCTCCATCATCATCAGTCACAACTCCGCCAGTCTCCGGATCTTACGACGGCAAGATCACCGATGAGTTCACCGGAGCAGGATCGATCGGACAGGTGTGTCAGGTCATCGGAGCCGTGGTTGATGTGAGATTTAGTGAAGGATTGCCGCCGATATTGACGGCGCTTGAGGTGTTGGATAATTCGATTAGGCTGGTGCTTGAAGTGGCCCAGCATTTGGGGGAGAATATGGTGAGGACTATTGCTATGGATGGTACTGAAGGTCTTGTTAGAGGTCAACGGGTGTTGAATACTGGCTCACCTATCACTGTAAGGCCTCGTTTTTCGATCATCGATCTTTTTTTGATTAATTAGAGAAATGATTATTTTTTTTCGATCTCGAATAGTTTAGTTCGTCTTTACTAAGTGTTGATTGATTGTTATGAGATCTAGTTGTTGATGTTTGTTAGGTCAACGAGTTTTTTGTATCGAATAGTTTAGATTGTTTTGTTATGTAACAGAAATGATGAGTTTTTGATTCGATTAATTGATTGATTGTTATAAGATCCAGTTGTTATTTATATTTATAGTCTAGTGGCTTATGGTTAATTATTTTTGCAGGTATTTTTTTTTTTTTACTTTGACGTGCTTAGATTGTTTTAATAAGAGAAATGACGAGTTTTGGATTGATACGTTTGATTTGACTGATTGTGATAGGCTAATAATATTTGGTTGATGATGTGGTTATTTGTGAAGTCAATGCGTTTTATGTAATGATTTTGTATTTGGTAGAATGATTGTATTGTTTTTGTTGTTAAAGAAATTGTGTTATGCTGATTTGGTTTCGGGTTTATTGGTGAGGCTGTGTGTATTGAAATATGTTATTACTTATTCAGACTGTGTTCAGTAGGATTTTTTTTTGTTATAGCATTTGGTTTTTGTTTATTTTGATGATTAACCGTGAAGTCAACGTGTTTGATGCACTTACTGTAAATGATGATTTTGTATCTGCATACCGATTATATGTTTTATCGTAAAAAAGTCACACTTTTTATAAGTGTGGAGTTTGTCTTTAAATAATGCTTACATTTGCTGAAAGTGTGGAGCTAATATATTTTTTTCTTGTAGGTACCTGTTGGTAGAGCAACTCTTGGCCGTATCATTAATGTTATTGGAGAGCCTATTGACCACAGAGGCGATATTAGTAAGTTTTATGCTTTCTGTCGAGTGGCATGTTCTGTCCGTTCTTTTGGAATTTATGTCTTACTTTATCTTTGTTCATTTCAACAGAAACCGATCACTATTTGCCTATCCATAGAGAAGCCCCAGCTTTTGTTGAGCAAGCAACTGAACAACAGATCCTTGTGACTGGAATCAAGGTAATTTCTTTGTAATATGTAGATGTGCATTACTCTGTTAATGTTGTTTGGTATATAGTGAGAAAAAATTAAGTGCATTCAATATTCTTTACCCTAATTTCTAACTCGATTGTCTTTTCTGTTGACAAAGGTTGTCGATCTTCTTGCTCCATACCAAAGAGGAGGAAAGATTGGTTTGTTCGGTGGTGCTGGTGTAGGAAAGACTGTGCTTATCATGGAACTTATTAACAATGTTGCCAAGGCCCATGGTTGGTAGATGTAGTAAATTATGCACTTTGATAGGATTGGCATGATTATGAACCCCTTTTTATTTTCTCTTTCACTTTAGGTGGTTTCTCTGTCTTTGCTGGTGTCGGAGAACGCACCCGAGAGGGTAACGATTTATACAGGGAAATGATGGAGAGTGGTGTCATTAAGCTAGGTGATAAGCAGGTGTGTATATTCGATGCTTTTGTTTATATCTTTTAGAATACTTCATTCATTATCTTATTTTGGTACTAACCGTGAGTTTCTCATTTTTCTAGAGTGAGAGCAAGTGTGCTCTTGTTTACGGTCAAATGAATGAACCCCCAGGTGCTCGTGCGCGTGTTGGGCTTACTGGATTGACCGTGGCTGAACACTTCAGAGATGCTGAAGGACAAGATGTGCTTCTCTTCATTGACAACATTTTCCGTTTCACCCAGGTAGGTTTTCTCTCTTTGGGAATCTAGTTCATTCTACAAATTGACTTCTCAAATAGGCGAGATTGAGCAATCGTTATATTTCTACTCTACAGGCCAACTCTGAGGTGTCTGCGTTGCTTGGTCGTATTCCATCTGCTGTCGGTTACCAACCAACTTTGGCTACCGATCTTGGAGGTCTTCAAGAGCGTATCACCACAACCAAGAAAGGTTCTATTACATCCGTCCAAGCTATTTATGTGCCTGCTGATGATTTGACGGATCCTGCTCCTGCCACAACTTTTGCTCACTTGGATGCCACAACAGTGCTATCCAGACAGGTAACCATCATCTCTCTCAAATTGTATTGGTTGTGTTTTGAATTGGCAAGATGTTATTTTGAAAAAGTTGGGTAATAGGTCAAAACAAGTTTTTTGTGAATTCCGTTTTTTAGTTGGTTTGAAAAGGTTCGGTTAGGCTGGTGCACAAACATTCTTCTGCAAGTTTTTACAATTAGCACTTACATTATGAATAAAGAGCTATATTGTCAGTAGTACTATAAATATTTAAGTGTTAGCATTCTGAAACTAGAGATTCATGTATTGAAATTTGACTTATAGTGGCTTTCATGGCGTTTCGGATAAGTCACAACCAAAATAGGCAAATCCTTAAATAAATGGGTTGATATTGCCTACTTGTGTTTATGTGCTCGAACCTGCCTGTGTAGCTCATAGTATTTCTTTCTATTTGCAGATCTCTGAACTTGGTATCTACCCTGCTGTCGATCCTCTTGACTCTACATCTCGTATGCTCTCACCACATATTTTGGGAGAAGATCATTACAATACAGCTCGTGGTGTACAGAAGGTTCTTCAGAATTATAAGAATCTTCAAGATATTATTGCTATTCTTGGAATGGACGAGCTAAGTGAAGATGACAAGTTGACTGTTGCTCGTGCTCGTAAGATTCAGAGGTTTTTGAGTCAGCCCTTCCATGTTGCGGAAGTCTTCACTGGTGCTCCTGGTAAATATGTGGAACTTAAGGAGAGCATTGCCAGTTTCCAGGTATGCTCAAATTCATCTAGCCAGTTACTCTCATACGTTCAAAGTTGCTGCATGGAACACAAATATGGATAGTTACCCATAAAATTATGCTCATTTGCAAATTGGTTATAAATTTGGCAAATTTTTTTGAACGGTCCCTTACCCTACGTTCTTGTTGTTTAACTTCTAATTGTTTTCACCCTGCCTTTTTATAACCCAGATATAACCTTGCCTATTTAACCCAGATATAACCTTGCCCTTTTAAACTCACATATAACACTGGGTTTGTTTAAACAGATACCCCATATCTAAATGTCCATTTTATATAGATGGGAGACGGGTAGTCTATACAAGTCAGATTGGGTTGACCCGAATCCCTGATACCCTGCTTGTTTCAAAACTTATATTTTCTTCTTAGTTAATAATAAGTGTCAAATATGATCCTTAGTAATATAGTAATTTCAGCGATAAATACTTCATTAGAGAAATGATAGGAGGTTTTTGTACATTAGAAACTCACTTCGAATGGTTTTCTTCTCAATTTATTATTTTCTATGTTGCCCTTGACCAATTAGATATAAAAAATCATTCAGAAGTAACAGTTTAAATAATATAATTGGTGCCAGAATGTTGTTGAGAAGTGTTTTTGTGCTAATCTGGCTTGATGTGTGTTTTGCTATGGCAGGGAGTGTTGGATGGAAAGTATGATGACCTATCAGAACAATCTTTCTACATGGTTGGAGGTATCGAAGAAGTCATTGCAAAGGCTGAGAAGATCGCCAAGGAATCAGCAACTTCATAGACATTCTTCACCAATTCTCACCCTTTTGATAGTTGCGAAAAAATGAATAATTTTTATTGACATGGTGCTGCATGCGCCGGAAGTTTATTTTCAGAAAACTGAGATTTACTTGGGATCTTTTTGTGATCCCTGTTTTTTGAGTTTTATTGCAATGAAACATGGAGACCAGGTTGAACCTATCAGCAACAACCCCTTCTTCGGCTTTTTTATTGTCATATAATAAGAGGGATAAGCGTTGGAATTTGTATATTTCCTCATTTCAATTTTCCAGATGATTGTTCCTACTGGGAACCCAAAATGAACCATGTGGCCCAATGAATCTAGAAGGAGATGCATATGATTAGATTTGATGGATTAATACAGAGGTTTTGAGTCTACTACTCTACTTTCAACTTAGAAAGCTACAATGGTGGCAATTTTGACCCATTTTAAAGGTTATGCTAGTTTTTCCTATGTTAAATGGGTACATAGTAAAAAATACAAGCGGTAGAACATCACAAACATACCTTGTACACTATTAAAAAAATGGGTAGATTATAGTGTTGGTTTCCAAGGTTAAGATGGGTTGCACATTTGGTCCTCAAGTCTAGGGTTACACGGCCCTAGTCCTCAACGTGGTGTTTTTTATTTCCTCATGGTCCAAAACCTTAACTTGCATTAGGTTTTCTCGTTAAGCCTCACATGTGACTTACACATGTCTATATCTAACTTTTCGCATTTTGCCCTATTGGACTCATTATCACAATATTAAATGTGCATATTTCCCTATTAAACACAATATTAAACACTCGCACCTTTTTCCTTCTTCAACCTTTTCACCACCGCTGCCACCACCACCACCGTCAACTTCATCGTCTTAAAATATAGTAGGTAAAGAAATGTAGTGAATATGGTAGTCAAAATTGTTGTAAAACACAATAGGTTCAAATAGTATATTATAAGGAAATAACGCTTGTATTTGGAGACGTATTGAGTTGGTTGGGTCAAGATCACACTTATCGGTTTCACTATTGTATTAACAAATAGGAAAGAAATAATTTTTCATAACCTAGTTCATAAGCTTTCATGTGTTAACTAAAACTAGAAAACATTTTACACTTTTTGAAGTCATTCATAATACCCGTAAACTCATCCTATCCCCGTACTCATACAAATCAAGAGTCGTTATTCCATTGTATTCATATCAATGCTTTCTATATCTCGTTGTGAACCCGAATTGACCCGACCCGAGTTGACCCGAGTTCTAAACAAGGTCGGGTTCGGGTATGTTTTTTTAAGGCTTGACCCGAGTTGACCCGAATCCGACCGGGTCAACCCGAATAACACCCCTAAATATGAGTATATAACCAATCACGATTATTCTATTGTCACGTCTCTTCATTTACCAACACGTGTAGCAATCAAGGCTTTACTTTTAACCCGATTTCCAATAAACTTGTCACGAACATCTAGTGGAATTCCATTTACATCAGAAAAGCTAATGTTTGACTTTTTCGCTGACTTTTTACTATCTTGTACATGTAAACGGGATTATCATCATATACCTCCGTAAGAGATTATGCCTTGATGTGAAACTCCACTTCCTAGACTCCTTTAGAGTACCAAGGAATCTCACCTTCTTCTAGTGGGTTTGTTACATCGTCTAAAGTCAAAGTGATAGGGGTTGACTATAAGAATCCCGCACTCCCCTTGCAGCCCAGAAGTTTGAAATCCTCTTGTTTGTGAGCTGACTCACAGATAACCCATTGTTGCTGTTTGGCTGTGTGATGTGGTACAATAACAGTAGGATGAAGGCTGCAAATAATGCAAACTGAAGCAAGTGATTAACCACGATTCCCTTAGTCGTATAAATATCCGTGTAACTTGAGCATTTCCCAATAGCTCCCACTTGCGAAAGTCATGATCAGACAGTATAACATACTTACATTGGTAAGCGTCTAGCAACACGCCAATGCTCTCATAAATACCCGAGTGTAGTTTCGTTAAACATCTCAGTTTTAATAGTTCATTCTTATTCATCCTTTTGCTTCAAATACAATGTTAAAATGGATATGGATCAAAGTCATTCCATTAACATCTCTGTTTCTCGTTACTGAAATTGAATCAGATTACCAAGGTAACAAGAATCATCTTGACTACTTTTTGGGCACGACCATGCAAACATCTGATCAACTCAACGAGGGGCCCAACATGTATCTAACTCCCAAACACGTGGAGGAACAAATTCTATTTTGACTACACGTGTCTTTTCACATGCTTCTCAATAATTCTGAAAGTACCTTTTATAACTAACTTATTCCGGATAGCTTTTAGCTAGAATCAAGAAATGCCATCCACACATACAAGGCCTGCTTGCATCTCAAGTATGAGGATAAACAAAAATTCTATCATATGTGGAATTCACTTAGTGACACTGATCCATAAAATGAGTTCACACAGGTTGGGTATTAAACCACAATGAATAAGATATGAGTTTGGCAGACACATCTTTAATATTCAACATAATATAGCCAATCGCTCACACTTGTCTTATTTCAACAACACTCCCGTATTGTTGACTGACAATGGATAAGTTTAGAACAAATAAATTTATTCAAGGATTTAAACATGCAAATATAGAACACAGTAGTATAAATGAAAACGAACATACCAAGTATTATCAATTTATAATTCAATACAACTGCTTACAGTTCCATTATCTGAATACCAAATAAGATCAGTGCATGATAATCCAGCTGAACACTAATGTCTAAGTCAAAAAAATCATAATTGTTTGATTTAATGCATAAGTCTCATGTACAAATCAACCAGGTTACGATCTTGTGGACCTTTGAGAATACTTATTCCAATAACCTTCACAAAAGTGAAAAATTTAAATGATATGATGATTGTCATTAAGTGCGTGTGTACTTAAGTACAAGTACTTCCTACGAGTATAGTCACACTACATTTCATAAAGTGTAAGTCATCAGCTTAACAGTTATTGGAGACAGTCATGTCAACAACTTCTCAAATTGTCACATATTCTATATTTCTTAACGTTATAATGCAACAATGCTTTTAAACCAAGCATGTTTAGTCAGCAATGTTATCATTCATGATGAAAAATTACTAATACTAAGATTGAGTATCATTTCAATTAAACAAGCACTAGTGTATACAAACAACATTATGCTAATAATCTGTAAACTCTGAACATCTCTTCTGGTTATGTTTGGAATCCAAACTCAAGGTTTGTTGACCTTTAATGATTACACTATGATTATCACAGTGTGACCAACCTTTAATGATTACACTATGATTATCACAGTGTGACCACTAAGTCTAGAATAGGGGTGAGCTCGGTTCTGGAACAACATAGAACCGAACCGGAACCGAGAGAACCGAGAACCGAAAAAGAGATGGTATGGGAACCGAGAATCGAACCGAGAAGCACATTTCGGTTTTGGTTCGGTTCTCGGTGCCGGTTCAAGTATTTCGGGTATAACCGATTGGAACCGAATATTTTGTGGAAAACTAGAAGGGGGGGTTGAATAGTTTTGCCAATTAAAACTTCTTTTTAATCTAGTTAGATCGACTTATGTCAATCTATTTGGATGTGTGTGTTGGATGTTGATAAACAAGCATATAAAGGTATGTAATGAAAAGATAAGAGTAAGAAGCACAAAACCACAACGCGAGTATTTATAGTGGTTCGGCTACAAGGACAACTTCCTTGCCCTACTCCACTCCCCGAGTCACCTACTCGAGAGTTCATAAACACTACACCAATCTCCTTATGGCGGAGAAGCCTTCACAACGTCGCTTACACCTTTTTCCGGTACAAAGCTAAATACCGAGTTCTTTCACACCAAGGCGAACCACACCTAACACAACGTTGCCTACCCTTTAAACGGTGCTAGGCTAACCACCGAGTTCTTTCACTTCAAGGTGAACCACACCTACACAACGTCGCCTACCCTTTATCAGGTTTCCGGTACAAAGCTAAATACCGAGTTCTTTCACACCAAGGCGAACCACACCTAACACAACGTTGCCTACCCTTTAAACGGTGCTAGGCTAACCACCGAGTTCTCTCACTTCAAGGTGAACCACACCTACACAACGTCGCCTACCCTTTATCAGGTACTAGGCTAAGTACCTAGTTATTTCACACCAAGGTGAACCCCACCTACACAACGTCGCTTACCCTTTATTAGGTACTAGGCTAAGCACCTAGTTCCATTGCAATGGAGGAACTACTACCCAACACTACACCAACGACTAATCCCAAAGGAGATCAACTCCTTTTTACAACATCATCAAGGATATCAATATCCTTGGATCTAGTACTAATCTATATTGTACATCGAAACACACCATATCGAATGTACATCCAAGGCACCTTTCACTAATGCCTTTAACTAGATCTTCAAGACACCCTTCACTAATGTCTTGTGTCTTGACTTCTAAGCACCCTTCACTAATGCTTCTAGTCTTGACTTCTAAGCACACACCACAAGTGCTTATGATATGGACGATAGATATCCTTCACTAATATCTTCGTCTTGACACTTGAGACACCCTTCACGAATGTCTTCAACACTTCTTTGGAAAAGAAAAGCAATCATCAACAAGAAGACTTCAGTAGTCTTGATGATGAGGAAGCATGGCAACTCATGGACTTTGAGCTTGCTCGACTTCAAAGGTGGTGATCTCGCCTTTAAGAGGAACCTAGAAGATCACACAAAAATAAAACTACAAACATAGATCTCTTGGATCTGAGGTTAGAGAGTTTTTAACTCAAGGGGAAAGTATGTTGGAAAGGGGTGAGAAACAATGAAGAAATGACTCACTATTTATAGAGGAAAAATTCTACTGTTCCCCGGATCCCACGGATCCCTCCCACAAGGGATCCGTCTAGCGTAAAGCTAGGGATCCGTGGGACGCTCCTCTTTACCCATGGGTATTTTGGTTATGGGTCATGGGTCATGGGTTGATCCATGGGTCTTTAGCTAGATACAATGTATCTCTTGAGTGCAATGTACCTAGTCACATGGGTATGGGTCAAAACCATGGGTTATGGATATTATCCATATATGATATAAGCCTGATGTCATGCAATGGGTTATGGGTCAAGCTCCATGGGTCATGGGCTTTGGGTTGTACCCAACTACATTCAATGTATTTGGTCAATGGGTTGTGATACTTAAGTTTCTACCCATTTATATTACCCAATATACTACATACTAGTTATGTGTATATTTTACCCAAATATGTAAATACTAGTTGTTGTTGTACATATGTAATATTAAATCATAAAATCACTTATACTTGTTTTAGTGTTTTATGTGAAAATGTGAATATGTTAGAAACTATTAGTTCAAACCATTTACGCATTTTATTTGTTTCGTTAAATGATTTTACGTTTGTTATCGACAAAACATTAGAAGATCGTAAAATGTAAATAAACGTTTTTATGGCTTATTTGTATTAACATATTTCTTAAGCTTAGATATATGACATTTTCTTTAGTGCAAGTTTCAAATAAAAGCTATCTATCGTTTCCATTTATGTTCTTTTCTCTTGTTTAAGATAAAGTTGCTTCCAAACCACTCAATCCTCGTGTTTCATTATATATAAATGGCATAAGACTAATGAATGAATGATAATTTCTTAAGCTTAGATATATGACATTTTGTTTAGTGCAAGTTTCAGTTTTGGTTCGGTTCTCGATGCCGGTTCAGGTATTTCGGGTATAATCGATTGGAACCGAATATTTCTTAAGCTTAGATATATGACATTTTATTTAGTGCAAGTTTCAAATAAAAGCTATCTATCGTTTCCATTTATGTTATTTTCTCTTGTTTAAGATAAAGTTACTGCCAAACCACTCAATCCTCGAGTTTCATTATATACAAATGGCATAGGAATCTAATGAATGAATGATATATTTTAAGCAATTATTTAAACTTCAGGTTACATATGACACAAAATTGTCACCTAGTGCATATTACTACAACAGAATAGTTATAAGGTATATAATTCACACTTAGATTCGAAAAAACTCATTTGCATAAGCAAACTAATTTGTTATGTAGTATTTCTGTACTCAGCCCATCAATCAAATAAATATATCATTGAGATGATTAATGATACAATACATTTTATCACTTCATCATTAACATATTATATTTAAGACAATGGTATAATACTTGTACTATTTTCCTAATCATTTTTAAGATAAAAACTTATTTTCATGCTTATTTAATAGGAGGTGATACTCACACCACATTTTTTGATTAATGCACCATAACTTGTGCATTACAGTATTGTACGGTACAAACTATAATGCACAAGTTGTGGTGCATTAATCAAAAAGTGTGCTGTAGGTATCAATTCTCTTATTTAATACTCTATACAACTGATCGACATAGCCTAGTTAGAAACTTAGTTGCATATTATATAAATATAACTGATTCGCGGTTCTTTGGTTCTGGAATCGATACCCGCGGTTTCGAACCTAACCGAACCGAGAACCAAAATTTTCATTATTGAAGAACCGAGAACCGAACCGCGGGTTGACAAGAATTTAAAACATACGTTTTTAGGGGGTCATTTAAGCCGTAAATCGATACATTTTATATCCGTTTCTACTCTAAATCGTTCCTTTTCACATTTTAGGTATTCTGAAAGCAAAATGCTGGAATCAAGTACTTTTGGACGAAAAGGAGCGAAAACATGAAGAAAACGACAAAGTCAAGAAATAAGGCTGTTTTACAAGCCTGACGGCGTCCTAACTCAAAGGGCGACGCCGTCGCTAAGGAAGATTTCTAATTAAATTGCAAGCGATGGCTCAGGTGTGAAATTGGTTCTACAACATGACGGTGTCATGCCTATTTTCTAGAAGGCGTCTCTCTCTGTTTTACACCAGACGTCCAAGACCCAGTTCAAGACGACGTCCCTTATGAAGACAGACAATGTCACACTTCTCAACTGACGCCGTCCCAACGATGACTTGGCCTAAACGAAACCATAGTGACGGTGACCAGACGGCGTCACCAGCAAAAGGCGACGCCGTCGCATTTGTAAATCTATTTTAGGGTTCCAAACCCTTCTTTACATCAAAAGATAAGTTTGTTAATCCATTATATCACCACATTTATCATATGTTCAATTGTTTGTGTGTATGCATGCTTATCCATTATGAGTAGCTAAATTACTATTGTGTTTGTTTAGATCTATGAAACCTAGTTGTTGATTATTGTTAGGTTGCCTCTTGTTTTAATTGGTAGACGCTAGAGTAAGGAAAAATGGCTTCTTCTTTAATTGTTGCGAGCTTGAACGTTCTAAACAACACAAAGCTTGAGAGTGCACTTGAGCCATCATTGTGTTTATTGCGTGAGTTGTAGCTTTAGGATAATAGAGTATTTGGGGGAGATACTATGGTACTTGGCGATCCCGGATAGTCTAGAGGAGAGTTACAATTCATAAAACTAGGGAATTAGGCACCCCCATGACCACACAGAATACAACGCACCAATTAAGATGAGGATGTGACAATTCAACCGACCAATAAGAGATAACTAGGGAGTAAGAACATCTAAGTAAGTAAACACACTTTTAATCATCACAAGAACACACTTTAATCTTTTAATAGTAAACACACTTTTAATCATCATAAGAACACACTTTACAATACATAGCTTATCTTCTTCTTTTCATTAGTCATTAGTTTAATTAGTAAGTAGTTAAAATTTGTAGAAGTACCACCCCCACTCCTATACCCCGAGATTTTACTTGTTTTCCTAAAAAATATAAAAAGCTAAAAAGAATCACCCTCAACCTCAATTTCTCGTCATACATCTCTACTAGCATCTCTATTCCCCTAAAGAACGATCAACCACCTGGGCTTATACCCATACTACACTGCAACGATTAGGTAAAATGCCTAGTAGGTTGTAAAGCTTGCTCATGGAAAAGGAAGTCTTTCGACCCCGAACCCACACATCAAGTTTTTGGCGCCGCTGCCAGGGAATAGAATAGCTAGTTAGTTTTCTATCTCGATTAGGTTTACTCGCTTGATTCCTATCAAGTAAGCTTTTTTATTTTTTCTTAGTTTTCTTTTAGTCTCTCCCCCTTATTTGTGTTTTTGTTCGTATCATTTTCACTTTTTACCATGGGTGACATCCACCAAACAACGATCCACCACATCAACCACTACCACCACCCAATCAACCACCACTCGACCCACCAAGAGGCCGTACTCTTGGTGAATACTCTAGACCGAGCCATCAAGGCTATAGGAACACTATTGAGCTTCCTCTTCAAGCTCAAACTACGGCCCTACGATCCTACACCATCCGGTTGGTGCAAAATGGATGTGCATTCCATGGATTTCGTTCCGAAGATCCTAATCAGCATCTCTAGGATTTCCTTAAAATCGTTAACTCCATTGACCTTAATGCTACCACTCGAAGACCACGCGATTGCATCTCTTCCAATTCTCTCTACGGAACCAAGCTAGTAATTGGCTTGAGCGACTTCCCGCAGGATCCATCTCAAGTTGGGATGATCTCACCACCCGTTTCCTCTCCTAATTTTTCACACCGAGGAGAACCACCAAGCTAAGGAATGACATCTTGATGGTCTAACAAAGTCTAGGCGAAACCCTTTGTGAGGCGTGGACTCGATTCAAGGACTTACTCCACAAAGTCCCTCACCATGGCATTTATCTTTGGCTCCAAATATAAATCTTCTATGATCATGTCACTCCCTCCACTCAACAAACAATTGATTATGCCACTGGTGGAAGATTGAGTAACCTGGATATTGAAACATGTTGGGAGGTCATCGAGGAGTTAGCACAATACGAAGAAGAAGAATGGGAGGATCCGGTACTCCCTGAAGTAAGGAGTTTGGATGCCCAAGAGCAATTATTCAAAAGCATGGAAGAACAAGCGAATGAGTTGATGAGGATGGAAATGTCCACATATGATCATAAGGAAAAATTTCATGAACATGTGGATTTAGTCAAAGGGTTTGAACTTCCAGAAAAATCGCGACAAGATGAATTCGAGGACGTAATGTTGACATTCGTTAACAACCAAGAGAAAGAAATACAACTTCTCTAAGTTCACATGAGAAAAACCCGCGACACCTTTTTGGAACTAGCTGACAATTTCATGATGAAACTCCGTGAAGAAATTGCAAAGGATGCTATACCTAGAAAGATTGAAAAGGTATTTCCGATACCGGAGCTCGTAGACGCAACTATTGAACCCCCTCTAACCCCAAACAACGAGACAATCCCCCTCGTGAATTCACAATATAGCAAATGCTCTAGCCTTAACACTCCTTATGCAAAAGAAATATTTTCTAGAGACATGTTCATTGAAAGAGTGCAGGTTACACTTCCCAACTTCCATAACATAAGGAAACGTTCCTTTGGGTTTAAACCGGGCCCGTGAGATGCTCACACATAACTTCCAAATGTTCCTAAAGTTCCCTTCGAAAGACAAGTTGACACGTCTATTACTCACCATTTTGGAGATTGCAAGTGGATTCACAAAATGAATTTTAAAATAAAAACCCACATATTTGTCAAAAGCAATAATAAAGTTTTCGACCTTGGCGGATTTACAAAAAAGTTTTTGAAAAAAAATTGGCCGTGACGCCGTCGCAACTTAGGCGATGATGCCGTCACTAAGCCCAATCAGACATTTCAAAAACACCAACAATCTCTTTCATTCTTTACGCTACACATTCTATCCGCCCCACACACATACAATTCGACTTCTCAAGGCCAAATTCTTCACTTTGTGTCATTAATCTCCACTTGGTCAGTAATAATTGTTAATCTTTGTCAATTCAATTGCTCTATTCCTCTCTCAATTTTGGTTTTCCCTTTGATCCAAAACCCTCCTAATTAGTATGATTAATGCTTAAATTCGTCCATGAATCTTGTTAATTAAACAATAGATTAGGCGATTGGTAGTGTTAGCATGTGGGTTTGATCTTGTGAGAAGCTTTGAAAAGCTTGGTGACTAAACCACCTTGCCATTCCACCCTTTTTGCTGTAGCGGGGGTGTTTGGGTTAAGGAATATGGTTAAAAAACCTTGATTTTTCCCTCGCAAATGTCGGATTTGAAATTTCCTGGTCGCGACAGCGTTTTCCCACCGACGTGACGCCGTCAGAACCGTTTGATGCGATATTCTCGCTTATTTCACTACTCATTGGTTCCCATTGTTTGATTGTTTGTTTTAGAAAATGAGTAAAAGATCGAGGCGCAACAGGAGACAGTCATCCGGGTGGCAAGAAAATGTCGGGGAGACCGTACAAAGCTGGAGTTTCTTTGAAACGGATGGAGCCCAAACCCGGTATAATGAACTACTCCACCAAACCATTGATTCATGTGCGGTTCTGGACTGGGCTTTTCTTCGTAATCATGGACTTAAGAGGTATTTTAGAGATAACATTAATAAGGGTAAGTTCACAGATCCTCAGTGGGAGAGGTTGTTCAAGACTCGAGAGCCAGTGTATAACGAGCTTGTGCGTGAATTTCACGCTTCCTATTCTATGTGCGTTGGGACTTGTAGGGCGGATGTGACAACCCAAGGTATTCGGTTTAGGTTGAGAGGAGTTTGGCGGGATTGTTCGGGATTGGAGTTTGGTTGGAGAGTAGGGCTATATTCTTCGCGGGATGCTGAGAGTGACATTTTTAGGACTAATCTAAGTCAGGGGTTGACTGTTAGGGATGATGTATGGGGCATTAACTTCTGGAACTCTTTGGCTGATCATGGGTATGTTACTGGAAGCACACTTGCTTCGCAGATCCAGGATCCTAGGATTAGACTCGCACACCGCTGCATCGCTTTCACTATAGCGGGGGGCAAGGACACCACGCATCGTGTCACTCTTTCGGATTTGTTCTAAATATACTCTATCTATGCTCATGATGTCTATTGTAACATCCCTTTTTGGCTTGCTGATTACCTGAGGACCGCCAGTGGGATGAGGCAGGCCGATAGGGTTTACGGGGGCATGTTCATCACTAGGCTTGCTGAGTCTTATGGCGTCTTGAGGGGGGAGATTCTGATGTACTTGAGCGTTGTAGCTGAGCCCAAGATAGTAAAGGCAATTCTATAAAGGCTATGGATATAATCATAGATTTAGGTGGCTCATATGCAAAAAACTTGATACGCTTACACAACGCGTTCAGGGTCAAAGGAACTTCCTTTTCGTCGAGCAAGTTTTTCAACACCCTAGGCAGTGAACCTAATCGTTGTAGTGTAGTATTAGGGTAAGCCACGGGAATTGATATCGTTCTCTAGGGGAATAGGAATGCTAGTGAGAAGTTACTACGCTAAGGTTGGGGTTGAGGAAGATTATTTTTTATCTTTTTATATTTTTTAGGAAATTGAAAGGTACGAATCTCGGGGTTTGGATTTGGGGGTTGGTATTTCTACCGATTACTTCTACTATCTAATTATCTAAGCCAAGGTGTATGTAGTCTACGTCTATTTGTTGTGTGCTCGTATGATGATTAAAAATGTATTTGATTAGGTTTTATTACTCCCTAGTTATCTCCTATTGATGGTTGAATTGTCACGTCCTCATTCCTAATCGCGTTGTGTCTGTAAGGTTGTAGGGTATGCGTTTATCCCTATCTCTTTGAAGCTACCCAATGTTAAAGGCTACAAAATCGCTAGGATTAATAAACTTAAAACTAAGGTATTCTTTGGGTGTTTAGCCTACAAGTACTCTAGGTGATCATAAACTAAGGTTCCACAAAGATTTAATCAAGCATTAATAACACAACAAATGACATATCGCAATACTTGGTCAATTACAATTAGGATAAGAGACAACCAATCAATATTCAATAACTAAGTTTCATATTACCTGTTAGGAATTACAAAATTCTATAGTGAAGAGTCGGTCACCCCACATATTATCTAGCATATGTTAGCTCGTATACATATCGTTAGTTACGTTATTTGTTAGTTTATTAGTCAGTTATTAGCATAGTTTTAGCATAGTGCAACACCGTGGAGGAAGGACGGGTCTTTACCCACTGTATGCCTAATCCACAGGCCGTCAGAGGTCGTTAAGTTTGTAACCTATAAATACCCTCTACCTTGCAAGGTAGAGGGTTGAATGTTCACTTGGAATCTAACCTTCCATGAGTTTTCTCTTACTAGAACATTTCCCTTTCTCTCTCTAAAACTTATATACTCCAATATTGATTATGATGTTAATGTGAATGTGAAATCCAATATCTTACAATTGGTATCAAGAGCCATGGTTTGATCACTCATCTTTCATGCTCTTTGTTTTGGTGGATTTCATAAGGTTTTTGGTGTATTAAGGGTTTAGGAGAGTTTGATTCATTTGGACAAATTCTAGTGGTAAAGTTTGAATTTTGCTTGTACTTTTGTGTTTAGGATCATCATAAGTGTTTATGTTTTGAATTGGAAGGCTTAAATCATTGTGGTTTGGTTGTTTTGGATTGATAAAGTGGTTATTTGTGAAAAAAAGACTAAGCGAGTTGTGTCTCGGAATTGTGTTTCTTCAAAGCGAGTTGCTTAGTTATTTTATGCGAGTTGGTACATGCGACTTAGCTGTTTAGCGAGTTGATCTTTATGCGACTTGGGTTCTAAGCGAGTTGTTTCTTTAAGCGACTTGAGATCTAAAGCGACTTGCTACTTAGCGAGTTGTAACATTAGCGAGTTAACTTAAGCGACTTAGTGTTCAAGCGAGTTGATTGTGTTGCGAGTTGAGACTAAAGCGAGTTGGCTATTTAGCGACTTGATTAATTAAGCGAGTTGAGTGTGTTGCGAGTTGATGCTAATGCGACTTGGCTATTTAGCGAGTTGACTGCTTATGCGAGTTGTGTGTTTAGCGACTTGTTCATTTAGACCTTTTTCTTCTTCGTGTTACATTCTTACGGTTGTTCTTTTGGTTTAGTAAAATCCCGTGAAAGAATCAATTTCCCGGTTTAATCAAAGAATAGTAAAATCCCGTGGAATCCAACACTCATGGCTCAATCTACGGATCCAGTGATCTCTAAAGTACTCAAACTGTATGATTTAGTGGACTGCAGACAAAGCATGTACTATTCAGAATGTATGACCTTAACAAATCCTACAACTGATGATCTAAACCCATCACACCTTGTGTCCAACCCAAATGAATCGCAGCAAGAATTACATGTTGAATGTAGCATTGAACCTTACATACTGCTTCATTCCCACATATCACAAGTGTTATCCACATCCATGGATCGGACATGCAGTGCCCTTTTCCGTCAGGATTTGCCTTCATTCAAAGATACATTGTGTGATTACCTTGAACAATTGAAGAATCAACTCACCAATGGGAAGATAATTAAAGATGATTCCATGGACGTACTTTATATGATTCTCAAACAATTTCAAACATTCATCAATGGGGAATATTCAGCAGATTTTGATCAACATGTGACTAAGATCTCCTTCAAGAAACATACCGGGATGGAAATTCATGAGTTCTCCAATATATTGACCCAATTAATGGACAATATGAAGACATACATTGAGTAAGCAGCTAAAGCAAGTGAAACCCAGGATAAATTGAATCAAGAAAGTGAACCTCTGGGGAATGCTTTGATCAGAAAGCTGAACGAATGCAGAACATCATCTGTTGATTATAACGATGAAATTGAAATTGCATCAAATGGTAACTCTAGTGACGATGAATTGAAAGAATCTGAAACAGAGGAGCCTGAAACTGTCAGAAAGTTATTAATGCCAATTTCGAGCAATGAGGATGCAAGTGTCAGACTAATGGATGATCAGAAGACATCTGATGTGCTTCCCCTGCCTGATCAACACAATGCATCTGGTAAAGTCTCCAAACCATGTGAATTTATTGATACACATGAGTCAGATCATATTGAAATGGTTGAGACTGAGTCTGTATGTTTTGAAAAAATTGATGTGATTTCAAAAAAAGCATTTGAGGAACTTTCTTACAAATATTCAATTCTTGAAAAACACTGCATTTCCTTGGAAGTTGCACTACAGCTAAAGGAAGAAAATTCTATTTTTTCAAATACATGCACAAATCCAAAATTCCCAGAATTCCGTGAATTTTTTGAAATTAATCAGTTAAAAACCCAGATTCTAGACAAAGACTCAACCATCTGTAACCTGAAAAAACAAATATCAGTCATTCAACTGAACATGAATGCTGATACTATGTTTGATTCTTGTGATACCCTTAAGTCTAGAAATGAGGAACTGGCCATTTGTGTTGCAAAACTGCTAAGAGAAAATGAATCCTTAACGAAGAACCTCTTGGAGTGTAGGACCATACAGATTGATAAAATCAACTCCATGACATCGGACATTGATACCCTTAAAAACCAAGTTCAGGATAAGAGTCTCACTATCGTTGCTTTAAGAAATGAGCTTAGGAAAAATACAGGAAATATAGTGTATACTAAGTTCACAAAGTCCTCAACCTTGGAGAAATCAACTGTTCTTAATACCACTAAACGCCCTGTAACTAGGCAACTCAATGCATTTAAGACAGAAAAACTTAACTCGAAATCTAAGTTTTCCCCCCAGGTTGAGAATTATAAGGTTTTGTCGAATCCAGTCACTTCACTAACTCACTGCAACATGAGGAAAGACCAGTCTCAGCAAATTGCTCAAAAATCTGAGAATAGGAATTTAAGGAGTCAATTGTCAGACCACTCCACTAAGAAGCAATCTAAATGCAAAAGAACAAATGGTCAGAGCAGGAATTTACCCTCATCTAACTCTGTTAGCAATTGCTTTAAATGGGTTCCTACTGGTAGACTGTTTAAGTTTACTGGTATCAAACGGACTTACTTGCCTAGAAGCTGCTTCAGATGGATTCCCACAGGAAAAACCTTCATGAACAATGAACACAAGGAGATGTCTACTAAAGATACTCCAAGGCCTGACTGTATTAATTCTAAAATAGAGAATATACCTGTCACTAACCCATCCATGTGCAATAATGCATTTGCTATTAGTGCAATGTCTCCTCAATATGTTTCAGGTATTATGCTCAATTCGTTCATGAACCTCATGACCTGGTTTCCATCAGATCTGAAGAATGCTCATTCTGGAATGGTAGCCTGTCAAAATTGATACACCTCGTACTCTGACTCCTGATTATCTCAAGTCAGGACTCGTACTCATTTGTGTTTAAAAAAAAAATTACTTTATTTTTTTGTTATTATTATTACTTTATTT